>JACCIB010000130.1:302500-347474 GCA_018906965.1 Philotrypesis tridentata | reverse complement strand
TGACATTCAAAATTACATAAGAAAATGCGAAAGTTGCCAAGAAAAGAAAATTGAACGATTCAAAACAAAAGAACCAATGATTATCACAGACACACCAATAGAAGCTTTTGACAAAGTCTCGATTGACACAGTCGGCAAACTAAGACAAACGCCATCTGGAAATTGTCATTTGCTAACCATGCAATGCAATTTGACAAAATACTTAATCGCCATACCAATAAAAAACTTAAATGCAACAACCATCGCCGATGCATTAGTCAAACATTTAATTTGCCAATTTGGAGCACCAAGAGCAATTCTCTCAGACAGAGGAACAAGCTTTCTGTCAAGCATAATGGACACAATGTTACAGATTTTCAAAATAAACAGATTAACTACATCTGGATATCGACCACAAACCAACCGGTCACTAGAAAGAAGCCATGCTCCATTAGTAGAGTTCATAAGGATATATTCAGAAAAATACGATGACTGGGACAAATTAGCACCATTTGCCACATTCACGTATAACACAAGCATACATGCAGCAACAAATTTCACACCATTTGAATTGGTATACGGCAGAACCGCTCGTTTCCCAATCAAAATCCCATCAGACGAAAAACTACGCACATACAACGTGTACATCAGAGATCTAATACTCCGTCTAGACGAGATGAAAGTATTAGCAGGTGAAAGACAAATAAAAAACAAAATAAAATCTAAAGAAAGATATGACAAAAAGATAAGAAAATTTAAAGGCAAAGTAGGTGGTTATGCACGCCTAATAAACGAACCAAGAACTAGCAAATTCGATGCCTACAGAAATAAACCACTGAACATCATCGAATTTGTTGGTAGGAAAAATGTCATATTGGAATACCCCAATGGCAAAGAATAAGAAAACACATTGACAAGCTCAAAGATGCGCATGCAAAAACTGAAGAACCAGATTCAGAAGACAATTCTGACTAAGTTTCACTTGTGTTACAGATGAATCATCATACAATTTTATTCATCTCGTTCATCGCCAACCTACCAGGTTTCTATGCAGAACAACTACATACACAAGAATCGTTATCGCCAAACCCTGGCATTTATTATGAAAAAGCCAACACAATCAGAATAATAAGAGCAGATTGGAAAATCAACATAGTCATAAACGTTGACCAATTCTTAAATATCCACAATCCACTGCAATCGCACATTGAAGTATATAACAAATGCATCACAGTGATTGAAGAACAAAAGTGCAAAAATGCACTGGGCACGGATCTGTTAGAAATAAAACAAAAATCTCTAACAGAATTACGAGCAACAATAAACGAAACCACAAACACTCTAGGTCAAATCACATATCCAAACTCAAAAGACCCGTCAAGCATAAGGACTAAAAGAATGGTACCCCTAGGTTTCATAGGATCCATTTCTAAATCACTCTTTGGTTTAGCCACCGAAAACGACATTCAAAACGTCAACCAAAACGTAGACCAATTGTTTGCAGACCAAAAGCAAATAATACATTTAGTCAAAGAAAACACGCACATAGTTGCAACGAAATTTGATGAGTTGTATAAAACCACAAAAAACCATCAACTCGTTCTAGAAAGCTTCGAAAAAACACTCACAAAAGTGGTAACGAACGTTCTAAAGGAAAGTGAACAAATGAAATATCTAGTTGAAATCATGCTTTACGTCAAAAGACTAGACATGACCCTTGACCACATGACAAAAAGTCATGAAAAACTACTAGAAATACTAAGAAAAATAAAAAATGGACAAGTTCACCCAGACATACTAACGCATGACATCCTGCAACAAATTGATGCAGACGTCAAAAGAGTAAACACGGAAATGGATTTCCCCATTCCTTCTGAACACATGAGACCAGAAGAAGTAATAAAAATTTCAAAAATTGATGCACTACATCAAAATGGAAAAACAATAGTGATCTTACACTTACCATTAGTAGATCGCGCAATCTACCAACTGTACAAGATGCACCCCATTGCGATACCACAATGGAACAACAATGTCAGTTTGGGAATGGCCCACATAAAGCCATCGCACACTCACATTGCCACGACCATTGACTAAACAAAGTACATTAAATTTAATGAAAACAGATTAGATAAATGCATTTCAACTCACTATGCACAAATCTGTCCAATTCTGGGTGGTCAACAAAACACACCAGCAATAACAGACTGTGAAATTACATTATTATTAAATCCCACCAATGACACCATTAGACATTGTGACATTAGAATCAACCCAGCGACACAAATTCAATGGAATTATTTAGAACATGACAAATCGTGGTTATACTCTACAATTGTGGAGACACCTATAACTTTCATTTGTCACAAGACACCTGATTACAAAATAAGCATAACAAATGCAGGAATATTAAGAATATCACCCAAGTGCATTGCCAGAACCGCAACCACGGTTCTAGCAGGAGAAAGCACTAGTCAAACAAAGTTTACATATATCTATGCACCCAATATTGGTCTCAAGATAACAGAATTCTACCCCCTGTTATCGAAAGATTTCACAATAAAAGACACGCAAATATTCAAAATCAAAGACAATAATGACAATTCAATCACAACCAATAAAGAAAGACCTTTAAATGAAATATTAAGCGAACTAAACAAAATAGGCGAACACAAACGCAAAAATTTAGAAACAAACAGTTTAATTTATGGAAGCATAACCTCACAATTAATAATAATCATTACAATTGTTTTCATTTTAATAAAGACAAATATATTGAAAAACCTGACTCTATGCAAACAAAAAACACCAACAAACGACCCAAAACCAGTAGAATTAAAACAAATATCAATAGGAGAAGGTGCAATGTCCAAACATTTGACAAAGCGTGACGTACACAAGACACAAACAACAATGACTCTACCACTACAAGAAGCAGAAACTCCCTAACAGCGAATTTCATTTTTAGAAAAAGAAACATCAAGATGGCCGCAAAACAAAGAAGATCCATAACAATTTTCTGCGACAACGAAATACCAATGTATGCAATCCTAAGGGAATTTGAATACATAGCGACACCAAACACCATTTATTACGAGCAACACAAATTTGAACCAGGGACGAAAAAAATAACCATGCTATTCAACACAGAACGAGATGCAACCAAAGCATATGAAAGACGTGCAACACTAATCAAACAAAACAGATTCAAAAAGCAAAAGGACCAACAAACAGCAAAGAAAAGAAACATACCCGAACAAGAAGAACCAATAGACATTTTACACAAAAAAGCATGTCCAGTAAAATCGGAAATACATGTTGTCAACAAACCACCAGAACCAATGGACAAATACAGACTATTCTGCACCTTACCGGGGAAGTACTCAGAAACAGTGAAAAACGAATTATTATTCAGAACATTTGCTCAATACGGACAACTAGTATACCATCAAACAATCAAGGACAAGAAAGGCAAACTCGCCTATGGATATGTACAATATTTCGAAGAAGAAGATGCCAAAAAAGCAAAGCAAAATTGTGACCCAAGGTACAACGCAGTTTATTCGGTGCCCAGAAAACCATCGAAATCAAACAAAGATAACTATACAAAAAGACATGACAAGTGCAACAAACACATTGACGTCGATATTTTTGAATTGCACGAAACCACATGCAAAAAACAAATGGAATGGAAAGACAAATTGCAAAAGTCCAGAATACCGATAGCCAAACCAAACACGGAAAGCAGAAACAATACCATTGGAAGCCAAACATCAGATACGTCTGAAGAAAACGAAAAAACAACCATGGACATCAGCACAGGAGAAATAACAACGGAGCAAGAAAACGCACTACTCGACGATACGAACTACTTAAACATGGACCTATTGAATATTTAATTGCACCACACCCTTTAAAAACGACAACTAGTAAATAAACTCACAATTTATTAAAAATGTGCAAACCCCACCCGAAATTGTTGTAACTAACCAAAAACAAACACACAATAATTAACAATAATTTAGCACACATGACATACTTTTGTTATAGCAAAAGACAACCATGGACACTATTCATCTAAATATCGACATCCCGATTCGTTACCTCGAAGACAAATATCCAAGAGAACCCCTTGGAATTGCCATTACCCATGGATCATACAAAATAGAGGACATCACCATCAATATAAAAAATGATATACCATCATTTATGCGTTTTCACACGACTCCGATGCACTATGTACCATGGCAATACAAAAAACCATTGTACACAATGGGAAAGAAAAACAAACTTTCCCAAGAAAAATCAAAAGGACAAAGAGAGGAGACTTCCAGCAGCAGTGACGAAGAATGTGCAGACAATGACAACATCATGGTTACCACCCATGATGCCAAAAAAGTCTTTTTCTCCGTCAACGACGAAGAAACATGCGATGATCTCAAAGAATATTTAAAAAGAACCTCACGCATGGTTTACCACCATTTGTCATGGGAAGGAGACATGAAAGTTCCAGACAAATACATTCTGGAAGTAGTATTCGACAAATCAGAAGATGTAGACAAAATCATCAAAAAAGCATACAAAAAATTCAGATTGCCAAAACCTCAATGGCAACGTAGAGACGAATGGAAGACGGAATCAGACTCAGAAAAAGAAGACTGGGACAAAGAAATAGAAGAATACGAAAAACGCAAAGACAAAAAGCAAAAAGAAGTACAAGAATCAAAGGAAGAAGATTGGAGCGTAGAACACGCTGCCGACATTTTAAAAGAAAACACCATCATCGAATAATAATAATACGTTCACCAACGTATCACACACTAACACACCCACACGACACTGTTAAAAACTAACCATGCAAACCAATAGCTTAAATAACCCGCTATGCATGAAGCGAAAAAATTTCGATAATAAGTAATTAATAAGCACCATGACCCCAATAACAAGACCAAATTTATTTCTTTGTTACAGATGGACCGAGGAGGAGTAAGAATTCTGCAGGTACGAGTACACGCCAACGACCATTGCAAATGCAAAATTTCATTTGAGCCACATACCGCCATAACACCTTTGTTGGAATATCTCAAGACTTTCGGCCCATTAGCCGAAATTGAGGACGTGGACCTAAAGCAATACAAAGAGCAAATCATAGGACAAATAACGATTGCATTCCAAAAACCGGTTGCAACAAAATTAACGGTATTAGATAATGCAACACAAATGAAACTATCAACCAGCATGGAGAACCTGCTGTACCCGAACAATGACACGCATGCACAATCGAAACCGCCTGTCGAAGAAAGCACTTCCGAATCGGAAGGAGAAGCGGCTGCCCTACCTGAAGCCGAAAACACCAATGCAAATGACCAAAAAATTGCAGAAAGCACTTCCGAAACAGAAAGTGAACCAATAATGCAAGAAACCACAAACGAATACAAAGACGTGCAAATCAAAGGATTTGAAAACAAGGATGCACGTACGATTACGATCCTTTACAAAGGGTCGCACGAAACGGCAAAACGACTATTGCTATCAATCCAAAAGGGACAAGCAAGGCTGCAATACTATCAATCACCAGGAGCCCCACAACGTTTGCCCTTAAAGCAACATTCCCAAACAATTTGGAAGAGGAAGACATCCTCAGGATAGAAAATCATGCAGAGAAATACATCAGAATAACAGATGACATGGTAATGGAGGAAAATGCGAACGAAAATACAGATTTTAAAAAAATAAGAATCACCTACCGACACGCAAAGCATGATGAGGTACACAACTACTTTGCATTATTCGGCAATATACTCAAATTTGATATAAGGAGAATAATAGACAAGTGCACCAAGACTCCACTAGACCAGTTCAATGCATTCATTCATTATGAACATGAAGAATCAGCTAAGCAAGCAAAAGAGAAATGCATAGATACCTACAGAGCGGAATATGGGAGATACCCGCCCAAACAAGCAGAAGAACCTATGTTCAAAAATGTCCTATGCATTAAGGTACCAAGAGGAACGCTATGTGAGGAGGCCACTGAGCACTTCTCTAACTTCGGGGAAATTGTGCAAAGACATTATGCACTGATCCCCCTAGAGAAGTGTGATGCCAAAACGCACACTCACATGGGATTCCTCACCTTCAGAAGTGAACAAGAAGCGACTAACGCTAAAACAAGGTGCAACAAAAATTACCTTGCAATCTATCAAGTAAAAAAACCGAGCAAAATCCACTTACCATGTGGAAGACCCATTGCATTGACCCATTGGACAATACACGTCAAGAACTGCATGGAAAGCATTATAACAAAAACGGAAATGCACACCATCAAAGACGAAGAAGACTAAACAAAATATGCATAATCAAATAAACTTCTTGACAATCATTTTATAATATTTTAATGTGCACAAATATAATTATTTATATATATATATATACCTTAATCATGCATAATGACTCATATTGACCCAAGCGTCCTCTAGGTTAAGACACTAACAAAAATAAAGTAATAATATTAAGCTATACTAACAATTAGTCTAAGCGCAAACACCAATCAGAAGGCTGAATTACACCCCCCACACAAGGGAAATTCCTCAATTAACCCACCCCCAACCACCCTGCAATCGACACCATCGTTTGCCGGGACGGCAAACCTTCCAAGGGGGGGAGGATGTTATGTGACGATGCCGAACGACCAAATCGGCAACGTCGCATAACGCATAGCAAAGCTAAGAAGTGCACGAAGTACGTGCGAAACCGTAGCCAAATCGTACAAAGACAGGCGATAACGGTACCTCTCCGCCAGCCCTCGAAACGCTGACCGAGCGCTTCGCCCTCCCCAGCGCCGCCGGACTTCGCAAAGAGTCCATGGGTGCGAGAGAGAGCCAAGACGCTAATGAAGCGTGGAGAGGGATGGGGGAGAGGTAAAGACAATTAGTGGGAGAGAAAGTGACGCGCTCTCTCCCATGAAGAATTGCGCGCCCTCCGGCAGAGCGTCTAGAGCCCCCGAGCGGACTAGTCGTGTTTTCTTTGAGTAGATTTCTAACATTGTATTATTCATTTTCTCCATTTTTGGAAGCCTGCGTGGCGGAAATAAAGATTCATAATTTTACGTGGTTGTGGTCCCAAGGTTTCTTTGCTCCTTCTATCTCGACTCCACGGACACCACAGGCCGATTGGAATTTGCGCTCCTGCTTGTTCATTTTTTCCATTTTCACCTCAAAGCTTTTTACGGCCATCTAGCCCAGTAAATCACGGGCATCACCAAGGTGAGAAATTATATTAAATATAATAATTATATTCAATCCATGCACATATTTCGTCCGCGCAGTAATTAATCGAAGTGTTGCCGAACGTTTCATATTTTCCCCCGCCCGATTGCATTAGCTTAAACGCAGTTGAACGCGCCCGCGCGTTCTCCGATTGTTTGCTCCCTCGTCTGATTTGTAGTTGATTCGAGCCTGCGCGCGCCGATACTTAACAAAATCACATTATTGAATACAAAATACGTGTTATTAAACAAAAATTTGATTATGTCAATTATTTCAATGAACGGTATTTTACAACTTGTATGTATTTTTGAGAACCTTTTTTCCATACTGTTTAACACTAAATCCAAAGGAATATTAGTAAATAAAGAAACAACGTCCAAAGAAATCAAAATATAGTCATCTGGCACAAAAATGTTATTTAACTTTTTCTTCAGAGAAAAACTATTGTCAATATGAGAATTCGGTCGTTTAAAACACTTTTTTAAAGAAGTAACACCCATTCTGGTATATCATGTTGCGTCTAAGATAGGACTACTCGTCATCTTACTGATGAGCCCAACGAGTGGTCTGGGGCGAAACGCACTAGTATTAAGTTTTTTTTTAGAAATCAGTAAATTTAACCTTTGTAATTTTTATTTTCTTTGGCTCGAAGTGACAGATAAATTCTTAATTTAATAGAATTATAGTCGAGCGATAAATTCATTATCTTTAAAAACTTTTTTAAAGAATTATCTATAATCTTTGCTAATAAATGAGTAGGACTATTAATGGTAGAAATGATAGCTCTAAACGGTACATCTTTTTTGTGAATTTTTGGAAGTCCATACGCTCTAGGTAACATAGTGCTTGTCTGAGTGAGGTTATATCTATTAAATTTAAAATCAAGGTAGTTATTTTCATTAAGATCACATAAAATATTATATACATTTATTTGTAAAGAGTTTAACGGATTTCTTTTAACAATAATATACGTACTAGTATCACTAAAAAGACTAGACATTTTATCTATATAATCATCCACATTCAAGCATACTGTGAGACTGCCTTTATCAGCTCTAGTAAAAAAGATTGATGGATTATTTTTACAAAACTCATTTGTTATTACAATTTTCTTTTTCAATTCTTTTTCAAAATGATTATATGTAACAGGGCTATTACAAGCCATTTCAATGTTTTTTATAAGAACCTCTCTAACTATACTAATTTACTATTTCTTAACGCTCTACCAACTTCACCCTTTAATTTGAATTTTAATAAACTTATTGAATTTTTCTCATCAATTTCATCAACTAAATTTCTTACATCCTTTAATATATCAATATACTCTGTATGTAACATATTTTTCCCATCATAGACAAGTACAAAATCAGCTACATCTTTTAAACTTAATTTTATTGGTCTTCTTTGTGACTGATCACCACTTACTCCAGCACCATTTGGAGCCATATTTATTACCTGTACACTAAAGGAATTCACACCTACTTTACTATTATCTTAGAAATTACTAGCTTCTGAATTTGACTCTAGCTCTGAATTATTTAAATCACTCAAATCAGTATTAGAGTTTTCAAGCTGTTGTCCTATAACAGATCTATTAATTGTGTTAGATATAGAATCCGAAATTCCCGTATTATTTTGAACTTCAATTGTTGTAATATCTTTTACTATTATATTTAAAAATTTATCAAATTCCAAATTTTCTGTCTTTTCAAAATTTTCCTTCTGTTGACTTATATCATCAATATTCTTAAAAAATGTATTACTCAATGAATTATACCCTTGATCAAATGTAGGTAAAATATATTTTGACGTGCCTATTATTAAACTTTGTTCAGCTTGAAAACCTCCAAAATCCGAATACCTATTGCTACTTTCTACTTGAAATGTTTTATTCAAAATACTATTTGTAGTATCAAAAAATTCCTCTGAACTAGCTTCATTTACTTTCGGCATAGAATTTTGATTTCCCTTAACTATCGGACTTACAACTTTTTTAATAACACCAGTATTAGAATTGATTTGATCTAATGAGTCTTTATTTGTTTCAAGACTTGACGTTTTTACAGGCGATCTCTGTAATTTACTACTTCTTTTAAACAGATCTAATTTTAGAGATTTTTCAAGAAATTTTTCAAATGACGGATGCTTTTGAATTTGTTGCCGAGTTAATTTTCTAAATGGCAAAGAATCCTGAACGGTTTTATGATCCTTATCACTCATTTGATCATTTACTATACATCATTTATTATATACGTTAAATATACTAGTCCGCATGAAACATACTGTCTACATTAAAAATCTATCCAAGATAAAAATAATTGTGAATGTTAATTATACTCGTGCCAAGAAATTTAACCTGTCTGCATAAACTGAATTTGTCCGCCTAGAATGATCGCGTCCGCAAAATACGAAATTGTGCGCATAACTCGTACTTGTCCGTTAAAAATGAATTTGTCCGCTTTAAATGTGTATCCGCGTTAAAAATATATCCCCGAAAAAGAAATCTGTCCACGTTAAATCTGTGTCCGCTCAAGACAAAAATGTATCCACCCAAGACAAAAATGTGTCCGCAATATGGAAATGTCCGCAATAATAATTTGTGTCCGCGATTCTGATTTGTCCGCGCTATAGAAATGTATAGTCTGCCAGCCCAAGTGAAAGAAACATAAATACTTGCTACTCACGAGCGCGCGACCCACTTTTTGCGTTTTGCAACTTTGCAAATTTTTACCACCGCTGTACTTTACAAACTGATTAATTTGAACCTCTGTACATGCATTCACTATACGTATTGAATTATTTGTCCTGACCTTTACTCAATTTGTTCAATAAGATTGCTTTTTCCTCAAAATGTAATAAATTATCAAATTTAATTCCTAGTTCTAAGTGAAACTGGTTTTTCGATTTGCTCAGATTCTACTTTATTTTCTTCAACTTTTGGTGTTTGGAAAAATAAATCTATTTTACTATTTATTTCCGCTAGTTGTTCTATTAACTGCTTCTTATTGTTTAATAATTTTTGCAAAAATAATTTTTTCCACTTCTCTTCTTTTTAATCACTTTACTTTTATTATTCACAAAACTCATTTGATTAATTGGGACAAAATTGGAAACAATGACCGCTACTAAGCAAATCAAAGAATAGGTCGCTACTCAGCAGACCCAAGGGTAAAGAAAACTGAACACAATTAATCAAATGGTTATCTTTTTATCTTAATTATTTCAACTTTACTATTATTACGACATATGCTATATTATTTTTGCAAATGCTTTTATTAAATCAATCACTTTTTCGATTCGTATCGGAACCAATTGTTACGTCCTACCTACACTCTCACCTCATAGGTAGAACATGTGTTTGAGAGAAATGTATGTATTTTAATTATTTATTGAGAGCGCGTATAGAATTGTGACAAATGGCTAGGTTTAGACTCGTTACCCGCTCCGATATGTATTTTAGTATAATTATTTGACTTACCTTTTTCCGTTTCTCTTGTCTTATTTTGCTGCTTCTGCTGTCCTCGTTTTTTTCTTTCTGCTTGCTCGTCTTATTTTGATAATGGATGATAGGTTTTGTTGTAAATGATTGCACTCTCAGTTTCGTTTTCTAGTTTGATTGATTATGTATTTCCTTCATAATTCACAATTGCGTACTTGTACAATAAAAATCTCCGCACATTTACGAACCGCGAGGTACGGAGTTCGGACTTAAACACGAGACTAATTAAAATGAGGCCAATTCGACTCTTTTAAAGCCTGAATATGTTGACCAAATCTTAAAGTGTAACGCTTAATAATCATTTTAGAGAGTATACCGATTGCCGAATAAGTAACACTGCTGACTTGTGTTACTAAATTAAAGCACGCATTCAAAATATAGTCTTTCGAAATTAGCATCGTAATTCTCTTCGTGTGTTTTGAATTTTGAAAATATAGTTTAAATTAATAACAAATAGATTAAAAAATGAATAACGTCATAGGACGTTACAACACCTTGGATATTGCCCCACTTTTACCAGTAATATAAATTGGCAAAAGAAAAACACGCATTCACGAACACTAAGCGGATTTGGTTGCAAAAAAAATTCACAAGCATATACCATCAAGAATCATCACAATACACATAGATTATTTAGAGTGCACGACCCTCGACACTCGCCAGTCACACATTGTCAGTCGATTGTGCCCAAAAAGAACAATTTGAAAGAGACGACTTTCACCACAAAAAGTCGAGCTCAATCATATTGGTTTAGCATCATCAAGCACATAGTAACGCGTTCAAAAGAAAATTAAAATTACTCCAAAATACCTTAACAAAACTTGACCCACTAAAACGCGGTTTAAAATCAATCAAGTCGCAGCAGCTAAACAAATTGACTCAGTTCGTCAAAACAAGTCACTCAAGGAGTAAAAACGAGTTTGTTAAATTCACCTTTCTTTTAATACACAGTAATTGCACTTGTCGTTATGAAATCACAATAATAAATATAACACTTGCACCCACAATGATCAAACTTTCAAACAACCGAGGCATAACTGCAAACTGTAAAACATTAGCTAAATTGACTCGACTCGTCAATATATGTTGCACCTCGGTAAAGCACAAAAACCGGTCAATAGCAGAAAATCTATAAATGCTCCAGAGTAAACTAGTCAACACGATATAAAACTTTGCAAAACATGCCCACCAGTTTCAGTGCTCAACTCCCAGAGAGGTATCGAAGTCTTCTCAGGGCGAAACACACCAATTCAAAAGTAGCATCAACCCAGGGACCTGAAAACAAAAACACAACTCTTTTAAGAAAGCACCAATGCTTTGAATAAATAAAAAAGTCTCAAATATTAAAACAGAGAAAATAAACTTATCTGACTCCAAACAGCAGTGGTCGACCAGGGGAAAGTACAAGTTTCCCATCACCACAGTGCACAAATCTTTGGAAAAATCAATCCTCGGAGTAGCTGACCATCCACGGCTGCTCCTGAGTACGGGTTTCGACCTCGTAACAATAATTTTTAAACAATTTCGCGACGACAAAGTTGACCAAACGTGAACCCAGAGAGGTTATACGTTGACGCCACAACAGACACAACGTCGCTAACCACTAAACCACAGAGCAACTTACCGACGCCACGGACCGAGCGCGCGCACGCACTTTTGGCACTAGCGCGCTAGTGACTAGCACTAGTACCACAGCCGCGGTCATCTTGAGACCAAACGCGCGAGAATTCAAACGCGATCAATAGAACTTTAACCTTTTTCTCAATTATTGACAAATCCGACAAATGGAAAATTCAATAAAAAATGAATAACAATAAATTAATTAATCTAAAAACAATACAATTGATTTAAATTCAAATAATCTTAAATTATAGATTGTTTTACGATAGTTTTATACTATAACTAAAAAAGTTTTTTTATAAAAGTAGAAATTTTTATAAAAGTTGACATTTTCCAGAAAAAAATCGGTGAATATGAAACAAAAAATTTTGCAGATAGGACGCCATTGTGTTGAAAAGAAAATTTTGGCGCTAATTCCACCGCGGATTCTTTAAATATAGGTATCAATGCCAGGCTACATATGACTCTTTTATGCATAGAAAAATCTAAAGTGGTCGAAAAATCGATTTAAAAAAAAATTTATCAAAAAGTGCGTTTTTTTCATTGTTTTTCATTTTTGGGTAATAAAATTGAATTTAATCCAAATAAAATTTAATCGAAATAAAATTGAATCCACACCATTCGAAAGAGCAGTCTTTTGACATAAGAAACAGTGGGTCCCGAATTTTTAACGCGCGAATTCATTACGTGGTGTCGGTTCAAACTTTTATGTCAAAAATGTACATCCTGGGCGTTAATGGGTTAACACTGCTCAACCCAAAGTATACTATCAACAAACAACAAACCCTTATTGATTATATAATATACCCACATTATATAACAATATACACTAAATATTATGACAGGTAACCTTCTTCATTAAATTTTAATAATAGTAATATATAATATTCACATATAAATATTTAGACACCAATATTACCCGTGAAAAGACCCACACACACACCTATACAAGGCATTAAAGCAGTTTGAAGACTCTCCTGCTCAGCCCCAGTCACAAATAAACTACATCCGTCAATTAAATCGTAGCTCAAATTTCAAATATACTTGAATAAATCGTTTAATTAAAATCTTTTTCACCCTTACAAAGTAATTTCTTTCACCATTACATTAGATTTATCCAATAAATAAAGCAAAATTTTCACAACAATTAGAGTCAAATCCTCACGTGAAAACAAATAATAATCAACAGCAAAAATCGAGTGTTAAACTCACCACCCAGATTTGAAATCTTTCTATCACGGCTTCACCGTGGGTTCTTATTGCAATACTTATCTAAAGCTATTATAGCAAAAATCATATAATGATGTCAAGAAAACCAGATTATTGTCAAGAAAACCAAATTATCAGTGGACAACCCACAACATCAAGAGCACCAGCGTAAATTAGTCAACAAAATGCGATACATACACAACAAATAGGCGACAGCAGTAAACAAAGAACAGCACAATTTTCAAGAAAATAAAAAAAAAATTTCAATAAAGAAGACCAACAGGATACTCAACACTTGAAGAAGACCAGCTATATAATATACGGGAATTTTTCATAAACGCGACAATGCCAAATAGCACAGAAGATGCCTCAAATGCACAAAATTTGTCCGTAATGGACAGCGCACTCATTCGATCCTTGAGTGACTCATTCGCATTTACGAATTGCATTTCGACCATACCCTCATTCGATGGAAAAACTCCACCACTTAGAGTATAAATTCAGGACCTACGCAATGCTAACCTAAAGAAAAGCCT
Organism: Philotrypesis tridentata; assembly: GCA_018906965.1. NCBI lineage: Eukaryota > Metazoa > Arthropoda > Insecta > Hymenoptera > Pteromalidae > Philotrypesis > Philotrypesis tridentata. The sequence continues at coordinate 333,363 of JACCIB010000130.1, read as the reverse complement.
AAACAACAAGAAATTTGATAAGATAAGCAACCTCATCGCTCATCTCAAACAAAGATTTGGACCTGGTCGAGACTTCAGTTACTATGACAATAAAATATTAAACTTCAGAATGCGACAACAAGATAAAGTAGGAGACTTCTACGATGAACTAAATGTGCTATTGACCAGTGCAGAAAAAGCACTTCAAGAACAAGAAGTGTTATTATTGGACGTGTACAAAGAAGCAGTCACCATAGAATCCAGAATGGAAGCAAAAATCATACCAGACGAAAGACAATATAGACCAAGAAGAGGGGATGACCAAGATAACACAATGACAGCCAATCCATCCGTACATCCTTTTAACTTCATCGGTTGTATAGAAGAAGAAAACTATGACATTCAAGATCAACCGCAATAAGATGACAACGTCGATGAATGCATAGCTTATGTCAATGGTATGGCTCATAAAAAAAAATACTATACCAACCAACAAACAAACAATCAACAACAAGGAAATCAGTCATCAAATTACCAAAATCAAAACATAAACAAAAATCCAAATTACCGAAAGAATGATAATGCAAACTACAATAAAAATGGTCAAAATGGACAAAACAACGCACAAGGCAACAATTGGGCCGCATGGAATAGCCAAGGCAATAGAGGGTATCCAAAAATATTGTTCAACCCATTAACAGGATAATTCTTTGGACATAATGCACCAAAACCCGATCAGAGAATCCAACAAACACAGCAAAATTGGCGTTAGAACAATAACCAACAAAGTAACAACCAACAGCAAGGTAATGTAAACTACCAAATGGCCCCCCTGATGCCAATGCCAGCCATGCACGGAATACCGAAATGCCGATGTACCCAATGCCGCCAACGTATGGGCCACCACAACAACAAAAGCCGCAACAGCAGAATACGCACAATCAGAATCAACAAGCACAAAATGTAACAAATATAACGGAACAGCGAAACCATCAGGACTAGACAAATCAATAAACGACCAAAGACACGTCACCAACGAAACTAATGACAATATCAATAAAACAACCATTAATATTTACCCCACCTACAATAGGGGAATTGAGAAGTCGGCTAAGGACGTAGAAGCCACCGCCATCAAATTACGCATACCAAAAGGAGCCATGAAACCATGGCTTACCTTCATGGTCAACCATCACGACGCTTGGCACAGTATTCTTAGACATATTAGGAAAACCAACAAAATTCCATATTGTCGACAAAGACTTTCCAATCCCACATGATACGATGGGAATATTTAGAGAAAGTCAAAGCAATAATCTCATATCACTACCATGCACCAGTAATAAACAGTGACGTAATGAACCCGATACCATTCTTAGGATATGAACAAGAACTTGAAGACAGGAAAAGAGCAAACAAGTGTAGAAGTCTAAAAGTTCTCACCATTGACACTATCAGCGACATTGATGACAAATCCGCAGCAACGGACCTGTTGGACCCAGTAAGCATACCGTCCATCAACAACAATGAAGATACACAAACCAAATCAGCAACAATTGAAGATATAGCATATTCCATCAACGAATACACGATCAGAAAACAAAATAATAAAACACACAATCAAAGCTAGAAGCAAACAAGTGATCCAAATCAATCTGGTAAACTCAGAAATGAAAGAAGGATATATACCAAAAATTGAAGTTCCGAACAAAAATGTATTTGTGGGAGAAGGAGTTGTAACAAATGACACTTGAAAAATACTGGCCATAAACACAAACGTAAAAGACGTCACCATAGAAGTCAATCCCACGGAACTAATACTGTTTGAAACGGAAGCCACGTTTCTGCAAGAACAAGATAGTGGCTATGATGGCGAACGACTAACACATATCAGTGGCTTGCAGGAAGAACCACTTAAGTGACATTTTGCGAAAAATTTTTTTATGTCGAATTCGAGGTGCTCTTAGTCACAGAACACTCACCAAGAGAAGCGCAGGCTCCGTGTTAAACTGAGGAAACAAACATGGAGGGAGATATATCTATCGTTCTCTCTCGCACTCATTACAACTACTACTAGCGCCTCTGTAGGGACCGTGGCGACTTAAAATTTTTTTATATATACTTTCAGTTCTTATGTAGAAAAAACGTATACATATAGATATATACATAGACGCTAGTCAAACTCTATTAAAAAAATCTAAAATCTACATAAATTAATTTATTATAAATACTTTGTACACGAATAATTTTTACTCAGATATTTACTTCACTAAAATACTCTCCATAAATGTTCAGTAATCGTATTATAAAGTACAAATTTAACAAATTACTGAAAATGTATATAAAGTATTTCTGTGGAATAAATATTTGTGTAAAACTTTTTCATGTAGAAAGTATTTGTAAAAAATTAATTTAAGTAAATTTTAGAGTTTTTTCAATACAGTTTGACCAGCGTCTATGATATATATGTGTAGGGGCTCCACGACGGAGCAGTCTGAATTTAGATGAATTTTTTAAATTTATTTTTTTGAATCTTTTATTTTAATACTGTTAATTCATATATAAATATATTTTCAGAATAATTTTAACGTTAATAATAAATACAATAATTCAAAGTAAAGATGAACGATAAGTAAATAAAGTGTAAATGAATGATACGTGAATAAACAAAAAGTGAACCAACATAATCACTAAAAATGGGTTGTAAGGGGTGTTATGGGTTGTAAGGAAAAAATTAAAAACATTTAAATCACTATTAGGAATATTATTATTTGATCCTTTTAATGTAATAGCACAGTACACATATATTGCGAAGAAAATTTTGTGTTATCTGACTATAAAAACGCAGAAAGGATCTCTCTAAATTGGAACGCTGTTCCGAAAATCAATGTCAATAACACTTGTGTTGAAAAAGTGCAGTCTGCTTCTGAAACAGCAAACGATCTTGATGATGTATTAAGTGACAGTAATACATATCCAGTCTTTAATTTATTATCGTCGACAACAAAGGATTACATCGAAGAACTCAACAACGATAGCATAACGTCCTCAGAGTCATCGATTGCTGCTCCAGATGTTGAAGATGAGTACAGTTTTTTATTGGATCACGACAGCGATGAGAAATGCAACACAGCAGCACCAACAGCAATAACGGCGATAACAATAACGACAACAACAACGACAACAGATCAAGCGAAGGAACTAGACGAGCAAGGTATTTCAAGTAAAGGACTCAATAGTAACCGCAGTACAAAACTTTTAAGTACGATTAAAGTTTCTCACAAAAATTTAACTCCGAGAAAATTACACATGCACAGCGTACATAGAGCTACGCAACAAAAATTGTGTAAATTACGTAAAAAACTGGAAGAAAAGGACAATCAAATTCAAGAGTTAAGGCGCGTATATGTTGAAGGGTACTTATATAACATAGAAAAAAAATTAAATTCTGTCGCGCAAGATTTTATTAAAAGTCAACTACGTAATGTTAACAAATCGCCGTCGGCAAAGCGTTACTCGGTTTCTGATAAAGTTTTTGCGTTGAGTGTATATAAAAGAAGCCCTAGATTATATAGATATTTTAGAGCATATTTTTCATTACCATCAAAAAGAACTTTGCAAGGAATATTATCAGCTATTCCATTTGAGCCTGGTGTAAATGATTCCATCATAGATTTATTAAAATTACAAGTTCAAGAAATGAAAAAAATGAAAAGCTTTGCACAATAATGTTCGATGAAGTGCACTTGCAAAGTTCTTTATATTATATGAAAAATAAGCAAAAAATCGTAGGGTATGAAGATATCGGTCATTTGGGCCGAACTGGAAAACAAGCCAATAAAGGCCTCGTTTTTATGTTAAGAGGCTTAACTAAAAAATGGAAGCAAATATTGGCGTATTATTTCACGTTTAGCACAATTAGTGCTGATAATTTAAAAAATATTTTATTCGAACTCTTAGGTAAATTAGAATCAATTGGATTAAAAGTCGTAGCTACTGTTTGCGACCAAGGTTCGACGCAACATGATCGATAATTTATTTGATTCATTGAATAGTGCTTCTTTTTATTCCTCTGATGGTAAAAAATTTAGAACTCCGTTAACTGCAAAATCGCCACATTTTCAATTTTGGAACGAAACACTTGACAAAATAAATAAATGGAAAATCATTAATTTGCAAACAAATCAGGACACAACTAATAGTTTTTCTTTTATAAAAGGTTGGCAAACAGCAATCAAATCAGTTAAATCTTTATGGCATGATTTACAAAAAAATTACAAATTAAATTACCTTTGCTTAAGATCATTAAATCAAGATCCTATAGAAAATTTATTTTGTCAAGTAAGACAACACGGTGCCATGAACACTAATCCCACTTGTCATCAGTTCACCGCTGCCTTAAAAACTTGTATTATAAATAATTTAACTTTACCAACAAAACAAAACAATAATTGTGAAAACGATGATTGTGAGTTATTGGAAAACTTGACTTCATTTATAACAAACACGAGTATTGAAGGTAACGACGACGATGATGAGTTTGAAAAATGAGGCTGATGATTGCGATGAATTAGAACTTCATGTATTAGACAATAATAGTGAAAAATTAAATGAATGCCCGGAAGAAAGTCTCCTCAAAGATGATTCAAACAAAATAGATGATTCTCTTTCAAATGAATCATCTGATGAAAACGACACTGACAATAATGCAGTATCCTACGTATCTGGATACATTCTTAAAAAAATCAGCAAGACGCTAGAAAAGTGTTCAGAATGCGAAAATGCTTTATTTGTCAGCGAGCCATCCTCCGAGCATTCATTTATACAATTCAAAGAAATTAACGATCATGAAACGCATTTAACGTATGGCAGTAAAAAATTATCAAAATTAGTTGAAACTCTTCACAATGAATTATATAAATATGCTAATACGTATGGCCATTATTTAAATATTCAAGATAATTTTAAAAATACATTTATCAATAGTTTTAAAGAAAAGTTTATTTTTTGTCATGAGCATAATGTTTTAAATAAGATCTTAAAATTTGCTGTACCTTTTATTATATTTAAATTTTGTAAAGACAAGAATAAAAGAAAAGCTTGCTTATCTCGAAAGTCTGTAAAATGAAAAAAAATGAAAAAATTTAAAAGTAAGTAACTGTTATTGATAAAAGCATTACGCGTATTTTTTTATTTAAAATTTAATTTTAATATTATATTTGCGACAAATGCGTGAGAGTTTTTATGCCATAAGTATGTATTGTCAAACCTCGTGTAAAACTATTTTTATGCATTACATCTACATGTTTTCAATATAATTTTTACAAGGCTGATATTATTTACACTAAGTCATTATTTTTATTTACATTATAGCTTTTAAGTTTGTGTACGTACCTAAGAATAAACGATTTTATACAAATACTAATTGAATTTAATTATTTATGCATACTATATTGATATTTTTGATAATTATAGTTCTTATACACAACAATTCAATCACAACTTTTAATTATCACTTTCTATTTGTGAAATACTTTTTATTTAACTTTTACTAAATAAATAAACTTTAAATTTGGTTCTTTATTTTAAACAGAACTACTTATATATTAGAGGAAAACTATTTTCAGTACATCTTCCCCTTAAGAAGTGTCATCGCCAACTGTCACTTTCTCGAAAATTTTCTTGTGACAAACTGTCATAACTGCAACACATGTGCCGAACTGCGTGCCGATAGAACAGGATCGGCTTGCGAAAGAGGACATAAAGGGCGATTCTATGTATTAAAATTCTTATTATTTTTTATGAATTTACTGAAATCATCCTTTTCTAATATTAAAGAATACAGAATAAACTATTATTAGATTCATTCTCTAAAAATTAATAAAATTTTAAGTAATGGTGCGGGGCCCTCATTTTCTACTATACGGCACGACCGTGGCACACTGTAGACATATTTGTTTCCACTTCTCTCATCTACAGCTTCACCCCCGTGCTCTTAGTACCCTTTTTCATTGTACAAATATTTTAAATGCCAGCCGATTGCATAATCACTTAACTGCGTCTCTCGTAAAAACGTTACCGCAGAACCACTTAAGTGCACTCGTTTTTTTTTATTTTTGTGCGAGATACACCGTGTGGAGTACATTAAAGCTGTATAATATATATCTAATTACCTATAGCGATATATTCGTCAGTTTTTATAAATTGAAAAACATTTTTTTCATGTTTCTAAATTTTTCAAAAATTGTCAATTTGCAAAAACAAAAAAATTGCTGAAATCACTCTGATAAAATTCGTACGTATTCCTTAGCTGATTCTAAGAACTTATTACTCTTGAAAATTTTTTACAAAAGTGCGTGGTTTCTGAATAAAAAATTCGTAAAAGTCTTCGTAAAAAATTTTCAATTCTAATATGCTCCAGTTTGACCACAGCGAGGTTCAAAATCAACCCCCAAATCACGTATCTTTTAGGTTTGGACATTTATTCCATTGGTTAGAGATGTTTCAGGTACATTGCAAATGAAAACGTTCTTGAAATCTCGAATTAAAAAAAATAATTGTGGAAAAACCATGGTTTTTTCCTTTAAACCGTTTTTTCTCATTGTTAATAACAATTTTCGAAAAAATCAATTACACCATTGGAAAGGGCATGAGTTAAGCTTTAAAAATATGCCCTGCCCGAATTCTTTTAATCGCAAATTGCATTAATTGCGAGGCCTCAAAGAAAGTGACCGCATAACCACTTATCTGCAAAGTTCCCGCAGAACCACTTAACTCGAGTAATTTGTTTAGCTTGCGCGTCGAGAAAGAAACTATTTACAAATGTAATACTACGGTTGTATTCGTATCAGATACCTAATCAAATGAGCCAATACTTAGATCTTTTCTCTGACATTTCGATCTTACGTATTACTCCAAACATTGAAATCGCTTTTTCTCGATAACACGAAAATGTCACTTAACTTCCTGTAAGCCACTGATATAAACCAGAGAATAACAGAAATACAAAAAATCATCAAAAAGGACCACCTCAACGAAGAAGAAGCGAAGATCGTTGACCGAATAATAAGATTACACCGATAGGTTCCTACTACCCGGAGACAAACTGCTATGCACAGATACGATACAATATCATATACACTAGACCAAGAGCAGCGCGCTTCGCGCGCTCTAATTTTTCTTGCAGTTTGTTCGTACTTTAATAGTACTCAGAAATACTTAAAAAAATCAAATTCGATTTTTATTTTGAAAATTTTGAAGAATTATTTCTCTTTTAAAAGTTATTTTTTAAAGTACAGTTTTTAAAAAGAACTTATCGAACTGTGCATAGGTATATCTATATATGAAGAACTCATGAACCCATTGTCGATTCTATTGTGTATAAAATAAAAACAAATCTTTCTCGATTTCTTGTACCTGCACTCTGCTTGCACGCAGATCTTTTTTGCCATTATATTAGGCGAGAATGTTAGATCAACATCAGCGGGCTTCGCGCGCTCTAACCTCAAACTAACGCATTCACCGGAAACACATGAACCATGACACATGAACATATTGGCTCTTGAGTCTTGACGCATGCGCACAACATCAACCAATCACAATTCGTCTTCAGCGGCTTCAAAACATCCGGTCATGACTTTTTATTAGTGGGATTTGGAAAACAACATACCAACAAACACAAAACCATACAGACATCCGCCAAAACACAAGGAAGTTATTAAAGAAAGTGTAGAGAAAAAACAGAAAGACAACATAATTAGAGAATCAAAATCTCCATGCAACATCGCGCATGGTCATAGATTTCAGAGAGCTGAATAAAAAGACCATAAGAGACGCATACCCTCTGCCAAATATCACAAACATAATGGACCAATTGGGAGGAGCCGCGTACTTGTCAGTTTTTGATTTAGCGATCGTATTCCAACAAATACCAATGGCTCCTGAAGACTCCTACAAAGCGGCATTCTCCACAATAAATGGACACTACGAATACACCAGAATGACTGAAGGTTTCCGAAATGCAACTGCAACTTTCCAACGTTTAATGGAGAAAGTCGTAAAAGGACTACCAAACCTAGAAATGCTAGTATACCTAGACGATATAATAGTCTACAGTCGTACACTAGAGGAACATAAACAAAGAATCGCTATCTTCAAACTGCCAACAGCAAAGAATGGCAAAAACATTAAAGAGATACTGGGCATATTTGGATACTACAGAAAATTCATACAAAATTTTTCTGACATCTCGAAACCACTACAAAAACTAGTATCACCAAAGGTGAAATTTGAATGGACTGAAGAATGTGAAAAAAGTTTCCAAAAACTTAAAGACTGTCTCACATCAGCACCAACACTGATTTTCTCTGATTTTCAAAAAGAGTTCACCCTCACGACGGATGCATCAGACTACGCAATGGGAGAAGTTCTGAGCCAACAAAAGGACGGATTTGACCACCCTGTACAATACCTCTCAAAATTCTTCACAGCTGCTGAGAGAAATTACACAACAACAGAAAAAGAATGCCTGGCAGTACTCTACACTCTTCACCAATTTCGACCTTATTTACTCTGCAAAACGTTTATTCTCGTTTGCGATCATGAACCATTCAACTGGATGCATAGTCGCAAGGACCCCGGACAACGACTCATAAGGTGGATGTTTCGATTCATAGGGTATGAGTACATGCTCAAATACAAACCAGGAAAACTAAACAGAAATGCCGATGCACTATCACGAAACCCAACCCCCGCCAGAACCAACAGAGAAAGAAATAAATGAAAATCTCCCAAATTTAAAAATAATGTTAGTCGAAGAATCAAAAAAGGCAAATTCAGATAGCAAAATAGAAACACAAAGATCAAGAGCAAAGTCAGTTGGAGCAATCGATGCCGTACCAAAAGTTATAGGTAGACCACTAGGCGCAAAAACGTGGAAAGAACTCCACCAGCACACCACAGTTTAATAGCACAAAGAACAAGAGCAAGAACCAAACAAGTGCAAAGCCAAGTAGCACAATACATAAAAGGAACCACATCAGCCAACAAAGGCAAAACCAAAGTGCCAACAAACCAAACCAAAACAACACGGAGAATTCCAAAAATAGTAATAGACACAATAATTGCTCAGCGATGCATCTTCATCACACACATCCATAATGTCATCAACAGCATTGCACGGTAGTTCCACAGAGCGAACACCAATAGAAGAGCCAAGATATAGTGGCCTAAGAGTAAACAACAACAAGTCAGAAAGCCCAGCATCAGAAAACGAAAATAATTCCTCATCCTCCAATGACAGTCACAGTCACACCATCAACAACATCGCAATTCACGCGAGTGCAATAAGTCAAACAAACTACTCAGGATCAATCAACATTCAATACTACGCTGAACATAGAAGAAATAAAACAAGCAAGCAAAAAACTAGAAGAATCAAAAGCGAAACATCAAGACACACATGATGACTCAGATGACGCTGAACAACAACCATCACTACCAATACATTTTTCCGAAGACGATGACATATCAGACAACATACGGTCTCGTCTATTCGAACTCAACCTACACTATGGGACAGAACAACAAGATGAAGTTGTAGAAGAAAGAGTACAAGAACTCATCAATGAAACACAAAGACGGATGCGGATAAGAATGGAACAATCAGAACATCACGAATCAGAAATTGAAACAGACACTGAATACGCAAGCATAATAGTGCGAATACCGACAAGAATATCCGACACTACCAAAATAACAAAAAAAGACCCAATAGCAAAAAGCACACCTCACGTCAATAGAAAAAAAACTAAACAAATGGATGTACTCATAGAAATAGAAGCAATTCAAAGTGACCAAATCAAAGAACTGGAATGTTCCCAACCACCAGAAATCACGAACCAAATAGTGGTGCCAAAACTTTAAGCATTAATACCACCAACCAACGTAAAACCAACAAATGCAAACAACGAAACCGCACAAGATGAAGAGGACACATCAACAATACAAACAGGTTTAAAAGTTCTTTTGTTGTTCTTATCGATCTCTACGAGGCAATGGTTTAGAAAGGGTTTTAAAAAAAATTAAAACTCCTTTCTTTTAAGAAACGACGTTTCGGCGATCATTGTCGCACTCATCAGGAAACTATAAAAAAATTTTTTATTACAATAAACATACAGACTTTAAAATGAACAGAGTATTACATAGAAAAGGCGATATTTTTGAAACTTACATATTGGAGCACATTTGATTTGTGTACATTTCGATAATTCTTTCCCCCGGCTAGTTAACAGCGGGGGAAGAGAGAGACCGAGTGACAGGTTTAAAAGTCATAAAAACTGTTACCATTTAGTCATCATTTAGTATGTTAATTTGGCACATCCCGCGCAATTTTAACCGATAGAGGAACATCCTTTTTATCAGATGCAAGGAACTTAGAGCACGCTTCGCGCGCGATTTGGGTTATGTTTTGGTTTTCTAAATATATATCAGTAATTGAACTATGAATATGGTAACCATAATTATGTTTACTTAGCAACCAATCAGAATCACGTATTAAATGCTTCACAACAAAGGCCATCACTTTTTTTAAAGAGGATAGTAGGAACCCTATTAAACTTGTTTAAAATTAATTATTTAAAAACATCAGGATATAGCCCACAAACAAACGGCTCACTCCAAAGAAGCCATGCACCCTTGATGGAATTCATACGAATGTATTCCAATAAATACAACGACTGGGACAGCCTTGCACCCATTGCGACGTTCACATACAACACCAGTGTCCATTCTGCAACTAACTTCATCCCATTCGAACTAGTGTACAGAAAAATAGCACGATTCTCGATTAAAATACTCAATGGTAAAAAATTACGTACATATAATGCCTACACACGTGACTCACTACTAAGACTCAACGAAATGAAATTCCTAGCGGGAGAAAAAGAAATAGTCGAGAAAATGGAAACAAAATCTCGATATGACAAAAAAGGCAAAATTTTCGAAGGCAATGTAAGCGATTACGACAGGCTCATCAAAAAACCCAGGACAAACAAATATTAACCATACAGACACAAACATCTAAAAATTATAGAATTCATAGGTAGAAAAAATGTAATCCTTGAGGATGCAAATGGACAGAGAATACGCAGACACATCGATAAACTCAAATTAGCTAACATCAATTCAGAATCAGAAGAGTTAGAATAACAAAACGATCATATACAATAATTACAGGAAGATTCAAGGCATAATCATTGCAACCCTCATATCAAGTATAAAATGCAACATACTAGAAACTCATCATCAAGAGACTCTAAACCCAAACCCGGGAATTTATTTTGAAAAGATGGACATCATTCGCATCCGAAGAGCGGATTGGAAGGTTAACATAGTCATTCAAATAGAGTAATTCTTACAAAGCAACAAACTAGTAGAGCAACACAAGGCACTATTGGAACAATGCATTCAAACAGTCGACCAAACAAAATGTCAAGCTGCACGGGACACAGACATCATAACCTTAAAAATAGAAATGTTGGACGCCATAAGAAGCAACATCAAAGAAACAACAAACAGTATAGGACACACAGAATATCCCACAATCAAGGACCCATACAGCATCAGAACCAAAAGACTGACGCCACTCGGCATGGTCGGAACAGTCAGCAAAAGCCTGTTTGGACTTGTCACCATCGACGACATCAATGAAGTCAACACCAACATTGACCAACTATTCCAAGACTAAACAAGAGTTATATAATCTCAATATATCCCCATATAATCTCAACCAAATTTGAAGAACTATACAACATAACGGAAAAACACGAAATAATGTAACAAGCATACCAAAAATCGCTAACCCTCACAATACAAACATTATCAAAAGAATATATTTAGATGAGTGTGTATACACTATCTAGTATGATTATATCCCTCGGTAGTTTGTTAAAATTCTTTTGTTGTTCGTTAAAAAAAATTAAAACTCCTTTCTTTTAAGAAACTGTTTCTTAAAACAAAAACAAAGAAACTGTTTCTACAAACATGCTACAACAAATCACAACAGACATTAGAAGAGTCACCAGCGACCTGGACCTACCAATCCCATCGGAGCACATCAGAACAGAAGAAATAATCAAGATAGCCAAGATAGACGCCATTCACCAAGAAGGAAAAATAATAGCAATCATGCATATACCCCTCGTCGAAAGAACTCAGTATCAACTACAGAAAATGCATGGAATACCAATACCACAAACCACTAACAATAGTTCAGTGGGTTCGGCATACATCCAACCCACATACACCTACATAGCAATAAGCAAAGACCAAGAAAAATTCACGAAATTCAATAAAATCGACAAAAACAAATGCACAGCAATACACTATACCGAAATATGTCCAGTGTTAGCAGCATTCAAAAATGTACCTGCACCAACAGATTGTGAATTGATACTGCTCTGGTCACCAAACACAAAATCCTTAAACTACTACAACGTCAAATACACCAACAACGCAAAAACTCATTGGACAAGACAAGACAAGACAAGACTCTAAAGCAGAAATACCGTTCCCTATGGCGTTTAGTCTTTACAATAAATTTATGCCCATTGTAGTGATTTACCGCCATCTATAAGAGCGAAAAAATGGACGTAGTCAATTTTGTGTAGATTGATACAAGCTTCCATCCCCAATGCAATAATTATTCGAAATTTGGTTCATGAAAATAACATTGGAACAAAAGAAATGGCTATAGAAATTGCGCAGTGCTATATGAACAAAAGTAAAGTAAAAAAAATACACCAAAGCATAACTGTTAAGAGTAAAAGAAATTGCAAGAATTTCAAAATATGTAAAGCAAGAACTCAAAAAATGTGCAAAACATGCAATGTTTATTTATGTTCAACCTGCTTCTTGGTTGTTTGTAAATAAAATATCGATCAAAAAAGTAAAATGTAAGTAAAAAAAACAAAAACCTATAAAATATATGAAAATGAAAAAATAATTAAAAAATTCAAAAAATATTAAAAAAAAAACAAAAATTTCTAAAATATTATTAAAAAAATCAAAACATATGAATAAGAAAAAAGAGTCTCTTGCGTTCACCTCCATGTGGTAAGAGTGGGGCAACAGCAAAAATGCTTGACGGCTAAATAACGTATGCTACGAACAAGATGAGATAATTGATCCATTACTAAATACATTTTCATGTATAAATTTTGGACTAATTTTTCCTGCAGATGCCAAATCTATAGTCAAATTGAAGAAAATTCAATATTTAGAAAAAAAATTGTTTAAAAATTTGTTTAAAAAATGTAAATCAACCTAAGAATTTGTTTAAATATCGGAATTATACAAAGATAAACTTGAATTCGTGCTCAGAGGCGCCAAAAACATTGGAAACGATATATAACTTGCAGATGAACGAGGAAAAATTACTTTTCATGCCTAGTGAAGAGCATTTATTTATAACTTATTGGGTTATGTTTATAAATTTTTGATAGTACATATTTGAACGTATTTTTTAATGCACATTATAAATCCGGAGTCATTTTCAAAAAATTTTGTTTTTTTAAGGTAATTTGTTTAAACAAATTATTTAAACAAATTAATTATGCAATAATTATGTTAAATTCGTTATCAGCGACCATGAAAACTCCCGAGTAGATAAGATTTTTTTCGGATTTTAACAGTTCTTTTTTGTTCATTCACGGTAATTCTAGTATATTTTCAGCTCTTGTTAAGGTGAGGTTAAAAGAAATGGCCAGGAGTCACTCGTAAATGAGAAATAAGGAGTAATTCTTTATTGGCGTAGCGGAGTGACGGTTATGATGCACACGGCGCGTGGCGCAATGACGTGTCACAGTATGCGCGTACAATAGACGGGCCGTGCGCGCGAGAAACACTATAGTGCGATGCAGTTGCTTCCACTGAGTTTCGAAGCGGCTGGCTCAAAGGCTCGGGCTGATCTGATCTCGGCCCCTTTTTTGCCCGGACCCGGAAAATCTAAAAACCGGCCCCGCGCTTCCCTTTCCCTTGGGTCATTTCCCTTTCCCTTTCATTCGTCCGTGTCGGTGGGAGCGCATCTCGAACCTCGGCAGCTTTCCACGTTCCATCCACTCAACGTGCTTACAGATTTGGCACGCTTCGGCCTCGTACACACAGACACCCACACGCACATTTATACACGTGCTCTCTCGCCTCCTTGTGTCCTAATTGCTTTGCTTAGCTGCAGCCTTAATCTTACGTATGGGTGACATACCGACTTATACTAATTGTGTATATAACATAATATATTGAACTTATTACGACATATGCGTACATAATTGATTATCCTAATTGTGTATATATAATATAATATATTGAACTTATACTACGTGCGCGTATATGATTTAGGCTTATACGACTACTGCTTATACACTAATGTCCCTATTTTAAACACACAAGCGTGTATGTACGCAGACTACGCTCTTAAACTAGATATTATCGTCAATCGCGCCACACGCACAATCATGCATACTCCCGCATCTGTGCGCAGGCCCCCGTGCATATGCTCGCGCGCGTATTCTAGCGCGCCTTCGCTTCGCCGCTCGAGCTCTTCGGCTGTTTTTATTGATTTAAAACCCGTCATAAACTATCTCCTCGTTCTGGAAAAAGACTATAAGCTTATTTGTTTCCGCAGTGTCGTTTCTCCGAGGTCACTCCGAGCATTTACTGCTCAAGCGGTCAGCGTGCTTATTGCCCGAGCAATTAGCGCGCCTTCCGCGCCTTAATCCCCCACGGCTTGGGGCCGCGTCCGCTTTTCGGGGCGACCGCTCTTCGCGCGCGGACGCGCCTGCACCCAAGCGCGGCAGGGGGCCCGACCATAGGCCCTTGAGTCGCCACGTCTCTCTCTCTCTCTCTCTCTCAGTGAATTTAAAAAAGTAAAATTCGTAAAATTTTGCATTTTTTCAAATAAATTGTTAATAAAAATTTGGGGATGCATTTAATTTAAAAACCAATCACATATTCTCAAAGTAGAAGAAATTTTGCATCAGAAAATCTTGATCTCAAATTTTGAAGGATACTTTTACCTGTCTAATATCATCGCTGAACAATATCCGTTCAGGCGCTAATGGGTTAATGAGGTTAGGCTGATCTGAGTTCCAGGACACTCGGGCATCGTCAGCAACAAGAAGGTGGACCGTTTGGCAGGGAAGGGCTCTCACTTAGTAAGAGCCAAACTGCCGTGAAGAACTGGCTCCGGGAGGATCTAGTGAGGAAATGGAGGGGATCATCGGGGCTCAAACACGCGACATACATGCTGGGGGATGAACTACCTTGAGAATGGTTGGACACCCTGAACAAGTCAGATAAGCCAAGACCCTGGTTAGAGGTAGGGTTTCTCACAGGGCACTGGCGGATAGGGTACAACCTATACAAGATAGAATTGAGGAATGGTCCGGGTCAAAGGAGGTGACTACGCTGCACCTTATGTGCAAATGCCCGGCGTTTGTGAACACGCGGCATAGGGTGTGGGGGGGGGAGTACCCTTTGTAAATTCGGAATTTATATGCATGTAGGAGTTTTGCTTGATACTCAGCTTAATGCGGGCTATTGATAAGAGGTTAGAATAAGTTTAGAGAGGTATCCTTAGGGATGTCAAGCAGTAAATGATGAAAGACCAGGAGGAATGGTATAATGGGCTTGACGTAAGTGCCAGATCTGGCACGTTCCCTGACAGGGGCCGCCGGTATCATCACCAGGATTTTACTGATACCGATAGTTGATTCTTCAGTACTCAAGAAGTACAACAGACTTTGAATTTTTTCGATCTAACAACCCTTGCACGTCGATTTTCGTCTTTTCAACTGAAAATTACATAAACCATCCAAATATGCTTAATAACTTCTTAACTATCGAGTTTCTTCTATATTTTTCTTTTGTACTCTTGTCCTGAGGTAAAATGTGATCGGTTAAAAAAATCCGACCTAAAAATAATAATAAATAAGAAAACTAACAGGTACATATACACATCGAAAATGATCGTTTTCAGATGTATTTTAAGGGCATTTCCGCTGCTCATAGAAAACTGTAATTTTCACACAACGTCCTTACAGAAAAAATAATAAAATAAAAATAAATTTAAAAAAATGTAGGTGAAAACTGTAAACTTCTCGTTAGCTGCTATAATTGCTCCTCGGCCCATATCGTCACATCCTTGACGAATTAATTTATCCGAACTATCCAAAATGGCTAATTAAAATAGATCTATTTAGTCTTCGTACGGAGTGACAATATATTATATTGAAAACTTTATATATTTAAAATAAAAGTTAGAGATAGAATTAAAAAAAAGAATTCACAGATATTTTCTCGAAAATTTTCAAACTTTTATAAAAATTTCATAAGAATAAATATAATTTGGCATTCATCAAAGAATGCTCTTTAAATTTTTTAGGACGGTTTTTGAAATTTCGATTTTTTCACTTGTCGAAAAATCCGGAAAAATCAAAAGTTGTACCAGATCAATCGAAAAAGTTTGAGAGTATTATCTGACTAATTATAAGGTAGTTTTATTGTTACGAAATTTTTGTAAATCAATTTTTGAAAAAAATCTGTGAACATAAAAAATGTTTATGTAAACCTTCTAGACCTCCTAGAGAATCATTTTATTGAAAAAAAAATTTTTTCGGAAAAATCGTCATGCATTGTTTTAATTCGGATCTCTATGTCACTCCATGAATCAGGTTTACGCGTATCGAAAAATTAGATTTATAAAATTGTTATCAATTTTTATACGGCAAAATTAAATTTAAAAAAAATTTAGTCCCTATTATTGAAAAAGGACCCTTTAGATACAGAAAACAGAGGTTCCTGAATTTTTCCCGTGTGAATTTATTACACAGTTACCATTCAAACTTTAGTGTCGAAATCTGTCGTTCTGGACGTTAATGGTTAAAGTTTAGATTGTATATTTATGTGCATTGCATTAATATATAAAATATATATTAGTGACCAGTATTGTACTTTCTATGTTTTAAATAAACTATTCAAATACTAGAAAAATGTTATAAGAAATATTTTGATATCATTATAGGGTATTTTTTATATCCACTAAACTCCTTAAAAGTTCTGAATTCTCTCTAAAAAACCTTTATAAAAGGTAAAACCTGGGCAAGTATAAGTTTCCATTTTAGTAAACAAAATGTTGTAAAAGATATGCAGGTTATCAATGCATATATGTGCGTATCAATGAATATATTAATAAATTATATTGCACTACTAAAAATACTAAAAAAGAGATTGTGTCAATTTCACAAATTTAAAGTATTGAGAGTTGTGAAATGAGAAAAGAATTTGTCAAGCATTTGACAAAAACAAGTGCGAAATAAATGCTAATGAAAATAAAGAAATCAATAAAATATGATCAAGTATTAAAATTTAAAGTAGAATAAAGTGCAAATTATGCTAAGTAATAAAAAGTCTTAAACTTAAGTTGCATTTTTTACATTATTTTTTTAACGCATACTTGCCGTCCCGTCGCCTCATAGTAAAAAACAAAATACATTTTAAACACACATATTTTTACAACAAAGAGTTTATTATTACAATTTTATTTTGCATGCACTATCAATATAAACAAGTTTTGTAACTTACAATGAAAAATCATAGAAATTTAAGTCCACTCTACCTCAAAGTTTCTACTATAATCATGGCTATAACTAACTAGCAACTGCATGTTCTATAATGATATTTATTAAGCTTTACTTCGTTGTAATATTTAAAATAGTTTGATGCCAATTTTGTTAAATATTAAGATACTAACAAATGCAAGATTGTGGCTGAGGCTTCAAAAAATTCAAACATAACTAAATTTATTATTTCGTACATTTGAATGCAGTGTGCAAGAATAATAATTTTACGCAAGTCGCGACGCAAGTTTTACAAGTTTAAAAATTTGTTTAAATGACTATTATTCTTTATTGTACAACATATGAAGATTAAAATATTCACATGACGGGACGGCAGGTATGCATTAAAAAAATAATGTAAAAAATGCAACTTAAGTTTAAGACTTTCTATTACTTAGCTTAATTTGCACTTTATTCTACTTTAAATTTTAATGCTTGACCATATTTTATTGATATCTTTCATTACCATTTATTTCGCACTTGTTTTTGTCAAATGCTTGACAAATTCTTTTCTGATTGCACAACTTTCAATACTTTAAATTTGTGAAATTGACATAATCTCTTTTTTAGTATTTTTAGTAGTGCAATATAATTTATTAATATATTCATTGATACACACATATATTCATTGATAACCTGCAAAATCTTTTACAACATTTTGTTTACTAAAATGGTATACCTGCCCAGGTTTTACCTTTT
This sequence comes from Philotrypesis tridentata, assembly GCA_018906965.1. Taxonomy (NCBI): domain Eukaryota; kingdom Metazoa; phylum Arthropoda; class Insecta; order Hymenoptera; family Pteromalidae; genus Philotrypesis; species Philotrypesis tridentata. The sequence goes on along the minus strand of JACCIB010000130.1, from coordinate 315,013 downwards.
ATAAAGGTTTTTTAGAGAGATAAATTTTACGCTGGAATCGTTAACTGTCTAGATATAAATAAGTAGTATACCCCGCACTATGCCGCGTCAAAACAAACCCCCAACACCGCACCCAGAACGGTGGGGAGATTTGCCTTCAAGCGTCATAGTCCGGGGCGGGAAGGGGAGCCACTGGGAGGCCTGCTTAGATGCGTCGTAGTGAGGCTCATTAATCTTGCCGACAAATGTTTTGTCTATAATTTTTAAATAAAACATTCATCGACGAGTATATCGCCGTTGCAATTTTCGAGATGAGAAAGAGAGGGAGGGAGAGAGAGGTAGAGAGAGAAAGAGACCGCGGCTGCGGATGCGAGGTGGCGGGGGTGCCTCTCTCCCTCTCATCGCGCCGAGCTACGAAGTTCGTTATGTCTGACTCATAGCGAACTGATACGGCCATACGTGGTGCTAAGTTAGCATCTCAGCTGGCTGCGCACCTGCTGAATTTACGTTAAAGACAAAATTCCGCTACATATTTACATGCCAGAAAAAATATTTCTTTCCCAAATCACTTTGATTAATAATTCAAGAAATAGAGAAAAAAATGTCATCCCTGGTCAATCTAATCAACCTCTAATTTTACAATTTAACCTAAAAATAATATGACAAATGTCAATAGTTAAAAAACTTAATTTATTCATTGCAAATAAATTCGCAAGTATGGAACCACTGTGAATTGTCAGCTTCTGATCTGTGTAACGTGTTCCTTAGAAGAAAAGTACACACAAGTCGAAAAATTACTATTTTACAGTTAAGCTTATAACACAAAAAGTTAAAGAGTTAAAATTATTATTAAAGTGCCGAATTTGTTAACTAGAAAGGCCGGATAAACGAACGAGTTTGAATTTCAAAAAAATATATTTATAGGTAACAAATAATTTTGCAACTAAGGAACCACTGCGAATTTTAAAATTCTGATCAATGTAACGTGTTCCTTGGAGAAAATATACACAAGCCGAAAAGCCATTTTACAATTAAGTTTATAACTCAAAAAATTGAAGAGCTAAAATAGTTACGAAGGGATCTAATTTGTTAATTAGTTTTGAATGCCCGATAAACGTACGAGTCGGAAGTTCGAAAAAGTTTATTTATTCGGAAGAAATAATTTTGCAACTAAGGAATCATTGCAAATTTTAAAATTCTGATCAATGTAACGTATTCCTTGGAGAAAAGTACACACTAGTCGAAAAATGGTCGTTTTACAATTAAGCTTATAACTCAAAAAGTTTAAGAGCTAAAGTTATTATTAAAGTGCCGAATTTGTTAACTAAGATGGCCCAATAAATGTACGAGTTGGAATTTTGAAAAAATATGAATTTTACGAGCTTGTTTTTAATCCTCCTCCATCGACGAGTGTCTCGAGTCTTGTTTCAACTGTTGCTGTTGCATTCTCAGGAACTCTTCCATGTTGTGAACTTGAAAGTTCACTAGATGCTGTGGCTCATTGTCCAGTCTTCTAGCTCGGGATTCATGAACTTCACATTTGTGGGCCTCAAATCTTTAAACTGATGTGAACACTCCGCAGTTTCCATCACGACTGGTGAATAAAAAAATGTATCTACAGCCGGACACAGCGCATAATCTGCAGTGTAAGCATATTGTTGTTACGAAGAAGCTCCGCGTGCAGCGCACGTGTACGAAGGTGTTGATTTCACTCGCTGCGCGCTTACGGCTTGGTGACTCACACCATGTATCTATTGACGGATTCTGAGCAATCTATGGTGTCATCATATTGCTGTCGCGAAGAAGCGACGTTTTAGTCGAACAACATTTTTGCAAGCATCTGCCAATACAGCCACCGTTTCCGATGAAAGCATCATCAGCTCTTTTCTTACAATGCACACAACCTTTGACAACGTCATCATTTTTTCGCAGATCGTCAGAGAAATTATTGGTAAACTTACGGAAACCTAAACCAACGCTTATCTAAATAGAAACATGATACAATATTGTCCACATACGTCGAATGAACCATTCTGTAATCGAATATTATTCCACTGAAGACGTTTACAATTTTTTTGTAGGCGATTGATGTGATCGGGTATAATCGGTGGTAGTCCAAAACTATTGAAGTAGAAGGCGTTACAATATTTATCGACATATATAGCATCCCAGTGCATACCAGATCTTCTATATTGACAATAAATCCTGTCGGTTTCGATCACACTTTTGGTATCTGATCTGCTGGAAATACGCCAACAGTATGGAAACGAATTTTATTGATGATATGGAAATAATGTTAACGTATTCCGCTATACATAGAAAGTTATCTGTTCGGTTAGAAAAGTGTCTAAGCGGTAAATACTATCTCGTAATAAAGAAGTTTTCAAACAGCTAGATAAGCAAATTTCTTGAATCCCGACTCCCCTCCTTCTGTTATAAGCTGATTCAAAATTTGAAATGACTTCACGTTATTCTACTACTGGCTATGCTAACTTTCAATAGTATCATTAGCATGTGAAAAAAGCTCTGATTGGGTGGATAATACGCTACGTCTACCAGATCCCCAATCCTAGCCTTTCCCCCCCCCCCCCCCAATGATCGAGCTGACCAAGTGTTCCCGATACTGGTGATCTCATCATGGCCTACTACTGATGATGGTGGGTGTAGGATGAATGGTGAGGTATACCTTATATAATTATTCGAGAACATTAGTTTGCGATATCACTCTACAGGGAGATTTTAATCAGAAGAGTGGTTCAAGAAATTTCATTCGTCTGCATAAAAGATATATATTATTTATTATTTGAATGTTTTTAAAGAATGTAAAAAATAAATGCTCCATTCTCTTTACGTTTAGATGGATCTAGCTGCTCTCAATAAAATTGTGAATAGTGAGTTTCTCTCGTAGAAGAAGGTGTCTGAATTAGAGTTCGACCAAGCATACATGGTCACAGTCTTAAGAGTGGTAAAAACACGTTTTGGCAAGAAGATTCAAATTTTCCTCCCTTCTCAGGTATGCGCTGCTATCGTCAAAGATGAAAAATTATTTGATAATATGTGCGATGAAGCTAATAAGTTAAAGTCATTTTTACATTATAAAGGAGATAACGCACTTGCGACGTCCACAATGACGAATGTAAATTGGATTATACGTATTTGCCGAACCCGAGATAAGGATGAAACGGAGAGGCAAATAAATGCCGTATGCTGCGACAGGAAATAAGAATAAACAAATGTTAATAAGGCCCGTGAAAAATTATTGTTGTAGAGTAAATGTAAGATTAGCTAATAAGATAGTAATGGACGCCGTAGCCAAGGAAGTGAGTGTGATTTAGAAGAGTGAAAAAAGTATTCAAATTATACCGTGGAAATTGTGCTATATGAGGCTGTCACGTGACGAACCGCTGCGAGCGAGGATCGAGACGCCGTGCCGGGAACAGTGTTGGGGTTCGAGAGAGCCACCATCTGGGGTATATCCTCGATAAGGAAGGGCTGCGCCCTGATCTCGAAAAGATAGCGCCTATACTGCAATATCCTGTACCCATAACCCCTACTTAAATCCGGCGATTATTGGGTCTGTTTGGCTGGTACGACAAATTCGTAAAAGACGCGTTAGATCTGAAAGTACCCCTTACGTACCTATTCCATAAGGAGCGAGCATGGACTTGGGGAAAGGCCCAACAGGAAGCTCTCCAGAGTATCAAAAACGCCTTAGCCTCAGCCCCGGTATTAACCCGACCGGATTTCACGAGGCCATTTTGTATACAGTGTGATGCGAGCAACATCGCAATCGGAGCCGTCCTCACTCAAGAATTCGATGACGGGGAGCACCCAATCGTGTTCGTGAGCCGGATGTTAACGAAGCCAGAGCGAAATTACACCACGATAGAGAGAGAGAGAGTGTCTAGGATTAATTTGGGCAATGAAGATACTAAGACCATATGTCGAAGGATACCACTTCACAGTGATTACTGATCACAGTGCGCTTAAATGGTTGAAAAATCTGAAAGAACCAACGGGGAGGTTAGCCTCTCGCGCATGTTCGAAGCGGAAATAGCCGCACTAGGGGAAACCGCGGATAACTGGTATTTACGTCGCCGTGCCGACCTCCTCGAAAATCCTAAGCGATTTCCCAAGTGGAGGATTGAGGGAGGAAAACTGTATCGATACAAAGTAGACAAGATATTGGAACCAATCCCACGAGGTGAGGACGGCTGGAAACTCGTAATCCGTTATTCGTTTCCACTAACCATGACGCCGCCAACGCAGGACACCTTTAGATCGGTAATACTTATGATCGCATATGATCGTACCAAGACACGTACCGATACTAAACTCATGTCTGTCGTGCCAACGATACAAGGTTAGTCAACAAAGGCCCCAGGGCCTAATGGGAAAGCGGATAGTCGAACAACCATGGACAGTGGTCGCGGCTAACATGATGGAGTTCCTCCGGAGCAAAACCCAAAACAAATATCTGCTAGTATTCGAAGATCTCTTCACCAGATGGATCGAGATTAAACCGTTGAGGAAAACTGTACTGCACGCGTTCGAGGAGCTACTACTCTTTCGATGGGAGACCTCGAATACTTCCTAACGGACAATGGCACGGAGTTCGTTAATAAGTCCCTAACCACCACCTTAGCCGAGTACGGGGTTATACATATAACAACTTCCCCGTATCAAGCCCAAGCCCACCCGTTGGAGAGAATAAACAGAACTCTGAAGACGATGATCGCAATGTTTGTCGAGAATCACTAAGAATGGGACAAACGTTTACATGAGTTGAGGTACGCGATCAACACTGCCACCCAAGCTACGCTCAAAACTTCTTTCGCCTTCCTTAATTTCGGTCGCCACCCTACTCCCGTGGGCAGCCTCTGCCAGAAAAGGGAAATAGAGGGAAATCCGAGTGTAGAGAAAGGGGATCCTGAGGAGTGGTCAGACCGGATGAGAAGACTAGATGCCCTGCGCGAACTAGTGGCCAAATTTATTGATAGAGAAAGAGAGAGACAGGGTCGAGCGTATACCAAGGGGCGTAAGTTTGCAGAGTTTTCAGAGGGAGACTTAGTACTACGGAAAGCGCACCCGCTGTCGAATGCAGCTGCACACTCCGCAGCTAAACTCACGCCGAAGTACGAGGGCCCTTTAAAATAGTGAAGAAAATATCACCCCTTGTATATGAACTGGAAACGGAGGGTGGGAAAGGGCGGAAGATAGCCAAGATCCACATCAGAGACCTGCGGAAATACATCCCGCGACGCCTCGGCCATGCTCCCGTCCCTGATCCGAACCCACACGACGTGTCCAAAAAGTAGTATTAGTAGGTGCCGTGAGTGCCAAAACTGTGTAACATTGTGCATGTTAGTAAATGGTGATGGGAAAACTGTGTTGTTCTTAAAATATCTGCGAATCTGAACTAAACTAAGGAATGATTTTAGAATAAGCGACTACGTTCCGGACAGCTTTGACTGCAACGGAGAAGGTGGAGGATTTACCTCGACACCAGCGTGAGGCCATCTTCCAACGGGTCTTCACCCCGGGCGATGCTCAGGACCGCACTGGAGACCGCGGAAGCCCGCCGGAGAACAAGGAAAGCTAAGGGTAAGCGTTTTTTTTCTATTTTCATCCTTCTTCATCCTAGCCCATACAACCAGGAGAAACTGAGTGAGAGAGACGTTCCAAGTGGAGGAGAGAAGACTTCGAGAACACAGACAGGGAGCCCCGAGATGGTTTATTTGTCTTAGTAGCTCCAGGAAAACAGAGACCAAGCACGAGAAGGAGCAGTTGATTAACCACTAACTCACAGTCGGGGAGGGTCCCTGTAGGTGAGCACCGGCACCACTATCTTGAAAAACCTAGCAATGCAGGGCATTGAAGGTTTGGAAGAGGGAATGCAACGGAGATTCCGTCGTAAAAGCCGGGTAACTCCCTGCAGACACCCGAGGCCCAGCATAACGAACATGCTCTAACGCACGTGTGTTTACAGGGGAGAATACCGAGCCGTACCCAAGTGCCGACGCCCAGCCGCGCCATAGGAGAAAGAGAGAGGAGAGAGAACGCGCGAGAACAGCAGGCGCACCGACCGGCCAGAGTCGCCGCCATGACACCACCGAGAAGCATAAGGTGACGGCAAGCACATCGAGCGTATGGCGCTATAGCGAACGGCGCGGCGAGCGGCAGAGCCGCATATGTATGACTAGGCGAGCGAGCGTGTATGTGTACGTGCGCAGCGGAGAGAATGTGAAAGAGATAGATAAGAGAGAAAGGATGAGAAAGCCTCTGAGCCCCGCGGTATAAGTGTGGAGGACTATTGGGTCGAAGTAGATGCTCAAGCGTCGTCCACAACGACGAATGTAAATAGGATTATACGCGTTTGCCGAAGCCGAGAGAAGGATGAAACGGTGAGAGGCAAATAAATGCCGTATGCTGTGAGAGGAAATAAGAATAAATAGAACACCGAGCAATATAAAGCGAATTTTTCTGTGAGTTTTCTGACAGCTATCCAGCAACCACCTGTAATTTTTTCAACCGCCATCCACCCGCGTAGCCGTTGTATTGGCGCGTTGACAGGTAACGAGATTTCGGTCGAACGAGAGAAGGAGCAAGAGAATAGAGAGAGGAAAAAGTAAGAAAAGTGGCTATTAATCCGCGAGTACCACGTACCCGCCGAAGCCGTCGCCGTGCTTGCGTATAAGTAACGTGCAGAACGAGAGTGTATAATACTAGAGGTATCCGCGACGCGTCAAGGCGCCCTTAACCAGTGACAAACGTGACGTAAAGCCTCGAGGAACACGGGAGAAGGAGAGCACGACGAGGAAAACAACGCGCCATACACCACACTACCACTCCAGAGAATGAACGCAGCAAGCCGGTCATTACCGTGGACTCCGTGTCGCGGATTCCCCACTCGCGCCGTCATCGCCGTGGTCGCGCGACTTCCCCCTCCCCCTCGCGTTCCCCATTCTGCGGTGTCACATGTCATGCAATATAACATGCAAAATTGTATGCAGAATTTATATAGTCCATTATATATGATTGCATATACCTTTCTTGTAGAGTAACATACAGATCCCAAACTAACATTATATAGCTTTTCAATGACATAATTGGTCATTAGGTTACATGCAGGAAAATTCATTGAGTTACAGACAAACATTGTAAATATTTTTATGCATAATTGTACAGAACTGCTTATTTTTTTATACGTAATTCTTTACACGTTTTCATGCAGTATAACATGCAGAGTTGCATGCAGTAAGTATGCAGTTCTTCATGCATAATTTCATGTATGATTTACTGCAGAATAATATGCAGAATTCCAGGCAGACATTTCACGAAATTCCCGCTCATATCCATGCCAAATGGCAAGCATAGTAACATACAAGTACATAAGCAGATGTAAATGCAAATGCACATGCAGCAATATATGCTGGTAAACATGCAGTACAATTAGCAGGTTTACATACAGTACGATAGGTAGGTCAACATGCAGTATGATAGGCAGGTTTACATGCAGGTATTTTTCGTAAGGGTTGGAAGTTGGAAATATTTGAAACTGTACAAGTTTCCTTAACGCGTTACCCCACAGTCTACCAATTGCAAGATTTATCTGGTGAGGTTATAGATGGATATTTTTATGCTGAGGAGTTGAGTGGAGTACAAAAGGATCTAACTATGGCATCTTTGGAAATAGAGAAGGCATTGTACATCAGAGGTAAGAGACGCTCAAAGGAATATTTTTTTAGTTGGAAAGGCTATCCAGAAAAGTTCAATTTATCAAGGTTAAGATCAAAGTTAACCAGCTTTCGCAGAAATCAAGGATCAATCTTACATTATTTTACCTCGTAATAATAAAATGCTAGATAACCACGTAGATATCCGACTCTCGCGTGTCTCAAGGTCTCACATATACGATGCCCGCTTGGCTACACATTCACTCTTTGTCCGCCGACTCTTCGTTCACGCTTTAATCCTATAGCCGCGATTGCCCACACTTAGTGCAAATCGCAGCCATCTGAACTACTTTTAGCCGAGAGCGTGTCTGCGTAACCACGACCTACGAAACCTCCCGCGCCGTATCCTAACGCGAGTCGAGCGATCCCCCCCCCCCTTGTCCTCGCCGACTAATTTCCGAGAAACACTCTTATACCGCACACGACAATAACAGATATCCCCGAGTTACGCGTCGCACAGATAACCCTCGTCCCCGCAGGCAACGCCGACGGAAGCTCACGGCCGAGGTACCCGAGGTAGACCGCTTCGTACGCACCGCGAGGTAAAGGCAACCTTCGCCCGAGGTACACGAATGAAATGTCCGCTCTCGACACGACTGCGCAACCTTCGCCTGAGGTACACGATACGCGAGGTAGACAACCCGGAGTAGATAACGTACACGCACTGAATCGCACTAATTACCCGCACGCTTAAATAAGAGGGACACCCGCACTGAAAGATAACCGCGCTCGCTGGTGTTCATACGCTCGCAAGACCAAGGGACACGAGGTCGCACGTGAAACTGCGCAGCAGCCCGCGAGGGAAAACTTAGCTAAATACCAGAGCAACACACCGACCTTTTCCCTTATCCTCGGCGACCAAACCTCTGGACCCTCAGAACCCAGGAATCAGCAAATAATCACAAGTAAAAAGGATAGCACAAGGAATCCCACGGGAGTAGACTGCGATGACGTCCGAGCTGGAGCGGCCGAGGCAGGAGAGTGCCGACTCGCGCTCCTATTGGTCGGTTCGCGTGGGGCCGACGGCCCGCGCGTTCGCCTCGCATCGTCGATCGCGACGCATGCGCGCTCGACTCTCGATCAGCCGCTAATGCTGGAGAGATAGCTGCGAAATTCAAACGCTCGCAACATGCAAACAGCCAGACATACATACAGACAATTCGTACAACGCCTAAGTTATGCGCGAATTACGAAGTACAATGTAACTCTCAGCGACTCCTTCGGTCTGGGCCCTTGATTCGGGAGTACGCCTGTTACAAAGGGCGCAAATGCTGCCTTTTATTACTTCCAACGTTCTCGCGGTGAAGCAACCATCACGCTGGCCGTGCTGCAGAAGGCTCTCACGTAGGAAGAACCCACCCGTCTCATCTGCGTCCGACGACTTACGATGAGCCAGAATGGAACGCCCTGTATGGACCTATCGCTGCTTCTGTCGGGCCGGAGCTCACCTTCTTCCCTTCTCGCCCTTGAACGGGAGTGAAGAGGCACTCCGTAATTTTCTCCTTCCTTGGCCAATTCTCCTCTCCTCACGTCGTTACTCGAAAAGAGACGTTACGCCAGTAGTCTTTTCATTCGTCACACATGCACACTACCTTGAGACGCTCTACCCCGGCAGCTCGACTCTCGATGTGTCGTGGCGACATTTTGCCACGTTACAACGTACTGTTCAATTCAAAACCTGTATCTCCACCAACCAATGCCTATGCGTGTAGAGCTTACATTGAAACATTACTGAATTACGGTCCTGCCGCAGAAACCTTTCACCTTTCTACTGTTCTATGGTGTGATGAACGATACGGAAAATTCCAATGAAGGAATTGTGGAAAGACGGAAATTATTAGCTCATGATAAACCTATTGACCTGATTGGTCATCTGCATTCAAATGTCTTCAATCAAGAGAGACTTCTCATCAATGGTGTTGAAATGAGAGTACGCTTAGTGAAAGCTCTAGTGTTTGCCTGATGGATTCTGACGGTACTTTTACCGTACATATCGAAGAGGCAAATGTTCTTGTTAGGCGTGTAAAAATCAGTCCTGATATATTGCTGACACACGCTCAATCACTCTCAAAAATAACTACTAAATATCCTCTAACGAGGGTGAAAATTAAAGCAATAACTATGCATAGTGGTGTACACGGCGAGACTATAGATAACATTGTACTGGGTTAACTACCGAAAAGAATCATCCTTGCTTTTATCAATAATAAAGCTTTTAATGGCGATCGAATGCTCAATCCGTTCAATTTCCAACATTTTAACGTAAACTTTTTATGCTTGTACGTTGATGGTGTGCAGGTGCCTTCAAAGCAATTGCAACCCGACTTTGCAACAAAAAATCTGTACGTAGATGCATACCATGCTCTATTGTCTGGTACAGGTATAGATTTTCTCAACGAGATCAATGAAATAATTCGCGATTCCTACCCACACGGATATTGTTTCTTTGCACTGGAATCTCATCAAGCATGGTAGCATTTGGTTGGAAGTACGCTTCAGTAAACCCTTAACGGAAACAGCCAACTGCATTCTATACACGGAGTATGAAAACATTTTAGAAATCGATGCATCTCGTGAAGTTATAACCGATTTTAGTAGTTAATATTTTTATATATAGATGTCGTTATGTTCTAACGTACTATGTATAAAAACTTAAATCATGGTTCTCTCTGAATAGATGTAACACTGTAAGCTGCCTTTACAATGGGCAGTTTTCAAATATTGAAAAATCTGACGAAAATTCGTTCGCATACTATCGGTGTATTCCCAACCGATCAAATACGTAGAGTTTGGACGAAGCCGGCTGCATTTATCGTCAATACGGATGATCACACGAGATCGGGTGTGCATTGCGTCGCTATGTATATCGATAAATCTTGTAACTCGTTTTATTTTGATAGTTTTGGTCTGCCACGGTCCATACCGGATCATGTTCACCGATTCTGAAAAAATTGTAAACAACTTCGCTGGAATAACATACGGCTCTCTCTCTCTCTCTCTCTTTCTTTGCAGTAGGCGCGGCCCACCTCTGGAACGAGATTCCTAGAGATATACGCGAGCTTTACCACTCGGCGTCCTTTAGCGCTCATCTATATAAATATGTCGCGTCTTCCGACCCCAGACTAGCGTAGTGCGTGTGAGTGATAATTTTTCTGTTTTATTTTTACACACATGCGTATTATGGCGAGCGTAAACATTTCTTGTTGTTTTTATAAAAAGTTTTCTTTTTTTTAACGATTGTTTTAACTATGTACAAATACTGTTTGCGTGCGTGCGTCTGTCATTGTTAACTTTTGATATTATTTATATATTATTATTTTATTTTATTTTATTTTATTGTAATTTATTCTTTTTATATTTCTTATATTAATCCGACCGTTTGTAAGGGTGCATACGCACCCACAAAATATATGTCAATTTTCTTTGTGTTTGGCCCAATGCACGTTTCTTATGGCCTATAAAGGACCTTGTGTCCTTAGACCTTATTATTAATAAACATCTAAACATCTAAACATATTTATTTTCTCGAAAATTGCAACGACGACATACTCGTCGATGAATGTTTTGTTTAAAAATTAGAGACAATACATTTGTCGGCAAGTGTCTACCGTTGCAATTTTATCATCAACATCGAGGTTAATGAGCCCCTCACTATGACGTATCCTAGCAGACCTCCCAGTAGCCTCCCCTTCCCGCCCCGGGCTATGACGCTGCAAGGCAAATCTCCGCACAATTAATAAATCTAATAGTAGCAATAATGTGCCTTAACATACCCCGGAAGAAAAGTATAGATAGTTCAAAAATATAGATAGATAGAGTAATAAAAAATACTTATATATTAATTAATTTATAATGTATAAAAAGTGTAATAAATTAGTCATGAACCATTGAAACTACAATGAAGCTTTATTATATAATGATGTATTTACAAGCTAATATTTATTGACAGGTACACCAAGTAAGATATTGGTTGCCTATTGAACCCAAAGTCTTCGAGAATTATATTTGGGCGATAATAATGGCTCATCAGTTGATAATGGAACTGCAGCATCAGAATAAACAGGAACTTGGGCTTTCGGTTTTGGCCTTGCTGAATCATGAATCTTTAGTTCACAAAAATATCCAAAAGATGGTCGCTGAATATTTAGATTGTCTAAAACACATTTATCAAAAATTTCTTGTGTTTTGCGGCATCTAAAATAATTAAAAGAAGCATAAATATAGATTATTGTAAATCAGCGAAAGTAATAATTTAAATGTTAGATAATAATAAATACAATTCTATAAGATGATTAAAATGTTTCTGAAAATACATTTTAAAATTTATAGTATAATTCGCAACGTACACAATTATACTGTTATCAATTAAGCAAGTACAGTTCGGGAGTCCTGGGATTTTGTCAGGAACTTTCTTCCAGGTGTTATTTTATTATCGAAATATGTCAGTAGTAAACGCCAACGAGAAATTTATATTTCTCTCTTTACTTTTTTGAGGCCTGCCTGCATACAGATCTCCATTGTGAGAATATGCAGTGCAGAGCCTATATTCTAAAATTATTTTTGACTCGAGTAGAGCGATAGATTCATGCTTTTAATCTATGTCAGTAGTAACTTACTGAAAATAGCCCTAAAGTCTCAACTACAGGTCAGCTCGGGAACATTATTATTATTGCAAAATGAACTTCACTTTTGATGTGAATAATCTATTGCCACGCCTGAGGGATAAACTCGACGGTTCAGTTAGCTGACTGTAACGTTGGTAGGGAAACATCGCTAATTATAGCTCATCTCCTTCTCT
>JACCIB010000130.1:0-297500 GCA_018906965.1 Philotrypesis tridentata | reverse complement strand
AGACAAGTGAGTAGTTACTATGTCTACAAATGAATTTATACCTCGGTGGTTATTATAACACAGATATTGGAGAATTTATCGATCTCCCCAAGGCAAACGTGAAGGAAGAAATGACTAAACCTTCATTTCAACGTTTCGGTGAACATTGTCGCCCTCATCAGGAAAACTGTCAATAATTTATTTCCGTAAATACACAAATTTATTTTTGTAAATACATAAATAAGTTACAAAAAAGTGACAGTATTATAGACTTACATTATTTAAGCAGATTTTCAAAATTTTGCGTTTGTTTACAAGATTGGATTTAATTCTTTTATATATCAAGGGGCGCGGTAACGCCACAATCACAAGTATAAGGTACTTAAGTACGTACGCCACCGTCGGGTGCTAGCCAGAGCCGATTATACATCTTATACGCATTGTCAGCTTTTTTTGTCACATGGGAGTACTCAAACGAAAGCTTGCGACAAAACTAACAAAATCACATCAGGGTCACATTTTCTGAAATTGCTTCAATCAATAGATATTGTAAAGTGGAATTTCGGGCTCCTCGATTCTTCTCAAGAAAGAAAAATGAAAACTAAACAATTCATCCGGTTAGGTCAGTTCTACGTATTTCCGTAATAATATATAGACATTATGCATCGATATAGATATATACTTGTACGTACTGCGCAGATGCAGACGATGTTTCATGGCAGAACATTGTTAATATTTATAATAATCAACGTGGATATTTTAATTAATAATTTAACATATTATAAAAAAGTGTGAAATATGACATAAATTTAATATTTTAAAACAGTGGAAAATAATCAAACCAGTTTCGTGCATAATGATCAACATGATAAATAGTATATAATTAAATAAGTATTTAGTTTTGTTTTGATATATAGCAGTACAATATAAATAAACTTTTTGTGAAACTGATTCTTTGTTTAAATGTTATTATTTATTTTTCAGACATTTTCTATTTCCATTGCAAGAGGTTACACACAACTATCAGGTTATATAGGAAAAGAATTCCGATGACAAACTAGTAAAGTGAAAAAAGTATTTTTATTCCAGAAAAATTTATTATTAAGTTTAGAAAAACAACTGATTTAGAGTGAGTGTAGGTTTTTTTTTTATGTATCCATTTAATAATGGGTCACTAAATATATGAAGTTTGACAACTGTCATAAAAGTGTCATAAAATTTTGAGTTTAAGAAATTATTCAGTTGTAACATTTATTATGGTTACATATTACAAAATTACATAATCACAAAAACAATTACAAAAAATTATAATCGCAAGTGTTCATGCTATCTACGCCACTAGGTTTGATACTTAATTAATAAGGTAATGTGATCGGTTGAATTAATCACATGGATTCCATCCCAATTTTAAAAAGTTTATTCGTTGGACCACTTTTGCAATAATCAAAGATTACAGCTTTCAAGATTTAGAAACCCACAGCTGGTCCAACGGATAAACCTAAAACTTAATAAGAGTTAAATGAATTTATACATCTCTTCGAGCCAATCACAGATTTATTTTTAGCCGACGTTTCGATCCGTTTCGAATTCTCTTCAAGGCTAAGTCAAAACAGTCACATATTAAGTACACGATATACAAAACATTATTAAATATAGAAAAAAAATTATACAAAAAAAACTACCTTAAAAAAACCAACAAATCAAATTAAAGCATCTCCTAGAGCCAGCATTTGTTGAATACTGTCATAGATTACATAAATATAAAAATTAATGTACATTACAAACAAAATAATTTAAATAATTTAAATAAATTCGCCACACTCTTACATTAACCGACGACTCCAAGAAGTAAAAGTACCGATGTCGCCAGATGGTGATGCGAGACCCGCGGAGGACAACGATCAACTGCCCTCCGAATTCCGCGTACGCAAAGTAATACCCCGCACAGACACACACATACTAAAACACAACTTATATTCCATATTAATACACTATTAAAAATACGGATCCCCGATACTGCGATGGAACACACCCGGATCACATACGGCACGATGAAGTGGCACGATACGTCTACCATGTAGTAAGTCAGAGAGCTCGCGCAACAAGTTTGAATGCTCTTTCGGTGACCGCATTGGGCACCAATGCAGTATGGCCGGAACGTCGCCTAGTCGGATTGTCGGGGATCCGTATTTTCAATAGGGTATTAATAAAGAGTGTAAGTTGTGCTTTAGTATGTGTGTGTCTGTGCGGGGTATTACTTTGTGTACGTGAAATTCGGAGGGCAGTTGATCGTTGTCCTCCACTGGTGTCGCATCACCATCTGGCGACACCGGTACGTGTACTTCTTGGAATCGTCGGTTAACGTAAGAGTGTGGCGAATTTATTTAAATTATTTAAATTATTTTGGTTGTAATGTACATTAATTTTTATATTAATGTAATCTAGGGCAGTATTCAACAAATGCTGGCTCTAGGAGATGTTTTAAGTTGATTTGTTGGTTTTTTAAGGTAGTTTTTTTTGTATAATTTATTTTGTATATTTAATAATGTTTTATATATTGTGTACTTAATATTTGACTGTTATGACTTAGCCTTGAAGAGGATCCGGATCGGATCGAAACATCGATTAAAAAATAAATCTGTGATTGGCTCGAAGAGATGTATAAATTCATTTAACTCTTATTACCACCGCCGAGTGATAGAAGCATCATTAACAAAAACCTGACACTTGTTGTGGAAACTGTGACTAATTTACTTAATGAAAAATTAGTTCTCTTCAATATCCAAGGAGTACGGAGTACAATTAGCTTCCAGGATATGGCTGAGCGTGTCTTTTTCTTAAGGGGTTATGACAGTGTTAAAACCTGAAAAAAACGAAAAATTGTTAGTGTTGTAAAAATGAATAGATATATGGTGCTCTAAAAACTATATTTTTGCGTTCAAATAAAAGTATTATACATCACTTTTATGCGTAAATAATCTGCAAAAAGTGAGTGTAACATTTAAAAACAATTAAAGGAATTGCTTACCAAAAATCATGATTTTCATCACTTTTGTTTGCTTGTCGCATGGTTCTGATGGAACCGTACCATCAATTCTGATGAATCAAAGTGCCAAATCTTCCTTATGAGTCTGGTCTCAGACTAAGTGGAACAGATTCCTGAAAAACACAAAATTAATATAATTAAACATATATTGACAATATTAATAATTATAGTGAATGTTACATATGTAAACATACGTAACATTCAATTTGAACTTTTTTTGCCAATTCTGCTCCACACAGTTTGTGACCGTACTCATTAGGAAGGTTTTCCACTTTGGTTCATCCGGATTGATGTTACGGTTCCTTCAGAAAGCTGTGGCAAGTACATGAAAAGCATGAAAAAACTCAATTTGAGTAAAAGGCATTTAAAGTTTATAATGTGAATCATACAAATGAACTCAGCTATACTTACAGAAACTATGTAGCATACCTTGATTTGCTTTTAGTACTCAAATATACATACAATAAAGTATATTTGGTGGTATGGGCATATCATGCTGTGGGACAATAGCATTTAGAAGCTGAAAATAAAATAAAGATTATCGTTAGCTATTCATAATCAAGTTATGTTTATGAATTACAATTACATGCAATACTTACCATTATTAAATACACTTCAAGTTATTAAAAAGTATGCAAAATAATTCTCCAGACAGTCAATATAAACTCTCATCTTGCTGGATTGCACCCGTATACCTAAAAGCAAAAAATAAACCAACAAAGAAAAAGCTCATAATGAACACAATTATTACTAATTAGTTTCCAATACTTATCTGAATAATTTTTGTATTCAGCAGAAGCTCTTGCACTTTTATAACACCACTGAGGTTATAAGCATTGTTACAGCAGCTAGCAGACTAACTGCACTGATCTATAAGTGTCTTGGATGAAAAACAGCTGTTTGGCTGCTTTCTGCTGCTTTACAGAAAATTCTACTATAGCGATCAAACAGTAATCTTCATTCTCGACCGGACGCTGTGAGGTACAACCTGTTCGAGTGGCAAATTCAAATTTATTGAATGCCTTTACTTTAACGCATAGAGTTTATTAACATAAAATCACACATAGAAAAATTAATTTTACGGATTTTATTTATTTTATGGAAACCAATTAATAACTCTTGAGAAAAAAACGGTTTGTAAAACGGTTTTTAAGTCGTATTTTCAGTAAGATTTCTCATGAAATAACTCTGTAAAAAGTGTGGTAGAACAATCCTTTTCACAAGTTTGGCCTAATTAAAATATTTAAAAATCAGGATTTTTCAAAAATTTACTTGAAACAGATTTATCAGTTTTTTGTCGATATTTTCAAGGCAAATTTTTTTAGCTAAAAACGGCTTTCAGGACCATATTCTACGGACTATTAGCTGTGAAAAAAGTGAATAAAAAAAAAATTAATATTTTCAAAATTTTAACACTGTCATAACCCCTTAAGGGAAGTATATCTTCTGTTATTTAAAAGGCAAGAAAGATACCATGAGAAATGTCAAGTTGATACCATTGACCTGTTTTGAAATATTAACAATTAAAAGTTTCACAAATAGAATGGATTCCTTTTAACTGATGGGTTGACAACTGATATGCACTTGTTACCTTTTAGAGAGCAAAAGGTATACTTTCATTGAAAAAAAGGCACGCTAATCTATATTCTGGAAGTTGGTTGTACTTTGAGCTCTCTGGAAATAGAAAAGGACTAATTTTTCATTGAATTAATTATTCACAGGGATTTCCCGACAACTTTCAAGTTACATAGATAAAAGTATAGTAGGAGTGTACACTTAA
This sequence comes from Philotrypesis tridentata, assembly GCA_018906965.1. Classification (NCBI taxonomy): domain Eukaryota; kingdom Metazoa; phylum Arthropoda; class Insecta; order Hymenoptera; family Pteromalidae; genus Philotrypesis; species Philotrypesis tridentata. The sequence goes on along the minus strand of JACCIB010000130.1, from coordinate 292,695 downwards.
TATAAGCTTTGTGTACTTATAATAAGTTAATAATTATTATAATTATGTTTCTTTAAAACCAAAAGCTGAGTAGAAAAATTTGTGCAAAGACCAAAGTACAATATGTTCGCTGAATCAAAGCTTTATGTATAGTTAATACGATAATAATTATTATAGGTTTGTTACTTCAGTGAGTACAAATTGTAACTAGATTATCATTAAATCATCCCCAAAATCCAAATCCGAGCTGTTGACTGCATTTGAAAACTTAGAATAAAATTTACACAAAGTATCATATTTTTATTAGAGCAAAACATAATAAAATAAATATAAAAAAACTTATTTAACTCAATGTAATTGGCATTTTTGAACAGATAGAAATAAAAACGGCAAACTGCAACGATAACTCAAAAAAATTGATCCAATGATATGCTTATTTGTCGCATAATTTAAAGATCGAACGATTTAATTTGATGGTCTTATAAGAAAAATAAACAAACTTAGCATGTGACATTATCTAAAAAGCAGCTGATAGAAACGGACAAAGTAACTCACTTGAAGTGCACGGTGTAAATTAAAATTGAAGACTATTGTGCATATCATTCCATTCCGTCCTATCCTATCTTGGAAAATCTGATTCCGCCGATTCTGACCGTTCCATGTTAAAGGGTTATTGTTGAAAGTGTTGAGAGTATTACCTATATGAGGAAATCTACGGACAGGTGGCAATCTTTTGTCCAAAAAGTGGAAAGTGAGCAATTTTGAGGGCACACTAACCGGACTAGGTTTTTTTACTCGCGACGACATACCATAAAACAAAATTGATCAAAATACATCGACGCGCTGTGCCAATAAAAAGTTACGGGCCAAAAACTTAAAAAAAATGCTCTAATTTTTTCGTGTTTTTTTGATTCTCCTCAAAGTTTAGGAGCAGGCCGTACGTTAAACATTTCCAATCAATTAAAATAAAATACTTGAAAATACCTTTCATTTGGATACAAATTTGTCTAAATCGGATGCACTGATCAAAAGTTTCGCATTTTAGAAGACGATGAACTTGGATTCAGGCTTTTACGAAAATGACCTCTCTTAACTTTGTTTTCTTAAAATCCTTTTAACTTTTGATCCAAGTATCCGTTTGCAACGTTTAATACGTCAAATTAAAGGTCTGTTTTTGTACTTTTTAATATCTGGACGCGTTTTTTCTTTTCGCTTATAATGAGCTATATACATGCTCTTTAAAAAGATCATTTTTTGAAAACATATGTACAGCACATTACGCGATAAATTTAAACTTAGACAAATCAGCAGAAAAGTTGAAGAATAGAGCTTTAATTAAAGCTACTAAACTTTGAAAACGCACGACTGTATCAAAAGTTAAGGGGTTATGACAGTGTTAAAATTTTGAAAATATCCATTTAATTATCCGTAAAATCTATGACCACATTAGGTAGAAAATCTAGTCCCTGGCAATCTTAATAAAACACTTATTGTGGAGAGTATTAAAAGCACTGAAAATTTGATTACACTCATTAATGTCTCTAGTGATGCTGCCAACTATATTCGAAGCACACTGTTAAATAAAATTAGACAACATTGAAATAAAATGGGACATATTACGAAACAAGATAGAATGTTTGATAATAAAGTAAAGGAGACTGATAATTTGATTAAGAAACACAAAGATATCATGTTTACCTTTGTGGATAAAGTCAATATAACGGTAGCTATGTACAAAAGCGATTACGACGAGAAAATGGAAACAGTTAGCAGATACAAAGCCGTATAGTCTAATCAAGAGTAATCCGTTATCGAAATTACAACTTAATATTATGAAATTCTTGAATACTTGAAATGAAAACTGTTTTTTTTTGGCAACAAATATCACAAGAACACACTCAAGCAAACAGATACTGCATTACCGAGAGCATACGGATTACCGAAGATCCATAAAAAGGATTATCCATTAAGACCGATTATTTCCACAATAGGATCTCCTACGTATTTTTTGTCAAAAACTCTTTAAAATATTACAGAGTTGCATAGATGAACCGAAATCTAATGTTAAAAATAGCTATGATTTGATGGAAAAAATGAAAGACATTAGTATTCCATCCGATTACAGCATTATTAGTTTAGACGTAAAATTGCTTTATACCAACATTGACAAAACGTTAGTAAAACATTACTGGAGGCCAGCGATATACTTATGCAGAGTACTTCTTTTCGCAGACATTGTCATGGATGATCTTGAAACGGGCTGCATCTCAAAATTATCATTTAAACCAATTTTCTTATTTCGATGTACTGATGACAGGATTAAATGTGTCCCAACAGCAAAAATTGACGAAACACAAAACATTTGCTTCGTACAATAATAGACTACAATTCACACACGAGATTAAAGAAGGTAACTCCATGAGTTTTTTAGATAGTTTGTTAATAAGAAATGCAGGCGTCACGGCTAAGTTCTCCGAAAAACTTCCAACGGGAAATCCTCCAAATCACCACTTGCAAAATTGCCAGAAAAACTGACTGAGGCCGACGCTCTACTCGAGGAAGGATACCGCGTTTCCCGCGGCCTCCTTCACGGAAGCGTCGTCTCGGCCATCGCATTTCCCAATTGGTTCTCTACCTGAAATGAATCCTCTATTGGTCTTTAATAGACCACCACTAATGTGTTCCTCTATTCGTGATTTTTCCCAGAGCACACTTTCCAATCCTAATTTTCTCATTGATCGAGAAATTCATTGCCGCTCTCTATATCCTCTAATTGATATGCTAATTCGCGCCACCTTTATCAATATCGATCAATCAATCAATGTCAATATCTATCCGGTGGCTCCACCTATAGATAAGCTATCGAGCACGATGCATTCAAAATCCTCTATTCCTATATACATATATATATATATATATATATATATATCTTACTATATTATATAGTTGTTTTGAGCCGCGCTGGAATTTAGCCCCCCCCCCCTCGCCCCCCCTCACGAGCCCCCTCAGCTCCCCCTCAGCCCCCCCTCAAAAGAACCAAGAAATGTTTCAAAAGTTTAGTTATTTTTATGCGTTTTGCCCCCCCCCCCCTCGCCCCCCCTCGCCGCCGCTCGCCCCCCCTCAGACCCCTCTCAGCCCCCCCTCAGCGCCCCCTCAATAACAAGAACTAGAACGTATAGATTATTATTGGAGAACACAGGCGGAATCAGAATGTTATTGATGTTGGAGATAGGTAGAGATTTTGTGAATGGTGGAGATCACGATTGTATTCATAAGTGGATGGTAGAGAACATATGTAGAGAATACTAATCTTAGTTGATGCTGATGCTAGAAAGTGGATTTTATGATTGACGGTGATACATTGAGAGTGAAGGTGCTGGTGACGGTGAACGCTGGACTTCATGGACATAGAAGAAAGGTGGAGGGTAACAGGTTGATAAAAAGGTCCTGGACAGCGGTGATAGGTGAAGGTAGAAAATCATGTAGAGGTATTAGGAGCAGGCCAAAAATCAGAGGTGGAGGTGATAGTTTAGGCTCACGTATGACGGATGGAGTTCATGATTGTAATAAGTAGATTGTGTAGGGGATAGGTGAAGTTTGGAGTTCATGATTGAGGTGAGAGGTGGAGCTGAAGGACATGATTGCAGGCAATAGGTGGGCGGTGGAGGTGCTAGGTAGATCGTGAGCTTCATGGATCGAGGTGATAAGTAGTGGGTAGAGGGTACGAGTGAAGGTGCTAAGTGTGCATGGAAGTCATGAGTGGTAACTATAAGTGTAGGCAGAAAGTTGTAGGTAGTAGTGACAGGTCAAGATTATATGTGAAGGGTGGCGGTGGTCATGAATTTAGTAATAAGTAGATGGTGTAAAAGATAGACGAAGTGCTGAGCTCGCGATTTAAGTCATAAGTGAGAAGTATAAGTGATAGGGAAAGTACGAGGAAATAATTGCAGGCATAAGTGGACGGTGTAGGAAAAAGGAAGATTATGAACATCATGGTTAGTATCATAAGTGGAATGTGTAGATTATAATTGAATCAGAAAGTCCTAGGTGTAGGAGATAGGTAGAGATTATGTGTGGAGGGTAGAGATCACGATTATATTCATAAGTGGACGTTGTAACGATAGTTGGAGAAAAAGGACATGATTGAGTGCAATAGATGGATTGATGAACGTGATTGATCAATGTTAGAAGTCATATGTGGACGATTAGAAGCGATATGTGGGGGGTGGAAGGGCTGGTGAAGGTAAATGATAGACTTTATTGGTATAGATGAAAAGCGTAGGATAATAGGTTGATGGGAAGTTCATGGTTAGATGTGATAGATGAAGGCGGATAACCATGGGTGGAGATGATAGGTGGAGACCAGAAGTCACGGGTGGAGATGATAGGTAGAGGCCAGAAGTCATGTGTGACGCTGATAGTGGGAGTTGTAAGGGATAGGTGGAGTGTAGAATTCATGATTGGAGTCAGAAGTGGTAGATGAAAGAAACAGGTGGTGTAGGAGAACTTGATTGCAGGTAACAGATGGACAGTCGAGGTGCTAAATAGTTGTTAAGCTTCATGGGTTGAAATTATAGGTGGTGGTTTGAGGCTATGAGTCAAGATGTTAGATGGTACGTGGAATTCATGTGTGGAGTTGATAGTTGTAGGCAGAAAGTGTGAACAATGAGGTCCTCATTAGAGACGATAGATGGAGCGTAGTAATGATAGGTTGAGAACATTTGAAGAGAACAATAGTTTTAGTTGAATTTTAGGTCATAGATAGAGAGTAGATTTTATGAGTTGAGGCGATACGTAGAGGGTGAAGGTGGAGGATAGAAGGTCCTAGGTAGTGGTGATAGGCAAAGGCGGAAAGTCAAGGGTAAAGGTGATAGGTTGAGAGTATGTGTGAAGGGTTTTGCTCATGACTGCAGCAATAAGTGGATGATGTAGGAGATAGATGGAGTGTGGAGGTCGCGATTGGCGGTTCAGGTGCTAGGTAGACGGTCGTAGGTGCTAGGTAGATCATCGTAGACAGGTGGTTGTTTAGTAGGTCAAGGTGGTAAGTAACGTTTATACCAGGTGTGAAGTTGAATTGTGGAGCTCAAGGGATGGGTCAAGGGTGTAGATGATCGATGGTAGATAAGAGTTCAATGGTGAAAATGGTAGGTAGTTAGTAGATTTGATGGTTAGAGATCATCGTGGACAGGTGGTTGGTTAGCGTCATAGGTCATGTTGGCAGATGAAGTTTGTGCCTGGTATGAAGCTGAAATATGGAGCTCATTATTGGAGTCATAAGTGAAGCATGTAGGTCACAGATGTAGATGAGCCGTGAATAGTGAAATTTGTGATTGAAGGTAGTCGGTGAAGGTGGTATTCATGATTTGTGGCGATAAGTGATAGCTGAAGAAGATAGGTAGAGGTAGCAGACGGAGGGTGGAGCTGATGGGTGAGCTATATTTTGTGACATTATGCTTTTTACCGTCCCTGGGGAGGCGTAGCACAACGTAGTTGACACCTATGCAGGTTTATCGCGAGCCCGTATTTAATAATAATTGTTGGACGCCCGAACTCGCGATCTTCAACACTTGTCTGCCGGCTTGAGACTCTCTTACACTCTAGGTCGCGGGGGGAGAGGTGCAGGGAGAATGATCCGCAAAAATAAAGACACGCGACTTTATAAAATAAAACACTTCGTAATTTATTAATAATAAAAATCAAATCAACATTAAGTCTACTCGCGGACGCGTGCTTGTCCTCGGGCGAGCTCACCGTCTATAGCGCGGGCTGGCTTTAGGTTATGGACTCGCGGCGGGGAGGTATATTACAACACTCCTACCTGTCTCTAATTCTTTTGCTGTACTTCCTCGCGTTCTGGTGGTGCCTCGTTCCCTGTGAAAGCGCTCGCGAAAGAACTAATGTTCGCTCGGAAAAATGCACACGGGGGGTAAATGCTCGGGTCGCTCTGGTCGTCGCCTTGGAAAATGCTCGTTGCTCGCTCGGTCGTGGTACTCGATACTCGGGATCCTCGTTCGATACTCTCTCGATGCTCATTCGGTACTCACTAGCTCGCGCGTTCGGCAACTACGCCGGTTCGCGGCGTCTCTCCCTCTCTCACTCGCACTCACGCATTTCCCCTAGATCGCTCTCTCGCGCCTATCACATTTTTCCACGCTTACGCACCATATATGCCATATCGCACTCCCGCGTCCTCTTTTTCATTCTCATAAATGCGCGCGATTTTTGAAACTCGTTTACACGCTTGTCTGGCTCTATTAATTACGCTTACGCATTTTCGCACAATTACATCCTTCGGCACGCTTACATTTTTGTTATCCGCTCGCACGCGCGCTGTGGATCGAGCCGTAGCCCTCCACCTTTTCCCAATAGCATACAGCGCATACGCGTTGCCTCCACTCTCTCTTTTGTCTGTCTCTAACGCATTCATCCGCTCGCTATCCATCCTTCTCGCACTCATACTACAGTCAGTTGCTCGCCAACATGGCGGCCGCCGCTCGCGCGCGTACGCCTCGTGGCTCGCATGCCTCGTATCTCTTGTCTCTCTCGCTCTCGTTGCTCCAGCGCTGCGCCGTCCGTCCCTCTCTCTCTCGCCTTGGCTGCCGCGCGCTGCTACGCGCTGTGCTTCCCCCTCTCTCTCGCTCTCGCCTCGTGCTGCTGCTGCTCGGCGGCGGCTGCTCTCGGCGTCGCGCTGTCCTCCTGGCTCTACAGCTGACTGCTCGCTTGCTGCTGAAAGCACCACCGAGTATAAGAGTCTGTTATCTTAACTGGGTGGTGTCCAGGCGAGCAGCCCTCGACGGGATCCCCGTCACAATTTATAATAACATATTTCAGTATCATGTATATACCATGAATGTTACGGCAGTAGACACATTTAAGAATTATTATTGTTCCAACAATCAATAAAATATGCATAAATTTAAAAATTGGGATTTGAAAAAAAAGTTCAAAATTAATTCTTTAAATTGTTGTTGTAAATTATATCTGAACATTACCAAATACAAAGTTAAAAACTGAAGCAATGGGGGTTGGCAAGCGGAGCGAGCAGGGGGGTACCCCCCTAGTAAACACACACACACACACACACACACACACACGCGCGCGCGCGCGCGCGCACGCACGCACGCATAATATACATGAACTTAAAGATATTAACAATACATTGTAAATTTAGGCTATTAAACAAAACTTTCAGAGGAGTAGAAGTTGAGAAAAAAAATACTCAGCGTCTCGCTTTAAACGTACGCGCGTGCGTCGCCGCAGAGACGCACGCCACTTACGATGGCCCCCCACCACTCGCTGCAACCGTTGAAGTATCATTTTACAGTGCGACTTCGGCTCTTCGGTGCCCATATTTTATTACAAATATATAACTTAGAGACTTTAAAAATTACATCTATAAGCTAAAAGACTTGCTCTACACGAACGTTTTTGTCCGACGTTGATATATTAATTAATATACGAGTATGGCTTGTAAACGCAAAATGTTAAATATTTCAGGATGTATGGAACGAAAATTAAAATTTTATTTTTTGAATTGTTGATAAACTGGTCTATAAATTTAACTAAAATACTGTATTTTATGAATTATCGTATTTTCATGTTGAAAAATAAAAAAATCGATGACGTATAAAACTAGGGTGGCGTTTAAAACCTCGATAAAACCGTAGAAATGAAGATAATGAAATTCTTCAAAATGCCTTTGATTTCTCTGTATTTACGCTTAGTGTATGCTGAATTTCAAGTGTCAGTAAGGTCCCAAAAAAATTTGGCAAATATTTAAACTTTTAGATACGGTGGGAGCATAAAATGGTGTAGAACAAAAAGTTTTATGTTACTGACTTTCGGCATTAGCCTCGTTATTGTACACTTAGTGAACTATATTTATCTAAACTTTCGTCACTTTTTGTTAATAATCAACATTTTTACAGCAACTTAAATAAATTGTCGTTTTTTAACTTTTCGTCAACCTCACAGCTTTGTTATTGAAAATTTCGTAATCGGACCAACGCCATTTTGTAGCTTTTTTAATAACAAACTTGTTTTTTCAATAACAAAATTGTATTATTATATTAAAAAGAATATATGTACAAAAAATCTGTTCAGAAAAAACCACAAGGGAGAACTTACGGCTGCGGAGCGATTTTTTTAAGGAATACAATATTCAAAATATTTCCCCCCCGGCTAATTATAAGCGGGGCAAATAGAGAGAAACCGACAAATGACTCAGTATTGTTTATTTGTCGGCTACTCTCTCGGAGAGCCCATGGGTGTGCCAAAAAGTTGTTTATAAAATTTGCCATTGAATTGGAAATATGTACTCTCCATAAGCAACTCACAAGCATTTACAATTTCATCAATCGGGATGTCCGATTTTCTTGCTATCTGCACGTACTTTCTTTCAATGCTTCGCATAACTACTGTCTTGCCAATGTTTGTATACAGCAATTTACCATCTAGACTAATTATACAGTGGATTTTTGGAACGTTTACATTTTTTATCTTTGTTATAAAATAATAGCTATTTTTTTATATGACTTCTCGATATTTCCTCGTAATATTTGAAATAAATTCTTTGACAAAAAATACGTGGCGAGCCTATTGTAGAAGTAATAGGTCTCAAAGGTTGGTCTTTTTATGTATTTTTGGCAGCCCATACGCCCTTGGTATACAAGTATCTGTCAACGTAAGAGTTTGCTTTTTGTATTTTTTGCCAAAAAATCCATTCTCGTTTCATACATTTAGTAAGCTTTTTACATTGGATTGTAATTTCGTCAACGAATTTTTTTTAATGATACTATATGTGTTTCTATCGCCCAGAAGAGTTTCTATTTTATGATTATAACCACTCCGACATATTGCCACCGTTACGTTACCTTTATCCGCAAATGTAAACATGATGTCTGGGTGGGCCTTAATGAACATTTTTGTTTCTGTGAGTTTGTTTTCAAAAGTTTTTTCCTCTATTGTAACAGGTCTGGTTTTATTTCTGTGTTGTTTAATTTTATTAATCAAAGTGTTACGAATACTATTGGCTGTATTTTCAGGAATATCCTGAAGTGATATTAAATTTTCTCAACTTTTTATACTTTCTATTATAAGAGATTCATCAAGAACATACATAGAGTTAAATTTTATACCTAGTGCCGTCAAAAATTTCACATTAATCGGTATATCATCATTTGTGACAAATTTGACCTACTTATATAGGAGAAACGTATCGTCCTTTAAAAAATAGAGAATCGGAGCACAAGCGATATATAGAAAAAAGGGATCTTTCTTTCCCGATTACGGTTCATGCGATAGAAAAGGGATATTCTTTCAAATTTGACGATATGAAAATTGTTGATAAAGAACCGTCTACTTTTCGTAGGCGGTTCTCTGAGATGCTACATAATATTTCGATGGCACGCTTAATAGGCGGAGGACACGTGCCGCCTCAAGGCGAGTTATAAGAATGTTATTTCAAATTTAAAGTCGAGTTCTCGTAGTTGAAATTATTTATTATTATCACTTCAATTGTTATTTGGGCGAGTAGGGAGACTGAGCGGTGATCGCTCATGTGTTCTATAGTAATTGGCTGGCGGAGCGGAGCGGCACATCCCAGTGGGAGTATTGGAGGTCCGAGTTGCTAGGTAACGCTCCGGCCATACTGCATTGTGTCCTATACAGTGATGGAAAAAGCGTTTGAACTTGCTGCGCGGGCTCCCAGTCTTGCCACATGGTGAGAGATAAGTGCCACTTCTTCGAATCGTATGGTTGCCGTGCACATTCAATCTGTGCGTTGAGACTTCGGCCGCAGAATGGGCGAAATTTTATCTGTATGTAAAAAAAGTTAGTTTGCGAGAGTGTATGAGTGTTTCTGGATGTATGGATTGGTGTCCTTTTGAAATTATAGTCAGTCGATCGTTGATCTCCGCAGATGTCGTCTCACCATTTGGCGACACCGGCACTGTGTCGTGTGGTCAGTCGTTGTGAAAAGTAAGGCTGTGTGTTATTATTATTATTAATTATTTAATCTATTTGATATTCAATTTTTTGTTATTAGATTTTCATTTAACTTTTTGTATTATAGCTGGCTGTCTTACTTTCCGGTAGTATATTAGATGTGTATTTATAAGTTGTATTATTTAAGGTAAATTTTGATTGTGTAATTTTAATGTTCATTTTAATTTTATTGCGTATTTATTGTAAAATTTATTTTTGAATTAACTGGCTTTGTATCCCTCATGAGGAGCTGAAACAGCTCGAAACGTCGGCGAAGAATAAAATTTGGCTTGAAGAGATGCATAGTTTTCTCATTATTCCATCTACTACGTTCGAGCGATAAATGCATCTATTATAAGATAAAAACAGATTGGTACACGAAACCGAACATCCGAACAGCTAGAAAATCGCCATGGTGTACAATCTAGTTGTACAGAGCTGTTAAGGGGTTATGCCTGAGTTAAATGTGAAAAAAAAATTATGAGTTAATAGGCTAAAAAAAATTATTTATATATAGTAGAAAAAAATCTTTTGCCTTGTTACAGTATAGATGTTAATTGTAATTTTACATATTTTAAAAAAATTATATATTGTAACGGGGCAATTTGGCTTTGTCACGGCGACCACAGTATGTCGCCGTGTCACCGAGTCTTACCTTTAGCTTCTATACTCATACCCCGACGTAGCTCCTCGGCAACCTGCATATTAACGTTTACGCGGCCAAATGCAGCGTATACAAATGTGTGATGCGCCCGAGCATCACACTTACTGTGCAAAGAATAGTTCTTTCGGGTTCGGAAATCAAGAAGACGAAGCGATGATACGGGAAATAAATACTCGGTTATTTATGCTAAAGAAATGAGTCGGGGACTCGTATATTGTAAAATCAAGAAAGTAATATAATAATCCGCATAGACAGTCGCATGCGCGACAGCAGAGAGATTCTCGCACGCTCTCAATCAAGGAAGAGACGAGTATTCTGTGGTCGAGAATACTCGTCTGTCGGCGACCTTGTCGAAGGAAATGTTCTTACAAGATTCGACTTACTATTAGCACGAGGTGTGCGTCGCTTCCTCAATACTATCACGAGCCGTCAACTCTCCTACGGGTATCTCGCTCGGGTGCTGTCGATTGGTACAGAGAAGGCGTCCCTTCTCCTGCAATCCGGGTGTTGAAGTCGAACACAGCCTAGAGCTCCTCCGTGGACGAGTCGATCTACCTCGGGCACTAACGGTGGCCTCGCAAACGGTGTACCTAACGCACGAGGTACCTACCAGCACGGTCAAATCGAATGTGATCTATTCGGCGCGCGGGCCTTATCCTATTCTTCCCCCGCGTATCCCTCACCATAATACACGAACGAAGCTTGCTGCTACGTTCACATCGTGCGACATAACGAGCGCGCGCTGTTCGAATAGCGCGGTCTAATCTCTCGTTACAATATCTATACTTACAATGTAAACAATCCCATGTGTGAAGTATTAAATTTCAGCATATTTTTTCCTTTGCCATAAGAATTTTCAGCTCACGGGAGATAAAATTAGACCAGGCAGGATGGAATATCTTCTAAATGTGTTTCTCCTTAGCTTGAAAGGAAGGCTTTTCTGAAAAATATAAATTTTAAATGTTTAGTATTACATAAGATGATAATATTAGTAATTTAGTGAATTTTACATATTTTCTATACGCAACATTCACTTTTAACTTACCTTAGCCAATTCTGCTCCATTCAAGCAGTGAAGAAGGGATTCCTGGAGTTCTCCAAAAAATTTCAGCTTGATCGGTCCCATAGTTGCTGAGAAATCCTGCGGCAACTGACTCTGAATCATAAAAATACAAAACTGAGTAAAATGCAATTAAAGTATACACATGTAAATCATAGAAATAAACTCAGTAATACTTACGGGTACTCTCTAACACATTTCAATTCTATTTTTATACTTAAATACAGGTACGCTAATGCATATTTGATGACCCGGGTGCAGGATATTAATTCATAATGGTACTCGATACTGAAAATAAAATCAATGTTATCAATACCAATTTATTATCAAAATATTATAATGTTTATAATTATTTTTGCTACTTACTATTAATATATACTGTAAAGATTCTTGAAAACATACCAAATGACAATCTTCAAAATTAATATGAAAGTCTAATCAACCCGTTTACCTGTAAATAAAAAAACAACACAAAGAACTAAATCTTTATAAATGCAACTACTAATTACTAATCTACAATACTTATCTGAATTCTTCTTGTAGAAGTTTTTAAACTTTCTATCCACACTGGTGTACAGTAGTAACAGGTTATAACTAGCAGTAGACAAATACATTACCACATGGTGACTTGAAGAGTGGATCAAAATGCAAACAGCTGTTTCTTAGGGAATTATTTTACCGATAAAACAGAACTTAATCTGCTTTATCGTCGCTGTGCGATACAACATATTCGATGACAATTTCAAAACTATTCAATTCTTTTACTGTATCCAAATTTAAATTTTCTTTACTTCATGAGATTGTAGTTTTATGTTGTTTAAAAAAACCAAATTAAGGAAAAAATTGCGATTTTACGAAAATTGGTTATTTAGTAGTTTGTTCTAGGTTAATGATTTTTTGAGAAAGAAATTTTTTGCAAAACGAATTTATATTGTATTTTCGATTAAATTCTGTATCAAAATCTTGGACTAGAGGTGTTTGAAAAATCCTGTTGAATAATTAAGTCATAATCGAATTTAAATATCCAAAATCGATGATTTTTCGAAAATTAGTAATTTTTTTTATCTGTATTTTCGTGACAAAATCTTTTTATGAAAAACAACTTTGACCACCTTATTCTACGGACCATTAACTATGAAAATAGTAAATAAAAAAAAATCGACATATTGATCATTTTAACTCAGGCATAACCCCTTAAATTATCTGACAAATGTTTTCATAAGAAAAACATAAGTATTATTCAAGGACTCTTGCTTGAAAATGGCTATCCTGCTGAATTTATCAATAAATTTGTAAAAAGCGACTGTCTGCAATAAAAACAAATAGGCAGCCGGGGCAAAAAGCGAATAATAATACATACCGAAATGGTGTCGGTTTACCATATCTTAGCGGTTTTTACCAACATGTGCAATATTCATTAAAGCGAAACAACATTGTAACTATCCCAAAAATACACAGTCAAATGTGTAACATTACCAAAAAAGGAAAAGACAAGACTGAAAAACACCTAGGAAAAAATGTAGTTTACAAGCTAAAATCTAATAATTGTACCGCTACGTCTGTTGGACAGACTAAAAGAAGTGTGTGTACACTAGGCGACGCTCCAGCCATAGTGCATTGCAGGCCAATGTGGTTATGGAATAAGCGTTTGAATTTGCTTCGCGGGCTCTTAGCTATGCCACATAGTGTGCGATTAGTGCCATTTTCTTGAGTATATGCGAGCCGTGTACGTTTGGTCTTTACGTTGAGGCTTCGATTTGTAATATAGAGATTTATATTGTATTTATCTAGTTATTAAGAGTGTATGTGGCTTTGATTTGCATGGAATTGTGCGCTCCGGAGAAACTGTTCAGTCGATCGTTGTCCTCCACCGGTGTCCCACTACATACTGGCAAAAAAAGTATGGTTTGTTTCTTAATTTTAATGAGTTATTTGCGTTTGATTTTTATGGTTATTTTGTATTTAGCTGGTTTTCCTGCTTTTCGACTGTGCATTTTGTTTTTTGAATGTAATAAGTCTATTGACGTAATTTTTAAGGTATTAATTTAGATTTTTTTTGTATAATTATTGTAATATTTATAAAGTTTAACTTAATTTTTGGCGTTCTAGCTCTGATAAGGAGCTCTAGTTAGCTCGAAACGTTGGCGAAAATAAATACGTTTGCTCGAAGAGATGCATAATTGTTCTCCTTATACCTCAAGTGTGTGTACCCGTATTGAGGAACACAAAAAATCTAAAGAGAGTATCATTGCTGAGCACAGCAATAAATATAGTCATAATTTCAATTTTGATAAATTTAGTATTAAAAACAGGGAAAAGAATCTGAACAAAAGATTCATCTCAGAAATGATAAACATTCACATACAAGAAAATGGCATAAATAAGAAAGAGGACACACAGAAACTCAATAACGTATTAACACACTTAATATACCAACTGAAAAATTGAACGAACAGAATTTATATACATCTAGATAGAAGGTGATCGTGTGACGTCACTTGTAAACAGAGCGCGCGAAAGACTAAACTTTTCGCAGTATATAAGTGAGGGCTATCGGCTACTAATATAGATAAGGTAAAAATTTTATATCCATTATCAGTGAATGAATTGTGTTCTTTGAATAAATCGAATATTAAAAAACTTTTCGAAAAATCATCGATTTTCAATATTTTAATTTGATTATACCTCAATTTTTCTAACACCTCCAGTGCAAGATTTTTATAAGGGATTTACCGAAAAGACAATATAAATACGTTTTACAAAAAGTTTCTTTCTCAAAAAGTTATTAACCCATTTAGTCCCAAACCCACAAAATTTTAACGTTGACTTTGATCACGCATCATTTTAAAACAAACAAGGGACTTTGAACTCAAGGCACATATACTTATGATTTTGAGGTCCCTCTTTCTATTGGCGGTGTCAAAAATTCCGAAAAATAACGTTCAACCTATTATTTTTTAATAAATATAAAAAAAAATTCACTATTTGAACTCGGATTTTTTTTAAACCTAATTTCAACAATGTTCCGAATATCTAGGCAATTTCTAATGCAGATAAAAGGTGGTCCCTATACATGTACTTCAAAAATATGCAGTGAAACATTTCGATATATAGCGTTATCCAATTCAAAATGGCGTCCGAACGGCAAATTCTTGTTTTAAACTTCAGAGATTTTTTCTCGAAAACTATAGACTTTCATAAAAATTTCCTAACAATAAAAATGTCTTAGATTTAGTCAAGGAATACTCTTAAATTTTTTCAGATTGATATGGTACGATTTTCGATTTTTCAAAAAGTCAAAAAATCGAAATTTCGAAAAACGTTTTTTCAAAATCTGAAAAAAATTGAGATCATTCTTTGATGAATTCTAAGACATTTTTGTTCTTTCCAAAATTTTTGAAAAGTTTATAGTTTTTGAGATGAAATTCTGTAAAAAGTCTTTTCGAATTTTTATTCAACAACAACTGACTACCTGGCTGATATGCACTCATGATATGCACAACACTCGACACTACAAAGAAAATCGTGGAGAGGAAACGTGTCTTTACGGAGGGCATTCTAGCAGCTTCTTCTTCTCTCGCTGTCTATGGGAATGCTGCCGCTACTTGTTGCGCCCGGCGTCTTCGCGGCCGCGGCGTCTCTCGCTAACTCGCTCGCTCGCATGACATTTCCTCTAGATCGCTCATTTACACCAATCATACATGGCTGCGCTTGCACATTTTCTACATTTTCTCTTGTTTTTATATTCCGCAATTTCGCTTCGCATGCTGTGGATGGAGTAATACTCGTACCTGTAAATACCACCGGGTATAAGTTTTTATACCTTTTTACTACGTGGCTCCGGTAGTGTCCAGGCGAACTTGCGTTGACGGTAGCTCGTCACAATATTAATGGTAAGTAGCAAAAATAATTGTAAACATTATATTATTTTGATTATGAATTGGTATTATCAGTATGATGAATTGGTATTTTCAGAATCGAAAGACCATTAGTGAATAATATCCTGTACCCGGGTCACCCAATATTCTTTAACGTATGTGTGTTTAAGTATTCAAACATAATTAAAGTATGCTAGACAGTACCCGTAAGTATTCCTGAGTTTATTTCTATGATTTACATACGTAAACTTTAATTCTATTTTACTCAGCTTTTGTATATGTATGATTCTAAGTCAGTTGCCGCAGGATTTCTCAGCAACTGCGGGATCGATCCAGCTGAAATTTCTTGGAGAACTTCAGGAAACCTTTCTTCACAGACTGAACAGAGAAGAATTGATTAAAGTAAGTTAAAAGTGAATGTACGTATGCAAAAATATGTAATATTCACTATAATTACTAATATTATCAACTTAACTGTTACTAAATATTTAAAATTAATTTAAAGATAATGAATTTATCGCTCGAGAATAATTCTATCAAATTAAGAATTTATGTGTCACTTCAAGCCAAAGAAATTAAAATTAAAAAGGTTAAATTTACTGATTTTCACAAAAAAAACTTATTCCTTTTTGTTCCGCTAAATGGATCACAGTTTTTGTGTCCCATCAGCTTAATTTCCAACTTTTTTCCATAAGTAAGACCCATTCTGGTAAATCATGTTGCGTCTAAGATAGGACTACTCATCATCTTACTGATGAGCCCAACGGGTAGTCTGGGGTGAAACGCACTAATATTAAGTTTTTTTTTGTGAAAATCAGTAAATTGAACCTTTTTAATTTTAATTTCTTTGGCTCGAAGTGACACATAAATTCTTAATTTGATTTAAAATTAATATTTTTTAGCAAAGTTCAAGCTGTGAAGAATCATATTGAAAAGATTTTCCATTAAATCTGGCCTTGTTTCATCACCCGGATGGTGAGATTTCCTACGGCAAAGCAAAAAAAATGCAGAGAATTGGTAATTTATGCATGGGATTGTTTACATTGTAAGTACAGATATACAATTTTTTTAAAATATGTAAAATTACACTTATCATCTATACTTTAAGTTGGAACAAGATTTTTTTTTACTACTAATAAATAATTTTTTTTAGCCTGTTAATTGATAATATATTCTTTCAGATTCAACTCAGGTATAACCCCTTAAGCTATCAACTATTAAAAACGAATGCCTGAAACAAAAGTTAAAAGGATTTAAAGAAAAAAAGCGTACAATTGACTATTTTCGTAAGCACGTGAAACAGAGTTCAGTGTCTTCAAACGTGCGTATCAAAATTTGTCTGGGTCGGATGCACTGATCAATTTTGAAAATTAAAGGTTTTTTCGTGTAATTTAAATCTAGGTATATGAAAAAAATCAAAAAAATTACAATAATGTAGATAATGCGCTTTTTTAAATTTTTAGAGCAAAAGTCGCCGTCATTTTCTTTTCGGTTTTTCGCCTGTAGCTCTTTGTTGACGTGGGGTTTTGACTAGGCACATACCAGTTTATTGTTTGAAATGAGCTACCAAATGAAACTAGCATGGTTCGATAGGTCTGCCCTAGAAAATAAGAAATTGCAACTTTTGGACCGAGTTGTGTTACATTTTCTGGTGAATTTCCACATAACGTGCTGCGTATGTGAATATATACGTGCCACCCACCTGTGTATATATACGCGGCGTATACGTCTGTATCCCCTGTGAGTGAAATGCAGTATATGTATTTTACGCTCTTCGTGCAGAATAGAAGAACTACACCATGCAAATAAATCAAGATTGCGTTAAATCACTTATTTATTGTCGTCTGCTTTGAGTCAGAGGATATTTATATAGTATTGCTGAAAGTCTTTACTTTTAATGTATGTGTAAATATGTGTGTGACACACTATTCAAAGGCTCTATCCCTCGGTGTTTGTTTAATATTTTAAAAAGAATCTATCGATCTCTCCGAGGCAAGTATTGGGAAAAAGGTAAAATTAATTTTAAATCATTTTTCCTTTTGCCTCAACGTTTCGGTGAACATGTCACCCTTTTTAGGAAACTGTCTATTTTTATTCGAATAAATCACTGAGTACAATAAAAATATTACAATAAGTGAATAACGACGACTTACATGTAGAGGAGCACAACAGCCGATGGAATCGAATGTTCTCCCCCCCCCCCCCCGGCCAATCTCAGGCGGGGGAAGGAGGAAGCGGACATTGTTATTGTTCCGGCTTCCTCAGCTACTGTTTCGGTAATAAGGAACCAATAGCTGTAGCGAGCGCTTTTATATCAACGAGTCTCTCTAATTTTTCGAGCGGTCTGTTTACGAGTGACACCACGCTAGTCGCTCTCACGCATATGTACAAGTTTTAAAGTCGCCTATAATCTGTTTTGTTTTTCAAATGGCGTAATAAGTGTGTGTACACGTTATTGAGTTTTTGTGTGTGTTCCATTTTATTTATACCATTGTCTTACATTTGAATATGTAACATTTCTGAAACAAGCCTTTTGTTTAAATTACTTTCTTTATCCTTTATATCTATTTTATCGAAATTGAAACTATGGTTCAATTTACTATTGTGTTCATTTATGACGATATTTTTCGATTTTCTATGTGCCTCAATACGTGTACAAACACTTCTTTTGGTTTGGCCTACATATATAGCCGTACAGTCGTTACATTGTAGCTTATATACAACATTCTTTTCCAACTGTTTTTCTTTTTTATCTTTTCCTTTAATTATAATATTACACATGTGATTGTTTATTTTTGGTACAGTTGTAATATATTTTTCATTTAAAGAATGTTACATCTATTCGTAAAACCCTTTAACATAGCGTAAAGCAACAATGTTTCGGAAATTTGTGTCATTATTGTAACGTTGATGCTGTGTAGTCGAATTTATTTTGTCTTTACTTTTACTTCACAGAGAATATTTATTATCCCATTCTTATACTTCGCCTACCTCGAGACTATGTCATGAGATTACAAGAATGCATTGTCCTAACATGATAGGGGGGATAAATAAGGTGTTAAATAAAAAAATACTCATAGAATTCTGCAGTATAATTAAGCGGTTATCGGGAGTGCCGAGCCAGTATCTACATACTATTTGTGCTAAGTTTACGAAAACATACTCCAACAGTTATTTTAATGGTGTTTTAATTAAGAAGAGCCAGGAATATTGGACGCATTTTCATTTAAGTACTTTTTACAAGTTGAGATTTTATTTAGGAATTTTATTTTTTATTAGGAATTTTATTAGCTAAAGATGGATATCAAAAAACAATTATGTATCATTTGTAACCAATTGCTGAGTTGAATCCATAATCAAAGCAAGTAAAAATAGGAATGACAACTTAATACAAGATAAAAGTATAAGACAGATATTGTAAGCTCACTTCAAATGTCATAAATCGTATACTCATTATCAGAATATTAATGTCGTTGCTAAACTATTGGCAAGTACAAATTCTTCGTGTGCACCCTGTAATTTACAGCATGTAGACACTTTCTATTATAATAATTGCATTTTTTGTAAAAAAGATGCATCACCCGATTTTGTTAGAAAGGAAAATAGAAAGCCAGAGTCTAAAAGAACGACAGTATATTCAATAAAATCTCAAATAACTTGTAATAATATTATTGAATTTGCTAATGAACGAAAAGATGATCTAAGCGAACAGGTTTTAAAGGTAATTTGTTTAAAAAAATACGATGAAACGAAGCTTCTGTATTATGGCCGATGTTTAAGATCATTTCGTAAATATTATGAGCCAATTCCCCTCGCTTTTTAATTACTGATCCTATGGTTAAACACGTAATAAATTATCTAAATATTAATTGCAAGGAATGCCAATTTTCATTAAATGATATTTTAAGTACGTATAAAGGAGAGAAACCAACAATTTGACATATAGTAAACAAATTAAAGGAGTCTATGGGAGAAAATATTGTCGTCAATCGTAGTAGTCCTGATGAAAAGTACAGCAGCTGGTAAAATTCTTTCTACAAATTGGTATGAAAATCGCAGTGAAGATGTACAAAGTGAACGAGAACACATTGTTTCTAAAGCAGCTGATATAATCTTCGAAGAGCACAGATTTATGGCTTAGATAATTATCCTATTCCCTGAAAATTCATGGATAATGCTGACAGTCTCGTACCAAATACATTACGAATACAAATACATTATTAGATAAAATAATTGTAAAAAAAACGAGAGAAATGGATGAAAAAATGCACTGCAATAGCCCAGGCAATAATTGCGGCAAAAAGGCCGCGATCTTTCATATCATGTTTAGAAGTCATCATATGAGGAGTGCACACAATTTCAAATTTCGTGTATTATGGACAAGTATGAGCCAGATTTTAGTCTGAGTTATTCCCAATTTGTTTTCGATAACGTAGACCACAATGCTATTATTATGTGCATTACACCCGGAGTTTCAATTGTAAGAGAACGTTAAATTCCTAGGATCAAAGAGCAAATTCCTTCTGAATCGATCGGCCAAATAAATTGTACAAAATTGCTGCCTTTTTATAAAGAGAGATTGCACAGAATTAAATACATAATTATTGAAGATATATTTTCAAGAAAATGCATCATTTATTATCTTGCAATATCTTCTCTGGAATTTTTCTAGGCTTATGCCAAAAATGAAGATCTAAAAACATTAAGTTAGAATGGTTTTCGCGAGAGCGTAAAATACGATGGAGTAGCTAAAAAATCAGAAAAAAAAATTTACCTTTTGAGAATTCCTCTCCTAGTAATTACGATACTATTTATACCATTCTAAACTTCTGCGCTGAAAAAACAAAATCTTTGAATAATAATCAAGTCCTAATTTTCGTTACATGTGATCAACCATGACATTGGAAAGCAAGAGACATCATTGCGTCAGTATGCTGCATGCGGACCGACCGCTAAATTATGGATCCAATATTTCTATGATTGCACGTATTAAGGGATTCATAGAAGCTGAATGAACAGCTTTGACCTACATATTGCAGTTGTGCAAAAAATTCTAAACAACTTTTATACCTAGCCATTTTGTTGTTAAATCAATAATAACAAAGTTATTTCGATGAAAGTGAAAAAAATGCATTTTTTGCACTAAAATTGCAAAATAAAAACCATATTCCCGACCAGCTCCATTCTAGATTATTTATCCCATAATCAGGATATCGTCAACTATATATTCCGACAAGAAAACTGACTGTGGAAAAAAGTGTCCTATCTTGCTGCTTTGAACTCCCTGACCCCCCCCCCCCCCCCCGACTGTAAAGCTGGCAATCGTGAACATTTTGAGTACTCGACGTTGTCCTCGCAAGCACAAATGTTGTAGAGGCACAAATGTCGTAGAGGCAACTGACAACTCGGCGCTCCTCTCTGCCATCCATACACGGCATGCGCCAACTGGCTATGCGGCGGCGCTTCACTTTGATTTTGGCCTTCGCATTGTACACAAGAGCGATGAATAAGCGTCCGATTTTTAGTCTATTCGATTGCTTGTTTAACCAATTTACGTTACTACTTACATTAGTTTGATCACATCTGTATTGTGCCTATACGAGGCAATAGCTTAAGTGTTTGAATAAACAATGATTTCTTATTATCAGCCCGATTTGAATCATTTCAACCCAACCTAATCCAATCCGGCATGCATGGTCTAAATTTAATCTCAACTTTAATATAATAGGAAAACTTACGGCGAAAATGTTGAATTCCCGCTTGATTTATCAATACAATTATAATATTGAGTAAATTCAGCTTGGCAATGTTTTTTTATTTTTCTGAAAAACTCAAGAGCACATGCAGTAACAATCTTTCCTTCGTTAATGCATCGGCGGGGATCATCTTCTTCCGTTTTACATAACATGAATTCCTAAAAAAGAGATGGTTTTAATGTTAGAAATGATTAATTCAGCCAAACAATTTCATTCATTACTAGGTAATATTATCAATCAATTAATCAATTTAACGGGTTATGACAGTGTTAAAATTTCGACAAAATCGATTTTTTTTATTTGCTTTTTTTTTGTAGAAAATTTAACGTAGAATATGCTCCCGAAAGCCGTTTTTCGATACAAAATTTTGTTTAAAAATTATAGGCATAAAACTAAAAAAAATTCATGATTTTCAAAAATTGCATATTTTTCGATAAATACAATTTTTATGCTTTGAAAGTGTTTTTATTGAAAAAGTACATAAGATTTAATATATACCATCACCTTTTTAAAAGAGGAGGACACATTGGAATGTGCATTCCGATATACGACGCATTCTGAAAATTTTAAATTTGGCGGTTATCGACGGAGGTGAATGCCTATACACAGTGAATGGTACTCTAGCCAGAATCCTGTTTTACCATTCTACTTGCAGGTTATTGAAGTTTTTATTTAATAATAAACAATGACTTTATTTGAGTTTAACTAAATAATATTGAGATCGATTCTTTAGTTAAGATTTTAGTTATAACCTAATAATTTTAACTGAAAATTACTCTAGTATTTTATTTAGTTTAAAATCAAGTTTTTTGCACGTGAAGTGTATTAGTGAAAATTCAAGATTTGTTAAAAACAACAAGATGAGTGGTTCAAGAAATAGAAATCTAGGTTCATCTGCACATGGAAAGCACAGATTTGGAAGAAAGAAGAGGAGGCAACAGAGATTTTTTGGACCATCAACCATCGTCAACCTCCATCCTTTCAAGAAATGAAGCATCGCCTGAAGCAGTTCCTTCAACATCTAGTCCAGAAGCCCCACCAGAGAGAGAAACGCTTCCTTCAACATCTACTACAAGATCTCCAAACAGAATCCCTTCGGAACCATCAACATCAGGTATAGCAGCTACGCAACCAGAAATTGCACAGCCAGAAATTTCTGTTTCGAGATCAAGGCAAAAATTAAAATCAAGTTATGTACAAGCTGGTCCTATTCAGTATAGAATATTTGACACTTCGTTACTTTTACCAGGATTACAGGAATTCCTGGCTTGCAAAGATTGTAGCGGTGATATTACTTTCAATGAAGTTAATATCAGAGGCCTTGGTAGCAAGCTATCTATTACTTGCACCAACTGTTATAAAGTTGCATTCATAGCCTCGAGTAAACAAATTGGCACTAAACAAAATGCCTTTGAAATAAATAAAAGAGTAGTGTTAGGAATGCGAGATCTTGGTCATGGACACACTGGTTTAAAAACCTTTTGTGGAATCATGGATTTTTTACCACTAGTTGCTCATAGTTATTTTGGAAACATCAATCATGAATTGAAAATTTCGAGTTAAAAAGTAGCTATTGAGTCTATGAAAGCAACTGTGCAAGAAGGTTGCAGTAGTAGCACAGTTGAGACTCAAGAGAATGGCTGTGACATTGTATCTGGTGACGGATCTTGGAGGAAACAAGTATTTTCTTCCCTTCAAGGAGTATCAGCATTGATCCGCAACGATACTGGCAAAGTGATTGATGTTGCACCGAAGCAATCATTTTGCAAGGCTTGTGATACGCATCAAGAGAAGGACACTGAAGAGTACAGAGAGTGGTTTGAAGCACATCAAGACCAGTGCTCGGCCAATCATCAAGGAAGTTCTGGAAAAATGGAAGTAGATGGCATCATGGAAATGTTCAGAAGATCAGAGGCAAACCATGGAATCAAGTATAAGAACTACATAGGAGATGGTGACTCGAAAGTATTCAAGGCTCTCTGCGATGCCAAGCCTTATGGAGAAGATTTTGTCATCAAGAAGAAGGAATGTGTTGGCCATGTGCAGAAGAGGATGGGGACAAGATTGAGAAATTTGAAGAAGAGTTTGGCTGGCCGAAAACTATCTGATGGTCTAGGCATTGGTGGGAAGAACCGTCTTACTGCTCAAAGAGTCGACCAGCTGACTCAGTATTATGGAAATGCCATCAGACGCCATCATCGTTCTGTTGAAAAAATGTCAAATGCCATCTGGGCTACATTTTACCATAAAGGATCAACAGAGAAGGAGCCAAGACATCACCTTTGCCCGCCAGGACCAGACAGTTGGTGTAAATGACAAGTAACCAAAGCCAAGAAGAAACTTAAAACTTTTCACCACCGAGATAGTATTCCTGGGGCCATCATGGACGCAATCAAGCCAGGACTTGACACAAGCTGATTTACTGGAGAGACGCGTTGGAGGCTTCAGACAGAATAGCAATGAAAGCTTCAACCAATCCATTCGAAAGCTCGTGCCCAAGGAAAGTTTCAGTGGCCTCGCAGTCTTGGAAATTGGCATTTACATCGCAGTTGCTTCCTTCAACGATGGAAAAGCAGGAATACTTGAGGTGATGAAGGGCTTTAACGTTAATATAGGACTGCAGTAGACTGAGCAAAGAGCATGAACACTACAAGCTTCACATCACTTCAACAACACATACACTCACATTACACAAAATCAGCTGAAAATTTGTTCACAGAGTAGCTAGCAGCTTTTTTAGTTTATTTTTATGTGCATTTTTTGCACATGCACATGAGCATCTAAGTCTAGTTTAGTCTGCTGTGCTTCTAGTGTGCGTTTCTTCTGCTCTTTTTACTACATCATTACATGGATGAGCAATGGCATTTGTGAGTATATTTTCATGTATATGAATTTTTTTTTAAAAACAGTTTAAAAATACTTCAACTCAATGTTGAATAATTTTTTACATAAATTTTCCATACTTTGAGTTTGAATTATAGAAACATCTAAAAATGTGTAAATTTAATTTTTTAACCTATTTTCAATTTTTGTTTCAGCAGACATAAGCTTCCATAAAAAAGCTTTTTATAAGGACCTACTCTCCAGACACCATCCTCAGATGACTACTTTTGGATAATATTAGATCTAGACGCTGGAAACTATTTGTAAGTACATTTTTTTTTATTAAATATTAAGTAAAACTTTAAATGCCTTTTATTCAAAATTAGTTTTTTCATGACTTTTTTTCGCTTGCCGCAGGTTTTCTCAGGAACGGGTCAACCAATTGGGCTGAAATTTTGGAGAAACCTTTGGAATAGGTTTCTCCATAAACTGAGTGGAGCAAAATTGTCAAAGATAAGTCAAAAGTGAATGTTACGTATGTTTACATATGTAACATTCACTATAATTACTAATATTGTCAATATAAGTATAACTAATTGTATTAATTTTGTGTTTTTTAGAAATCCCTTCCACTCGATTTGTGAGGACACTCATAAGGAACATTTTCCACTTTGTTTCATCAGGATTGATGGTACGGTTCCTCCAGAAGGTTGCAGCAAGTCCAGAAAAACGATGAAAATCATGCTTTTTGGTAAGTAAATACCTTTAATTGTTATCAAGTATTACACTCACTTAATGCACATTTCTAGTGCATAAAAGTGGTGTATAATACTTATATTTTGAAGGAAAAATATAGTTTTTGGAGCACTTACATATATATTAATTTTTTATGATACTAATAATTTTGTTTTTTTTTCAGGATTTAACCCTGTCATAACCCCTTAAGCCCAAAATATTACAATTAAAGCGTAATCTTAAATATGTTCGAACATTAGAAAATATTAAGTAGTATTTTTATTGAAAATGAAAGAAATAACATATAACGTGCCAGGTCTATTGATTAATTAAAGCGTTATGCCTGGATTAAAATGATGAATATATCGGTGTTTTTTAATCACTTTTTTTAAAGCTAATAGTTCGTAGAATATGCTAGTGAAAGTCGTTTTTTAAAAAAACATTTTCGTATTTAGATACAGAGAAAAAAATAAATAAAATTTTTTTTGCACATTTCCGGGAAATCATCGATTTTCGATATCTCAATTCAATTACATCTTAATTATTAAACAAAACTTTTTTGACACCTCTAGTACACGATTTTTACCTAAAATACAACATAAATCCATTTTGCAAAATGTTTCTTTCACAAAAAGTTATACAATCCACCAAATAATCAATACTCCTAAAAAAGTAATTTTTGTTCTTATTTTACTTTTCTTACACAACATAAAACTGCAATTGTATAAACTAAAGGAAATTCAAAGTTTGAAAGCAGTAAAAGAATTGAGCGGCGCACAGCGAAGGTAAAGAAAATTAAGTTCTATTTTATTGATACAATAATCCCCTAAGAAACAGTTGTCACTAATGGGGATAAACAGTTCAAAAACTTCTACAACAAGAATTCAGGTACGTATTATAGACTAGTAAGTAATAGTTGTATTTATAAAGATTTAATTCTTTATGTTACTGAACAGAACATTTATTTAATTGAATGATTCAATTCATTATTTTTCTTAGAATAGAACTTTGTTAACCTGTTTTCAACTGTAAATCTATCATATATTCCGCGGATATATTCAAAGCAAACATACTTTTTCTTAAGTATTTTTTTCTCTCATTTCCATTTCTGGTATCAGAATTGCGAAGTTTTCACTCAAAAATCCAATATGGCGACGTTTAAAAAAAATCCAATATGGCGACGTTTAAAAAAAATGCAAAATTTCGATACTTTTTTTTTTAAATCCAATTTCTTTTTGTGTTAACGTTTAGGACGGAACTTTATTTTTCAACTATGGGTGCATAAATGAGTTGTACTTTATATTCAGTTTGGTCCCGAATCCAGAAATTCAATATGGCGGCTAGAAAATGTCGCCTGAAGCGCAAAATTTTGCCCAAACTTTCACGAATTCTTTTCTCGAATATAATGCATTCGACGAAAAAATCAGTAGGAATAAAAAGTGCTTAGAATCAACCAAAGAATATGTCTAAATTTTTTTCGTTGAGTTTTCAGCAACTTTTTTATTTTTGCCAATTGGCAATTTATGATAAATTGGAAAAATTCATCGAATCGTCTCGAAAAAATTCATATATACTTCTTGGTCAATTCTAAGCACTTTTTATTTTCTAACTTTTTCTTATTGTAAGGTCCCGCGATTGATTTATTAATTATCGATTTCGGCATGTATAGCGTGTTCCTTGTGTGGGTGTATGTGAGTACGCTGACGCTAGATATTTTGCAATATACTAGCCTTTTGCGCTGGTTGAGCAACGGTATGACCGGGATTCGGGCGTTTAAGATCAACAGCAGCTTTTGTAATACTTCTTTCAGTGGCAAGTGTTAACTGGCTGCGGGTATCCTCACAATTCAATCAATTAGTTACTGCCTTGATCGGGGTCGAGTCTTTATAAACCATCGACTCGATCAGCGCAGCGCCTTTTACGACCAGACCAGGTACCGGTGTGCGTCTAACCTCGTCATACGACTTGCCGCTGAAGACTAGCCGTCTACTTGGAGTTATTGCAGAAGAATATACCCGAGACTGTACGAGGGTGTCAAGGTACTACCTGTACGCTATTGGAGGCCTAGAAATCTACCGAACTCTGCAGGCAAGCTGACATATTTGCTCCGGTTAAAGGTATATCTCGACTGTAGTACACTGCGACAAAAGGACCGCCAAGCATATCTGGCGTGAGTGGGTGAAGCCGCAGCGTAGATAAGTTTATATTCTTGCCACGACTAGCTCGTGTAGATGCAAGTCATTGCACTCGCTAAAGAAAGAAGGACCCTTCAATCAACGGCGCGTGTTTTAAACGTAAGTTTTAGTATAACACATATGTAAGAACTTGTGTACAACTACATTATTATAAATACGAACCTAGACTAGAAAAGTACGACTGTGTGAATGCCTGACCTCCGTAAAACCAGAAAACTCTGTCTGACGCTAGCAATAAATAAATAACAAAGAGTAAAAGTATATATAAGATGTACAATTTATTAATGCTAACTTAGACGCCCTTCATATACTAACACAACCTTATCATACTGAGTCCTTAGACTATTTGACGGTAGAAAGACGGTAAGACCTCTGCAGACCCTGGAAATTATTTCAAGACACTTTGTAACTGTGTGTCCACGCTTTCAAAGCGTCCGCATATTCAGTAGCTTGTCCGCTCTTTCATGATCCACGTCTGCACTTACCAGCCAGTGTCTTCATTACCAGCGTAAGCGGCCGCGGACATACTCGTGTCCGCACAACAAAGACAAAACCGCCGTTCCAAGTGTCCGCGTTTCTGCACGCGTCCGCTTTTCTGAGCAGTCGTGTCCACGGACTTGATAAGAGCGTCCGCGCATATTGGCAAAGTCCATGTAGCTGGACTAGAGTGAAGCAACAAAGGTAAGGAAGACTCAAGAAACCAAGAGACCAGTATAAGGGTCAACGACACCTTTAGTCCATATCAACTTATTTATTAATAATTATCATTAGAATAAAAGATCTCGATCAAAGATAGCCTCCCAAATAAAATATATTATTTGTACGAACCCTAATGGCCCGAATAAATCAAATTCGGACCTTTACGTTAGATAACGCTTTGTTTTTGTGTAAAAAATCAAAAAAATTAAAAAATTTGAGTTATGTAGCTTTTGGAATTATTTCATAAACTATATTGAATTCTCAATCAAAAAAGTCTGAATTTAATTACTATATTCAATTTAAAAAGCAAAAAAAGTAAAAAAAATGAAAAGATAATAAACGACAAGATGCTTTGACTCATTCACCTCCACGCGGTAAGTGTCGGGAAACGTTGTACATCAACGGCTAAGGAATGAGAATTTTTCAATGATAAAATCATATTGTCTGGAATGTGACAAATACTCGGGCACAAATTTGAAGCAAATTTGCTCATAATTGACCAAAAAGTGCACATGGAACAAAAACTTTTACAGTTTTCGATTATTTTCTTTTTTTTTTTGAATTTCAAAAAATCTTAAGAATTTTAAGGATTTTGATTTTTTACTCAAAAACAAAGCGTTATATAAGAAAAAGTTAGAGAATGAAAAGTGCTCAGAATTGACCAAGAAGTATATCTGAATTTTTCGAGACGATTCGATGAATTTATCCAATTTATCATAAATTGCCAATTGGCAAAAATAAAAAAGTTGCTCAAAACTCAGTGAAAAAATTTAGACATGTTCTTTGGTTGATTCTAAGCACTTTCTATTTTTATTGATTTTTTCGTCGAATGCATTATATTCGGCAAAAAATTCGTGAAAGTTTGAGCAAAATCTTGCGCTTCAGGCGCCATTTTCTAGTCGCCATATTGAATTTCTGGATTCGGGACCAAACTGAATTTAAAGTACAACTCATTTATGCACTCATAGTTGAAAAGTAAAGTTCCGTCCTCAACTTTAACACAAAAAGAAATTGGATTTAAAAAAAGAAGAATCGAAATTTTGCATTTTTTTTTGTAAATGTCGCCATATTGTATTTTTAAATGAAAACTTCGCAATTCTGATACCAGAAATGGAAAGTAGAGAAAAAAATACTTAAGAAAAAGTATATTTGCTTTGAATATATCCGCGGAATGTATGATAGATTTACGGTTGAAAACAGTGTTACGATTTCTCTGTTTTGGACGTTAATGGGTTAAGTAGAAAATCTTAGTGAGTCGAGACAAGGGTTAGGATGAATGAGTGAAGGGTTAATCTCGGAAATAAAAACGTAAAATTTTCGCGGGGGAGGCTAACGCTTGCGGAGGCATAAAATCCCTCACGGAATAAAGGGAAAAACCCCAGCAAGTGTGATATTTATAAAACTAAAGGATACAAAAATGAACTTAATGCTAATGCGCTGAAACTTATCTATTGCGTATCGCGTACCAAAGGATCCTTCGCCTATTTAGAGAGCCCTCTTACTTACTTACTCTACTTACTATATCGCGAATCACAGAAGTCGCTATGAACGGAGAAATAGCCGCGCCGTCGCACCAAGTCATCGGTGCCACCGGGAAAGAAAAGCGCTGAAGATGGGCTCAGCCCGCGTCAAGCACGTCTGGACGTATCAGTAGCCAAACGCCTTATGCACGGGCAACAGCAATGTTACCGTGGAAAGTACAATCCTGGGAGGCAGTACGACATCCAAACGATCGTGGCAGCCGTCCCTCATACCAACTATTCGCAACTCACCACTTGTACACACACCAGAGTGCATGCAATCGCGAAAGTTTTGAGAGTCCTCGTAGAAGATTCTGGGATGAACGTAACGCTGGAGATATCGGTATCGACATGCGCAGGACTCGATCGCCAAACAAAGAGAACGCAATCCAGGTGGGGACACCCAAAAGGGCGTGAGAGGGCGCGGGCGCGCGCATACAACGACGACGCGACGGCGGACTGACAGCGCGCGAAATTCGAATAATCTCTCCTTCGTCGAACAGACGAACTAATCACCTAAAGTACCTTCCTGCTTCTTCTTGTTACCTTCCACAATGTGCAGTGGACAAATTCTAAAATCCCTTCGAGCTCTTGCCATTTCTGCAGAGCCATTGATAGCTCGTCTACTCCTGCAAAGGTATTGTCGATATATAGTCGAGTCAAATTAGATTTTGAGGTGACATTAATTCCGAAGTGAAAGGTTAAAGGCTTAAATAGTTCGGGAGAGTACATATAATAATAGAATAAGTTTGATAACAGTGAGTACCGAGGGCTTAATAAACAATTAACAATTTAAGTTTTTTTTTAGATTTCGCGCTGCATATTGAAAAGTATTGGCTATATCGAAAAATGTTTAAGACAAAAGTTGTTCCTTAGTAAATTCCCTACAAAAAACTCAGCGATAGCACCCCTCTATCTCCTTTAGTTTATTCGGAAATCGATAAAAACGGCGAAATTGTTTAAAATCGAAAATAGTTAATAACTTTTATAAAAATAAATATTTTACATTAATATTTCATGAAAGTGCTGTACTCAATCATTCTAAGTAGCGGTTAAAATTTGAAGCCTCTATCTATAATAGTTTTTGTTCAATGAGTCGCAATATGTTGAATATTTTTATTTTTCATAGTACTGGCAAAACGTTAAAAATCGTTTGCATTTGTGCCCACTATTTGTGAGCAATCTTAAAGAGTTATATTTTCAAAAACTCTTTGCGGAATTCCAAAATTTTAATTAGGGCAGCTCCAGCATGCATTTGTTTAAATAGTAATTAATTAATAATTGCACTGTATCCAACTTTAAAATTTGATCAAAATGTTTTATACTGCATTGAAAAGCGGTGATTTTTCTCTAAATTTTAAGAAAAAAAATAATATGATACGCCACTTAGGGGCCGAGATACGTTTTTTTTTAATACGCTTCTATTCCTTATATATACAACATATCGTAATGATTCAAATGTTGTTAGAAAGTAGAAGAGTTGTACTTTTCAAATCACTGCAAGTCGATACGCATCGAATTGAATGTGACTAACAAATCGAGTGTTGATTAAAGGCGATGCGCGCAATGGGGCCCGACGGCGCGCCGCGGCGTATCCGGCCGCGGAGTGGGGATGGCTCCGCGCTGTCAGCCCGAAACTGAAAATCTTTTTTCAAATCGGAGCACTCGGAAAAAAGACGGTAAATTAGTCAAATATGATCCGATTGTGCTCTTTTTTTTTCTTAATTCGGGATAGCGCAGGTAAAAAATGCGATTGGTCGAATCAGATATTTTGTTAACATTATTCATCGTATTATTATTGAAAGTACATTATTTAAGTATTCTTTTCTGTATACATTAATTTATATATTTGTTATTTTAATATGACCAGTCTGTAGAGAATAGTGTCTATGATTTTAGCCTATATCCTTTTAAACAATCGATTCCTGCAATAATATTGTTTAGTATTAACGAAAAGATTTTTCTCTGTTTTTTACTTTTATTTTGGAAACTAAGCGACCAATGCAAAATAATAAAGAGGGAAAAATTATAGCTTACAGAATTCTGAAGCAAATGAGATATGAAACGCCCCTATCCGATCAATAGGCACGGAGGAAAACTCGGAAAACCGAGGAAAACAACGTAAAATCAATGTTTCGTTAAAAATCGCCAAGACGGCCATTTTTCAACTTTGAAGGTTGAAATTTAAAGTGAATGAATAGTTTCATATGTAATGTCATGTGGCAAAATATTGGTGCTCTACGACAATTACTTTATGTGTAATTGTGATTTGAATTTTTGTTGTACTTTGTGAGTTCACTTTTTTATGCACGGTCATGCAAAATTGGAAGGTCCTACTTAAGAGTGCTCTACCTCTTTTTCAATAAGTCCGATAAATTAAGAAAAAAAAAGAGCACAATCGGATCATATTTGACTAATTTACCGTCTTTTTTTCCGAGCGCTCCGATTTGAAAAAAAATTTTCAGTTTCGGGCTGAGAGCGCGGGGCCATCCCCACTCCGCGGCCGGCTACGCCGCGGCGCGTCGTCGGGCCCCATTGCGCACATCGCCTTTAATCAACACTCGATTTGTTAGTCACATTCAATTCGATGCGTATCGACTTGCAGTGATTTGAAAAGTACAACTCTTCTACTTTCTAACAACATTTGAATCATTACGATATATATATAAGGAGTAGTAGCGTATTAAAAAAAAACGTATCTCGGCCTCTAAGTGGCGTATCATATTATTTTTTTTCTTAAAATTTAGAGAAAAATCACCGCTTTTCAATGCAGTATAAAACATTTTGATCAAATTTTAAAGTTGGATACAGTGCAATTATTAATTAATTACTACTTAAACAAATGCATGCTGGAGCTGCCCTAATTAAAATTTTGGAATTCCGCAAAGAGTTTTTGAAAATATAACTCTTTAAGATTGCTCACAAATAGTGGGCACAAATGCAAACGATTTTTAACGTTTTGCCAGTACCATGAAAAATAAAAATATTCAACATATTGCGACTCATTGCACAAAAACTATTATAGATAGAGGCTTCAAATTTTAACCGCTACTTAGAATCATTGAGTACAGCACTTTCATGAAATATTAATGTAAAATATTTATTTTTATAAAAGTTATTAACTATTTTCGATTTTAAACAATTTCGCCGTTTTTATCGATTTCCGAATAAACTAAAGGAGATAGAGGGGTGCTATCGCTGAGTTTTTTGTAGGGAATTTACTAAGGAACAACTTTTGTCTTAAACATTTTTCGATATAGCCAATACTTTTCAATATGCAGCGCGAAATCTAAAAAAAAATGCAAAAATGCAACTTAAATTGTTAATTGTTTATTAAGCCCGCGGTACTCACTGTTATCAAACTTATTCTATTATTATATGCACTCCCCCGAACAATTTAAGCCCTTAACCTTTCACTTCGGAATTAATGTCAAAAACTCATGGTTTTCGAGCTAATTTGACTGGACTAATGTCTCGAGCTTGAGACACTGAGCTCTGAGAGGAAATTTTGCTCCTTCATCCTACATTAATTGCGAAAGCGTGCGAATCGCTAAGAAATGAGCGAATGCCGTTCCATATAAGGTTACCCACGTCAATCGGTAATCAACCGGAGCAAAGTGTATCGAAGGAGTCCAAACGATCCTCTGAAAATCTTGGTCTACGCTCTTTATCTAAATCTGTCAAAATATTTTGACGATATCTGCGGTAAATAAAAAAAAAACTCCTTGTATGCCTGAGGTAGCCATCTGCCTAGCCTCATTCGCATCGATAAGGAGTGAAGATTTTAAAGGAAGGCGCACTTCATATCGTCCCTGCGTATATCAAGTATAAGTCTCTTTGAGTAACTTCTCGTAAGCTTCATCATCAGGCTTCAACTTAGGAAACGAGGGCGCTAACTTTTTGAGTAGAGTTTGATCGAGCTCGTAAATCGACGCACAATACAATACTTGCAGCGGTGTTTGCGACGTGAACCGCTCCTACCGCCGTGAAACCTCCACCTGCAATGCAAATAAAAGCTGCAAAGAAGAGAAACGTTCCAACCCTGACCTCAGCAGTTGTCCGTAAACATCAACCCCGAAAATCAGATCTACCTTATTCGAAACGAAGAATTCGGGATCTGCTAAGGTACGCACGGCGAACTATTTAACATCTAAGTTGTTAATTGTTTCAACCGGAAATTGCGACGCGAGTTGAGGGAAATCGAGTACCTCTGTCATTAGCTCGAATCGCTCCTCATCGTTGGACCTGATCACAAGCGTTGTCGACCAGCGCGCAGCACCCGCAGCACTGACACCGAACTCTGTCAATGGCAAACTAATGCGCTCCCTCTTAAATCCTAACAGCTGCACAACCGATCCGATGCACAGGTAGCTCCGGATCCCTGATCCAATAGACAGCTCATACGTGCTGTCACCCTTGGGGCCGACGACACACACTCGCGCTGTAGCCAAAATGATTTTGGGCGTGAAAATTGCGACAGGGAAAGTTTGTCTCTATTGCACTTATGTATTTCCCGATATGTTTGTTCCTTTTCCACGAAGTTTCCCTTTTCGCTAACGTATTCACGGCCACAGCTTGACCGGGTAGGGAATCCGAAATATACGAGATTACAGTTGTTAGTATAAGCAGTCGCGCAAGAAAGAGAAAGAAGTACCTTATTCGGAGAGGCGATTGTGTGCGTGCGTGCGTGTGTGTGTGCATATATGTGAGTGTGTGTGTGCGCGTGTTGGCTCAAGCTGGTTATTGGAGGCTGCGGCTGATCGTAGAGTCAGGCGTCCCGCTGGCTCTTGCTGCTGCCGTCGTAGATGTTCTCTCTCGACTCGCACCGGTTTGTTCACGAATACACGTAACGCACGGACGTGCGATATGTTCGACTTTCATTTGAATGAATGAATAAATGACTGGGCGTCATCTTCTTCGCGACGTACCTTTTATACTAGGGAAGCTGCGACGTATTATCGCATAGCGTTTTTCTCGAGGACTAACTTTGCCCTTGAATAAATGTCGCTATTACGGAAAGAGATAAATCTCACGTAAGAATTTCGTGTGTCTTAATTTCGATCTATTCTTAATGCGTAGATAACGGTATTACTCATCTCTCGAGATTAAGTCGTCTCGAGGTGCTTGAGCCATCGATTGCGCGTACGCGTGCTTGGGTATGGGTGTATGCATGATCATTTTTCTATTTTTGTTTTTAAATTTACGCGTTTTGTTACAAAACGTAGATGGGCGAAGGTTGCGTTTCTCCCTACTCTCTTAAGTTCAATTAGCGAAAAGTCACTGGAAAATAGTGTATATACACTATTCATACAAGTGCAAAGTATACCACTACGGAATAGTGAATATGGAATAATTTAAATAGTGAAAAAATACATTGAATAAAATAGCGTATATGCAATTTTTGAAATAGTGTAAATACACAAATTTAATAGTGTAAATACACATTTTTAACAGTGGAAATAAACTATTTTAATAGTATAAATGCACTGTTTTAATACTCTTAATACAGTATTAAAATAGTGCAACTACACTATTGTAATCGTATAAATATACTATTTTATCAGTTTACTAAAGTGTCACTGATTTTTGAAAGTGGATAGATTATCGATAAAAATAATCAAAATGCTCTCATGAAATAGCACTTTTATACTATTTCTCGTAGTACATATTTCACTTGATTCTTGTTGTCACTGGTTCCCATATTGAAAAGAACATTAAGGGGTTATGACAGGGTTAAAACCTAAAAAAAAGAAAAATTATTAGTGCTGTAAAAAATAAACATATGTAGGTGCTCTAAAAACTACATTTTTCATTTGAAATCTAAGTATTATACATCAATTTTATGCATAAATAATATGCATAAATTGAGTATAACATTTCAAAACTATTAAAGATATTTGCTTACCAAAAATCATGATTTTCATCACTTTTGTTTGCTTGCCGCATGTTTCTGATGAAACCGTACCATCAATCCTGATGAATCAAAGTGCCAAATCTTCCTTATGAGTCTGGTCTCAGATTAAGCGGAACAGATTCCTGAAAAACACAAAATTAATATAATTAATTAAACATATATTAACACTATTAGTAATTATAGTGAATGTTACATATGTAAACATACGTAACATTCACTTTGAACTTAACTTTGCCAATTCTGCTCCGCTCAGTTTGTGATCATACTCATAAGGAAGGTTTTCCAATTTGGTTCATCAGGATTGATGGTACGGTTCCTTCAGAAAGCTGCGGCAAGTACACAAAAAGCATGAAAAAACTAAATTTGAGTAAAAGGTATTTAAAGTTTATAATGTAAATCATACAAATGAACTCAACTTACACTTACAGAAACTATCTGGCATACCTTGATTTGCTTTTGGTACTCAAATATACATACAATAAAGTATATTTGGTGGTACGCTCATGTCATGCTGTGGGATAATAGCATTTGAATGAAAATAAAATAAAGATTATCGTTAGCTATTCATAATCAAGTTATGTTTATGAATTACAATTACATGCAATACTTACCATTCTTAAATACACTTCAAGTTATTAAAAAGTATGCAAAATAATACTCCAGACAGTCAATATAAACTCCCATCTTGCTGGCTTGCACCTGTATACCTAAAAGCAAAAAATAAACCAACAAAGAAAAAGCTCATTATGAACACAATTATAAGTAATTAGTTTCCAATACTTAGCTGAATAATTTTTGTACTCTGCAGAAGCTTTTGCACTTTTACAACACCACTGCGTCTGTATAGTGAACTATCTTCACTACTCAAATAGTGATTTTTCAGATACTTGTAAATTTTAGAATCCACCTAGTCACTGCGTCTGTGTAGTGAACTATCTTCACTGTTAAAATAGTGATTGTTTAGATACTTGCAAATTTTAGAATCCACATACGAGTGTGTGCGTGCGTTTATGTGCGTACGTATGCCTGCGTGCTTACGTGTGTATATTTTGGAGGAAAAAAACTTTCTCTGATATTTATTATAACGCGGCAAAGATTTTACCGCCAAAAGTTTTGTCGGTACATTTTGGACAGAATACTTTTCTATTTTCTTTCAGTTTTTATGTACATGTGTATATATGTACACACTTCATGTATTTTCATTCAAAATTTGAGGATGCGATTTTTAACT
Source organism: Philotrypesis tridentata (assembly GCA_018906965.1). NCBI lineage: Eukaryota > Metazoa > Arthropoda > Insecta > Hymenoptera > Pteromalidae > Philotrypesis > Philotrypesis tridentata. The sequence goes on along the minus strand of JACCIB010000130.1, from coordinate 256,257 downwards.
TCTTAAAAATTGCGTCGCAGCATTTTGAAGGGAAACACATGTTTTCCTCCAAAATGCGGCGACATAATTTTGGAGGGAAACTCATCGGTATGGGATATGTTCAATTGGTAGCGGTACGTAGTACTAGGCATGCATGTGAAAGATAGAACGTGCACGCGAGTCGTCACGGGCAAGCGTTAAGATGTATGAAAGAAATAGTTCATGGAGAGTAAGGTGGGAACCGCGAAACTGAGAGTAGCCTAGGACTATGCGAGAGCATCACAGTGATCATATAGTGTAGGACACATCGCAGAATAGGAACGCGATGGTAAATCCGAAAGGCGACGGGAGGTGGAGACTAAGAAAATGATGATGCTGAATTCCCACGCTGGACGGCGGCCATCGTGGGCATATATGTATACATGTGTGTATATGCATACATACATACATACATACATATGTACATACATACATACATACATACATACATATGTACATACATACATACATACATACATATGTACATACATACCTACATACATACATATGTACGTTCATACTCATACATACATATGTACATACATACACACTCACACACACATATATATGTATGTGTACATATATATATATATATATGTGTGTGTGTGTGTATGTACATATGTATGTATGTATGTACATATGTGTGTATGTATGTATGTACATATGTATGTATGTATGTATGTATGTACATATGTATGTATGTATGCATGTATGTACATATGTATGTATGTATGTATGTATGTACATATGTATGTATGTATGTATGTATGTACATATGTATGTATGTATGTATGTATGTGTGCGTGTGTGTATTTCATGTATGCATATACACACATGTATACATATATGCCCACGATGGACGCCGTCCAGCGCGGGAATTCAGCATCATCATTTTCTTAGTCTCCAGCTCCTGTCGCCTTTCGGGTTTACCATCGCGTTCCTATTCTGCGATGTGTCCTGCAATATATGATCACTGTGATGCTCTCGCATAGTCCTAGGCTACTCTCAGTTTCGCGGTCCCCACCTTACTCTCCATGAACTATTTCTTTCATACACCCGGTCTTAACGCTTGCCCATGACGACTCGCGTGCACGTTCTCTCTTTCACATGCATGCCTAGTACTACGTACCGCTACTAATTGAACATATCCCATACCGATGAGTTTCCCTCCAAAATGCTGCGACGCAATTTTTAAGAAGTTAAAAATCGCATCCTCAAATTTTGAATGAAAATACTTGAAGTGTCTAATTGAACATATCCCATACCGATGAGTTTCCCTCCAAAATGCTGCGACGCAATTTTTAAGAAGTTAAAAATCGCATCCTCAAATTTTGAATGAAACTAGTTGAAGTGTCTAATTGAACATATCCCATACCGATGAGTTTCCCTCCAAAATGCTGCGACGCAATTTTTAAGAAGTTAAATATATACACATGTACATAAAGACTGAAAGAAAATAGAAAAGTATTCTCTTCAAAATGTACCGACAAAATTTTTGGCGGTATAATCTTTCCCGCGTTATAATAAATATCAGAGAAAGTTTTTTTCCTCCAAAATATACACACGTAAGTACGCAGGCACACGTACGTACATAAACGCACGCACACACTCGTACGTGGATTCTAAAATTTACAAGTATCTAAACAATCACTATTTTAACAGTGAAGACAATTCACTACACAGACGCAGGGACTAGGTAGATTCTAAAATTTACAAGTATCTGAAAAATCACTATTTGAGTAGTGAAGATAGTTCACTACACAGACGCAGTGACTAGGTGGGTTCTAAAATTCACAAGTATCTGAAAAATCACTATTTGAGTAGTGAAGATAGTTCACTACACAGACGCAGTGACTAGGTGGATTCTAAAATTTACAAGTTCTTCAAAAATCACTTTATCAATAGTGAAAATTCACTAAAGATATAGTGAAAAATAGACACTTGTTCTAACAGTTCATAGTCACTGAAAAGTTTCTTAAAAGGTACTTTTCAAATAGCGAAATTCACTGGAGACACAGTGAACAAAAGGCACTTTTTCAAATAGTCCGTAGCCACTGAAAAGTTCTTTAAAATTCCCTTTTCAAATAGTAAAAATTCACTAGAGATTCAGTGAACAGTAGGCACTTTTCAAACAGTCCATAGCCACTGAAAATTTCTTTAAAATTCACTTTTTAAATAGTAAAAATTCATTAGAGATTCAGTGATCAAAGGGCACTTTGTCAAACAGTCCATAGTCACTGAAAAGTTCCTTAAAAGGAACTTTTCAGTTCACTATTTAAAAAGTTCCTTTTTAAATAGTGAAAGTTTACTAGAGATACAGTAAACAATACACACTATTTGAAAAGTCCATAACCAATGAAAAGTTCCTTAAACAGAACTTATTAAATAGTGAAAGTTCACTAGAAATACAGTGAACAATAGGCACTTTTTCACACAGTCCATAGCCACTGAAAAGTTCTTTAAAATTCACTTTTTAAATAGTAAAAATTCACTAGAGATTCAGTGATCAATGGGCACTTTTTCAAACAGTCCATAGTCACTGAAAAGTTCCATAAAAGGAACTTTTTAAATAGTGAAAGTTTACTAGAGATACAGTGAACAATACACACTATTTGAAATAGTCCATAACCACTGAAAAGTTCCTTAAACAAAACTTATTAAATAGTGAAAATTCACTAGAAATACAGTGAGCAATAGGCACTTTTTCACACAGTCCATAGCCACTGAAAAGTTCTTTAAAATTCACTTTTTAAATAGTAAAAATTCACTAGAGATTCAGTGTTCAAAGGGCCTTTTTCAAACAGTCGATAGTCACTGAAAAGTTCCTTAAATGTTACTTTTTAATTAGCTAATTTCACTAGAGACACAGTGAACAAAAGTCACTTTTTCAAATAGTCCATAGTCACTGGAATTATAGTAAATGTACAGCAACTTATGAAATAGTGAAGTGTTTCAGGAATAGTGTATATTCGCTAAACGAAATAGTTGCTAGCTTTTCATGAACAAAATACACTATTCTATACAGTGCATAGTCACTGATTCATATTAGTATACTACTGTTTTCACTAGTTATACAGTGATCATTTCGCTATTTCTTCAGTGAAAACTAGATTCACTACCATGATTAGTTAAATTTTCACTAATTGAACTTAAGAGAGTAAACCAGAAAAGGCACAGCACTCGGCTGCAGGTGACTACAGACAAATTATTGGGTAATCGAGGCGCACTGGGCCGAGAGCTCTAGGAGATGCAAAGTTGGGAAGGGATACCCTCAAGGGGGAGTACTCTCTCCTACTCTGTGATGCCTAGTAGTGGATGTGTTGTTGAGGAAGCTGGAGCATGCAGGTATATACGTGCAGGTGTATGCTGACGACATCCTGATTATAGTGAGGGGCGACAACGGGGACGTTGTGGCGGGAGTCATTTAGTACGCGTTGAGCCTCGTGGAGGAGTGGTGCAAGATAGTGAGGTTCAGTCTGAACCCCAGGTAAGTGAACGTCATGTTGCGTACAACCAAGTACAAGATCAACATGATAGAGGGGATTGCCTTGAATGGCATTCCACTGAAACTGTCGAAAGAGGATAAATACCTGAGGGTCACAATTGACCCAAAACTTAACTGAGGTAAGCATATAAGGAACAAATGCGCGAAGGCCATGAGTATCTTCTGGCTTTGCAGGAGAGCGATAGGAATACACTGGGTATTAGGGCTGGCTCAAGTAAGATGGTTATACGAATCCATCATAAAACCGCGCATGGCGTACGGAGCCATCGTACGGGCACATAATGCCACCAAAAGGAACATGCGGGGGAGCTAGACTGAATGGCGGGCTCCATGAGGTCTACTTCGACGATTGCCCAGGAACTCCTGATGGAAATCTCTCCGGAGCCAGATCGTACAATAGATTTAGGGATGAGGAGGTAATGAAGGAAATCATGAAAGATAGTGATTGGAAGAAATTCAACAAGATGGCAGTGAAATTACTTTTCTCTAAACCATATAAAGTTTTTATACCACAGAAATCGCAATGGATCGAGAGCACACATGACCTACTTAAGGTGGGAAAGGTGTGGTTTACGTATGGATCAAGGACGGATCAGGGTGTAGGGATGAGAGCGTGGAGAAAAGGCGGTACCGAGGATGGTATGCAGCCTGGATTCATACGCGACTGTATTCCAGGCAAAAATCAGAGTCATAAGAGAGTGCTCTGACTAGTTACGGGATAAGGGAACCAACCATAGATTAATTACCATATGCACAGATAGTAGGGCAGCGCTCCTTGCACTGGATACAATTCGCATCGACTGGAGTATGTCATTCTACCACTCGATAGTATTTTTTATTTTTTGAGGCCTGCCTGCATACAGATCTCCATTGTGAGAATATGCAGTGCAGAGCCTATAATATATAATCAAAAATTATTTTTGACTCGAGTAGAGCGATAGATTCATTCTTTTGGTCAATATTTATTAACATTTTATTCAATTTATTACTATTTAAGATCTCAATGAATTAAAAATCATGGAGGAGGATTTTTGGCTTTTTTCAGAAAGGAAATCTTTTATGAAAGAGTCCTCCTCGCTGAAGTCTCTAGAAATGTTAAAAATATGGCAATTCGAATTTTCATTCATAAAAATTAATTTATAAATTGTATTTTATATTGTACATTACTGTATCGGTTCTTATCATACTTATGTTTGTAATTGATTCTGCGCTTCCGCAGTCTTATCACTAAGCTTACACTGAATCACGTTTGGGGTTATATAGTTCTCAGAATTTAGGGTAACTCCACATGCATTTCCTTCTCCAAACATCGGCAAATAACCTAATAACGCTTTGAATGGGGTTCTTCCAGTTACGGTACTAATTGTCGCATTAATATCACGCTTAATTTTTGGAATCTGTTTGTTCCAATTGCTTTCACCAATTTCAATAGCAGCAATTTTCATTACAAGAATCAACGTTTGGTTTAATCATTCAATTAGTCCATTAGCTTGGAGATGTCTACTACTATTTAGTGTATGTTTGATTCCTTGCTGCAAACAAAACTGTTAAAAACTATATCCCGTAAAACTAGTCCCTCTATCTACTACGATACGTTCTGACATCCCATACTGTAATACAAATGCTTCAAGTTTCGTTACAGTGGTTTTCGCAGTTACATGTTTTACCGCTACCATATGTACAAACTTCGTCAAATTATCAATTAAACCAAACAAGTATTTGTTGTTTCTCGGTGTAGTAGGAAATGGTCTTACGTGGTCTACATGAATAATCGCAAACGGTCGTCGCCCTGCGGGTATTAGATAAAGTTCCCCTACCCCTGGTCCTTCTTTTCCTTTAGCCAAAATACACTAAACAATTTTTAATATATATGCGTACATAACAACGTAGTCCCGGAAATTAATAGTATTTCTCAATACTCGATGACGTCTTTTTGACTCCAAAATGACTAGCGCAATTATGAAACTCAATAACTAATAGCTAATACAACTTTAATACTAATATAACTTTTCGCATAGCTTTTGGCAGAAAAAGTAACTCTCATTCAAATTTTCGTTGGTCAGTCTTTTTGTACAATAGACCAACTCGTAACACGAAATTCATAACTTTCTGTTTCTCACCTTTTTCGCGATCTGATTCTTTCTTTTGTAGAATGTTGAAATATCATTGTTGCGTTTTCAATTAAATTAATATTTGAAAGGTTAATAAAAATGCGTCTCTTCGAGCCAAATGTTAATAACTACGCCATACGTTTCGGGGTATTTTACCCCCTCATCAGTGGCTAAGCAAATTAATTTATTATTAAGGATTACAAGACAATTAGAAATTATGATAACTAAAACAAATTAAATTACCAAAGTTTAAAATGAGTCGTGAACTACATCGACGACGTAAAAACCGCAGACGGCGCTAAAAATTACAATTCGCAAATTTGAAGAAAATTACAAAAGAATTTAATAATAGTTATAAAAATCGCTACAAAAATTTACAACTTACAAGGTGTGACGCTCGAAAAACAAAATTGATAAGCACAACCGGTGCCACTCGGTGGTAATGTGGCACCGGCCAAGGACAAAAGTCAACTAAGTTTACAGCTAAAATCGATCTTATATATACGTTACAATACATCCGTCAAACGGATTCTAATACAATTAAAAGTGTATAAAATGCAAAAATAAGGCGAATATTGTAGCCACGAAAGCCGCCGAGCTCGCTGAGTGTATCCAGAACACATAGCACAACAGAGGTGACACGAGCTGTTATTCATGTAGTAGATCGGAGAGCCCGCGCTGCTCCGCACGCGACGCCCCTACCATGACTGTATCACTATATAGTACAGTATGGCCAGGCCGTTGCCACGGCAACCCGGTTCTCCGACCTCCCACTTGCGAACTCCCGAACTCCGAACTCCCACACGCTGAGGACACGTGCCACCTCAAAGCCAGTTACAAGAATGTTATTTCCAATCTTAAAGTTAGTCCTAATAAACATTAATTGTCGAGTGTTGTGATTGCGGAGGCTCGGTAGCGAGCAGATTGTACCAGGAATTTAGAACGCGGAGAGAGGTGGCTCACCGCTTCGCGCTCTCTTCAGTTCAGCCAACACGTGTTCAATGGTGATTGGCTGGCGGGCCGGAGCGGCACATCCCAAGTGGGAGGTCGGAGAACCGGGTTGCCGTGGCAACGGCCTGGCCATACTGTACTATATAGTGATACAGTCATGGTAGGGGCGTCGCCTGCGGAGCAGCGCGGGCTCTCCGATCTACTACATGAATAACAGCTCGTGTCACCTCTGTTGTGCTATGTGTTCTGGATACACTCAGCGAGCTCGGCGGCTTTCGTGGCTACAATATTCGCCTTATTTTTGCATTTTATACACTTTTAATTGTATTAGAATCCGTTTGACGGATGTATTGTAACGTATATATAAGATCGATTTTAGCTGTAAACTTAGTTGACTTTTGTCCTTGGCCGGTGCCACATTACCACCGAGTGGCACCGGTCGCGCTTATCAATTTTGTTTTTCGAGCGTCACACCTTGTAAGTTGTAAATTTTTGTAGCGATTTTTATAACTATTATTAAATTCTTTTGTAATTTTCTTCAAATTTGCGAATTGTAATTTTTAGCGCCGTCTGCGGTTTTTACGTCGTCGATGTAGTTCACGACTCATTTTAAACTTTGGTAATTTAATTTGTTTTAGTTATCATAATTTCTAATTGTCTTGTAATCCTTAATAATAAATTAATTTGCTTAGCCACTGATGAGGGGGTAAAATACCCCGAAACGTATGGCGTAGTTATTAACATTTGGCTCGAAGAGACGCATTTTTATTAACCTTTCAATCTTCCATCATCGAGCGATAGAGTCAGTTTCAAACAAATAAATTAATATTTATTACTCTTTCCGTTAATCTTTCGCAATCCCCGTTAGTAACAGGTGCTCTCGGCAAGGCATCAACATGTCGCATTTGCTCTCCATTCTTATGCTTTACTTCAAGCTCGAATTCCGAAATTTCACTCATCCAACGAGATATTTGTTCATTTTTCGTTCTCTACGCGTTTATATGAATTAAACTCTGACAGTCAGTTATTACAGTAAATTTTAAACCAATAAGAAAGGGTTGCAATTTATTTAACGCGCATGCAATAGCCATTAACTCTAGCCGACTTGAATGATATTTCACTTCCGCTTCAGTTGTGCATCTGCTAATAGCATATACCATCCATAGAATCCGCTTGTAATAACATAGCTCCTAACCCAACCCTTGCAATGAGACATCGGTATGCAACTCGGTTTTTCGCGCTTCTGAATTATATAATCTTGTAATAGGCATAGATACTAACTTAGCTTTAATTTATCGAAATGTTTTTTTTATTTGCTTCCAAAGGAACTCAACATTATTTTTCAATTGACTTAACCTGAGAAACCTGAGAAAAAATCCTGCTAACCCCAAAAATATTCGTAAATCATGATTATCGTTTGGATTAGGAAAGTCGTATCTTGCTGCAATTTTTCGAGCTCCCGATCTAATTTCACCAGCTATTAATGTGTAACCTAAATAACCTATAGCTTTCAAATCAGATTTACATTTTTTTAAATTTAAAGTCAGACCTACATCACTTAATAATTCTAAAACAAATTGCAAATTTTCCATCAACTTTTTCAAATTCTCAGCGTAAACAATATTATCATTAAAGAAATTTATAACAGTTTTCTTTTTACGAGCTCTGCCCAATGCTTTATTCATCAACTTGGCAAAATATCACGGAGCATTTGTTAAACCATATACCGCCCGTTCAAATCGTCCTGTCTACGATTCTGTAATAAACACCGTTTTATCTTATGCTCGCTCTATGAAAGAAATATGCAAATAACCAGAAGCTAAATATAAAACTGCGAAAATTCGAACTCCATTTAAATCAGCTAGCATATCATCAAAATTAGGAACAGGATACGGTATTTTCTTCGTTATCTTATTTACCTTGCGCAAATCGACTATCATTCTCGGCGATCCATCCTTCTTTCTCACAATAAACACCGAACTAACAAAATCAGATTCAGTTTCGGTAACAATTCCCAGCCTTTTGTACTCATTGACTATATTTTCAAGATCTTGTTTAACATACTCATTTAACCTGATCGGCTTGGATTGTACGGCTTTACAGTCTTCTATTTCCATATCCATTTCAATTAAATCGGTTTTTCCAAACTCATCTAAAATTTTCGCTATACAATGTCTACAATTGTTTAACAAATCGCTTAACTCTCGTTTTTGCGCCTAAGTAACATCAACTCCCGAAATTGCTTCTTCCTCAATCACGGGTTCAACACGATTTTCTTTCTTGCTCAAGAATTCTACAGGAAGCATCTTTTCACCAAGAATGTCATTAACCTTAATATTTTTTGCTTCGAGCCTAAATTTTCTACCAAATGTGACAAAGCCAATTTATCAAAAGCGACGTTAATCAAATTCGCAGAACTTGGTTTTAAATCGACTTTTTCAAGTGAACGTGCTTTGATGCTTCTGTTTACATCACGTACACTATAAGATCAATATCAGCAAATGTCAAATCACACGCTACACAAATATAACTCTTATCTCCTGCTTCCGTGAAAGTTCGTCCCAAAACAACATGCAAACTCGGTACCTTGCGGAATGCGGCAAGTTAACATTCGCAGTTTCAAATTGTCAACTTTAACCAACTCGCTTACAATACCGGGCAATTTGATTTTATTGTTTCCAAAACGAAGCAATTCAGATCGCAAATAATTTACATTTAACCCAGCGCATAGCACACACCAATGCTCCCATATCTATTCGTGCTGACATTTTTCGCGATCCTCCCAAATTTCGTGAATGAATTTATTTCCACCATCCGATATATTTTCATCCGATTTACTTATTTAACCTCAATAATCGTCACATCAGACTTTCCATTGTCTGACAATTTCGTTCGACAATGCGATGCTACATGCCCCGGACTATTACAAAGATAACGCGTAAATTCGCGCTTCGATTTCTCACAATTCAGCGAAATATGCCCTAACTGGTCACATTTGAAACGTTAACTCTCGCTTTTTCGGACGATACGTTCGTAGTTGCATTCGTTGCTCCATTGATAATGTTAACTTGCCGCCGCTTCCCTTGAACATCGTCGACGTGACACCGTTGCTTCCCTCGCTTCGATACTTGTTGCCTTGTCTGTCGCTTGGCCGCTCTCGTTGCTCTTAAATAAGGTTTCTTTGTTCACCGTGTACATCTTCGACCTTCACCAAATCTTGTAGCAAGTCGTCAGCCGATTTGTATTTGCGTCCTAGGAGGTGTTGAGCTAATTCACGCGACCACAATTCCGTTGCCACTTGACCTCGAATTTCATTAATCGTGAAATCCAAACCATCACAAAGCCATAACTTATCCAAAAAATAATCTCGCAAATTTTCATTTTTAAGCTGAGTGCGAGCCACCATGATTTTCAATTTCCCACTACGCATACGCTTGTACGTAAAAGTTGTTTCAAAAACAGTTTTTAAAACCATTGTAATTCTTCGCTTGTTTCACCTTTCTTAACATCCACTTCCATGTTCCACCTCTAGTCGAGACTTTGCAACACTTAAAACCATCTCCTCGCTCCACCGATATAAAATCATTGTATTCCATAGTTCTCGAATCCATGCTCTTGCTCGCTTGGGCCCTTCATTTCCATGAAATTCTCTCAAAGCATTCTGACTACGAACAAAGGAATGTGCCTATTCTTGTGTAGGATTTGCCAACGGCATTTGCATCACCGTTGTCAGCGATCCTTTTGCTACCGCGAGCGCATTCTGATTCTCGAAATCTTTTGAACTTTGAATTTGCCGGCTCAACTACTCAATTTTTCTCTCATACTGCATCTTTTCTTCTTGTTGACGTAGCTTTTGACGTTTAACTTTTTGCATAGCTGTTGCTTCCCCCATGTTTCCATACAAAGCACCTTGAAGATTTTTCGACTTCACAAATTGTTTGAACTGATCCTGACCTCCAATCATTCAACCGCACAAGTATCACAATATCAGTATCACAACACTCGTCACGCTGGCCTCTTCCTTATCCCACTTCTGAATTTATTATAGATATTTGGAGGTTGGGAGGGTTTCACGCTTCAAAAAATATACTCCTTCACACATGAATAAATTTAAGAAGTTTATTATAAGTAGCTTAAATAAAAATGAGCATGCTCAACGCAGCTAGCTGCCTGTCACACACGTCCGATCCCTCCACTAGCTCTCACTAGAATCACCGCCTCTCCGCGTATGCCCTGTAAGCCCTCTCACGTCTAATACCGACAGCCCTAACTCATAGCTGCCATTGAGTCTTCCAACTGTATTAACACAAAAAATATACTCAAAAATAATGTTGTTTACAAATTAAAATACAATGATTATGCCAACCGTAATCACAGAACACTGCATAGTTTAAATCATAGTTTCAATTTCAATAAATTTAGAATCAAAGATAAAGAACCAAATCTAAATAAAATCTTATTTCGGAAATGCTTTACGTTCAATTACAAGATAGCGGTATTGACAAGAAAGATAACACTCAAAAACTCAATAATGTATACACACATTTAATATATGGACTAAAGCGAGAAACGCATGTGTGATGTCACGCGAAAACAAAACTTCTCTAGATTCACTACCGATTTCGGAGTATATAAGCGCAGAATAACAACTAATATACATGTACTTCCGAAACGGCAGTTGAGATAGTAACACCGTAAGTTTTTGATTATCTTAATTTTATGTTCTTGTTATAATATTATATCTAAAATGTTCTTTTAATAAATTGACAGTTTCTTGAAGAGGGCGACAGTGTTTTGCCGAAACGTCAAAAAATAACACAAATCTTGTTATTTTTCAACAAACAATTTGCCTCGGGGGATCAATGAATTCCTTTTCTCCAATATTCACGCAACTACCGAGGGATAAATTCAATGATAGAAGTATTACTTCTATCAACTCTATAAACTTTTGATATTTTAAGACTAAGTATTCAACAATAAAATTTACTTAAAAATATACTATAATTTCTTAAAACTAATAATCATAATATCTTTGCTAGAATAATAGTGAAATCTTAGCCAGCGAGAGCGAGCGAGATGGAGATAGTGAGAAGCTGCAGCAGAGAGAGGGAGACACTGCCCGGCAGCGCAGCACATGAAGCCACGAGGCGTACGCGCGATAAGTGCGAGAGAGAGAGAGAGCGAACAAGAGTGAATGGCACAGCGGGCACAAAAGAGCTAAGTAGTGGAGGCACCGCGCGAGTCACAGCATGATATTAGCGTGAAGTGGAGAGCTGCGGCTTCATTCACAGTGAGTGTACAAGTACGGCGAAAATGCGTACTGTAAAAACAGAAGAAATTATATAAAAGCGTAGTCAGACAGCGTATATAAGCGAGTAACAGCACTGCGTAGATTTGTATCTTTGAATTTCGCGTGCGACCGAACTAATTATTAAGAGGGCGTGAGAGAGCGATCATGACATGTATCATGCGAAATTGTGTAATCGCGTGATGAGCTAACACAGGTGATCGAGGAGAAATCGTATGCGTGCAAGCCAGGTAGTGAGAGACGCCGCAGCCCCGAAGAAGCCGAGCACAACAGGTAGAGCCAGTATCCCATGGACAGTAACAGCAGCAGCAGCAACAGCATTTTCCCTCCGTTCTCCAGTAAACGCTATTCTCTACATGATTCTGTTGTGAGTGTTGAGAACTACGAGTCCTGAGAGTTTGCACCGCGCGAAATTTCAGGGTACGAGACATCACATTACGTGAGGACGAGCAGGGCCACAATACAGCCAGGAGCCGTGGATATTACTTTAAGTACGTGCTCGCAAATTTCAGCCGGTCGACCAGTCAATCCTCCGCACGTCGCCCGCGTTGTTTCGAGTTAGTTCAATAAAGGCCAGTCAGTTTTTATCATGAAAGCAGTGTTCTTATTTCTTGCGTGCGATCTCCTTTCCTACGAATCTTTTTCGCGGATTCACAGCTGGGAGCCGTTTCATGCAATGCTGAGCAGCCGGCAAAGAGGTTAACGAACTAGGCGTTCACACGTAATTTCTCGTTATAAAATACAGTTTGTGGCACGGCAGCCCTATAACCGGGTGTCTTACGTTGTGCTGGCCCCCGAGATATAAACCCATATAAACCACAACGTCACAGTGAATACTAGCAATAGAAATTGTAGGAAAATATCTCAGAAAATCTAGAATGTTTTTTAACCAATTTTTTTCATGCCTAACACCTTGTTATTAAAAAAAAATGCCATTTTATTATACTCTTATTAAATATATTAAAATTGTTTGTTCAAAAATTTTATTTTTGAAAGATGACAACAATAAAACCGCAATAAAACGGATTAGCTCGAAAGAGTTTCGGGTAGCTGACCGAGGGCCGAGTGAACGAAAATCTCGAAACCGTCGCCCGGAGCAGAGCTCGAAGATAAGATACTGTAAACTCGAAGTACACATACAGTTCGCTATATCTGCTTTCCGAAGAGTTTTTCGCCTTGTTATTAGTAAAGGATTCTCACACTGCTTTGAATTTTGGTGCGCACCATATGGTATGTCACTCGAAAACCAGCTCAACTGCCTTCAAAATCGCCGTGCCGACGCTTACAGCATTGTGCATCTCCCTACTCATCTCTGCACAAAGCGATGGTCCCCACTTAAAATTCTTCAATGTAATCACCTTCTGAAAATAGAAATAACAATTTATTCGAAAGACTACATATCGAAGCCCTTACAACTTCTTCCTGCAAAAAACTATCGGTATAGAATAATAATTAATTTTGATTCTACATATTATTTTTCTCATTTAAACACTCATTTATTTATTTATTTCAGTTTTTTCACAGTTAATAGTCCGTAGAATATGTTGCTAAAATCCGTTTTTTGCTAAAACAATTTACCTCGAAGATACAAACTCAAAACTGATAAATATTTTTCTAGCAAATTTTCGAAAGATCGAGAATTTTAAATATTTTAAGTAGACTAAACTTGTGGAATGAATTGTTCTACGTCGCTTCATATAGAGTAGTTTCATGAGAAATCTGACTGAAAATACGACATAAAAAATGAATTTATTTTTGTAAAATATTAACTTTTCTATGTCCGATTTTATATTATTATTAAACTCAATGTGTTAAAGTAAAGGCATTCAACAAATTTGAATTTGTCACTCGAATATGTTGCGCTTTCTTGCCCAACGTCGGGTCGGAAATGAAGGTTACTATGTGATCGGTATAGTAGAATTTTCTGAGAAGAAGCCAAACAGCTGTTTTTCATCCAACCTTCAAGTCACCAGATCAGTGCAGTTTGTCTGCTAGCTGCTGTAACCATGCTGTAACAATTAAGTGCTTATAACCTCAATGGTGTTGTTGACGTGCAAGAGCTTCTACAGAGTACAGCGAATATTCAGATAAATATTGTAAATAATAAGTAATAGTTCTATTATTATAAGTACAAATAATAAGTAATACATGGTTCAGCTTAAGGGGTTATGACAGTGTTAAATCCTTAAAAAAAAAAAATTATTAGGCTAATAAAAACTTAATATATATGAAAGTGCTCCAAAAACTATATTTTTCCTTCAAAATATAACTATTATACACCACTTTTATGCATTAGAAATGTGCATTAAGTTTGTGCAATACTTGATAACAATTAAAGGTATTTATTTACTAAAAAACATGATTTTCATCATTTTTCTGGACTTGCCGCAGCTTTCTGGAGGAACCGTACCATCAATCCTGATGAAACAAAATGGAAAATGTTCCTTATGAATATCCTCACAAACTGAGTAGAAGGGATTTCTAAAAAACACAAAATGAATACAATTAATTATACTTATATTGACAATATTAGTAATTTCAGTGAATGTTACACATGCGCAACATTCACTTTTAACTTACTTTTGCCAATTCTACTCCACTCAGTTTGTAACCAGACTCATAAGGAACATGTACGGTTCCTTCAGAAAGCTGCGACTAGTAGATAAAAATCATGAAAAAATCAAATCTGAGTAAAAGGCATTTAAAGTTTACAATGCAAATGATACGAATAAACTCAGCTATACTTACAGAATTTATCTGACACACCTTGATTAGTTTTTGGTACTCAAATATACATGTAATAAAGTATATTTGGTGGTACGCGTACATCATGGTGTGTGATAATAGTATTTATAAGCTGAAAATAAAATAAAAATTATCGTTACTAGTACATAATCAAATTAAACTAATGATTACAGATATTTGCAATACTTACCATTGCTAAATACACTTTAGTTGTCAGAAAACATGCAAAATGATATGCCAGACAGTCAATGTCATTGAAAAAGTCCCATTCATCTGTCTTCCAGCCATAAACCTGAAAGCAAAAATATATACAAACAAAGAAGTTTCTAATACTTATCTGAATAATTGTTGTATTCTGCAGAAGCTCTTGCACTTTTACAACACCACTGAGGTTATACGCATTGTTACAGCAGCTAGCAGACAAACTGCACTGAGAAAGTGTCTTGAAGATTGGATAAAAAACAGCTGTTTGGCTACTTCACAGACTCACAGAAAATTCTACTATACCGATCATATAGTAATCTTCATTCTCGACCAGACTCTGTAAGGCGCAACCTGTTCGGGTGGTAAATTCAAATTTGTTGAATGCCTTTATTTTAACACATTCAGTTTAGTAACATAAAATCACACATAGAAAAATTAATTTTACGGATTTTATTATATTTTACGGAAATAAATTCATAATTCTTGAGAAAAAAATGGTTTATGAAACATATTTATGTCGTATTTTCAGTAAGATCTCTCATGAAATTGCTGTATAAGAAGTGTGGTAGAACAATTCTCTCCACAAGTTTGGTTTAATTACAATATTTAAAATTCACGATTTTTTAAAAATTTACTTGAAACAGATTTATCAGTTTTTCGTCGATATCTTCGAGGTAAATTTTCTCAGCAAATATGGTTTTCTGGACCATATTCTACGGACTATAAACTGTGAAAAAAGTGAATAAAAAAAATGGACATTTTCAAAATTTTAACACTGTCATAACCCCTTAATAGATTATTATTGGTATCAAAATCATGATTATTGGTAAGTAAATTATTGTAATTTATTAAAATAATTGTTAAGCAATATTGAACACACTTAATACATATCTTTTATGCAAAAAGTGGTGTGTAACACATATATTTAAAAGGAAAAATATAATTTTTAGAGCATTGCTGTATATATAATTTTCACAGGCACTAATCTATTTGTCTTTTTTTTATAACAGGGTACATCCTGAAAAAAAAAGAAATTAATTAGTGCCTGTAAAAAATATATACATAGTAGTGCTCTAAAAATTATATTTTTCCCTCTAAATATAAGTACCATACACCACTTTAATGCATAAAAATATGCATTAAGTCTGGGTCAAGTTCATAACAATTAAAGGCATCTGCTTACCAATAATCATAATTTTCAGTATTTTTGTATACGGTCGCAACTTTCTGGAGGAACCGGTCCATCTATTAAAGTGTACTAAAGTGGAAAACCTTCCTCATGAGTGCCCTTCCAAACTAAATGGAGGGGATACCTGAAAATCATCAAATTAAAATAAATGGAAATGACTCTATCACTCGAAGATGCATAACGTAGAATATGGGCTCTATCGGTCATCAAATTAAAATAATTAATTATACTTCTATTGACAATATTAGTAATTATAGTGAATGTTATGTATATAAAACTACATAACATTCACTTTTAACTTATCTTTGGCAATTTCGCTCCAGTTAGTTTGTGGAGAAACATATCCCCAAGCGTTCTCCAAAATTTCAGCCAGATTGGTTCACCGGTTGCTGAGAAAACCTGTCGACAGTGAACTGAAATGATAAAAAAACTAAATCTGAGAAATATGCATTTAAAGTTTGACTTAATATTTTACAAAATAAAGTGTACTTATCAGTACTTTTCAAAGTCTAGGTCTAATGAAATCCAAAATAGGTTAAAAAATAATGTTGAAAAATTTGACAAAAGAATTCATCATTCTTCGTGTTCGTATATTTTAAAAAGGTTCTTATAAAATAATTCAAATAATTAAAAAAATACTTATAAGTACTCTTGTCATCAATCCATAAAATGAAGGAGTAATGTACACTAGGGGCTAAAAAAGGCTTTTTGTCCAGATGTAATTAATGAAAGTAAGTCAGAGCTTCAAACAGCTGATCAGCTGATCAGCTAACAGCAGATTCAAGCAGACAACTAAACTAAGATGCTACTCATACACATGGTTATGCACAAAAAATTAAAAACCTATTACTTACCTCTGGCCAAATTTTCATTTGAGGGATTAATTGTATATGTTTCTGAAGTTAGTATGTCCCAGCTGAGTAGGAATCCTCATCAGGATTATTTCTTTTTCTTTTGGTTTTTCATGCTTATAATGTAGATTCCTTAGCTCTCTTATCAGACCAAAAAAGGCGTTGCTCATTTCTACTCTTAGCCCCGTCTACAGCAGAAGATCCGGGATGAACTCCAAAACTGTGCATCTCCTCAAGTATTCCTGCTTTACCATCATTGAAGCAAGCAACTGCGATGTAAATGCCAACTCCAAGACTGGAAGGCCACTGAAATTTTCCTTGGGGATGAGCTTCTTAATGGACTGGTTGAAACTTTCATTGCTGTTCTGGGTGAAGCCTTCAACGCATCTCTTCAGCAGGTCTTCGTCAGTCAATTCTTCAAAAATTGGCTTCATTGTATCCATGATTGCCACAGGAATACTGCCTCGGTGTTGGAAAGTTTTCAATTTCTTCTTGGCTTTGGATATTTGGAATTTATACTAATTGTATAATCCAGGTGGGCAAAGGTGATGTCTCGGCTCTTGATCTGTTGATAGTTTCTGGTAAAATATCGCCTAGATGACATTAGACATTTCTTCAACAGAATGATCAGGAATGACAATGGCAAAGTGATTAATGTTGCACCAAAACAATCATTTTGTAAGGCTTGTGAATCTCATCAAGACAAGGACACTGAAGAGTACAAAGAGTGGTTTGAAGCGCATCAAGACTAGTGCTCAGCCAATCACCAAGGAAGTTCTGGAAAAATGGAAGTAGATGGTATCGTGGAAATGTTTAGAAGATCCGAGGCAATCCATGGAGTCCAGTATAAAACCTATGTAGGAGATGGCGACTCAAAATTATACAAGGCTCTCTATGATGCTAAGCCTTATGGAGAAGATTTTTTTATAAAAAAGAAGGAATGTGTTGGACACGTTCAGAAGAGGATAGGCACAAGGCTGAGAAGTATTAAGAAAACTTTGGCTGGCCAAAAACTGTCTAATAGTGCAGGGATAGGTGGAAAGAATCGTCTGACAGATCAACTGAATAGACCAATTTACATTCTTTTTTCCTTTTAGACTGCAGAAGGTATACTTCCCTTGAAAAAACAGTCCGCTAATCCATACTCTGGAAGCTGAGTGTCTTTCGTGTTCTCAGGAAATTGAGAAGAACTAAATTTTTATTAAGTAAATTAGTCACAAAGATTCTATAACAACTTTCAAGTTTATCTTTACTTTCAGTTTTTAAATTTTGAAAGCTATAATCTTTGATTATTTCAAAAGTTGATTATTTCAACAGTTAGCAACTGGAATGTTTTAAATACATCCTACCTAAAAAGCTATAAATTTATAATATATTTAACAAATGTTTACGTATTACATTCCTTTTAAAAATAATGAAATCCTCTCCCTCCCCCTTCCAAAAAAAAACCTTTTCAAGGTAAAAGGTTGGCAAGTATGAGATTGTGTCTTCGTTTAAGGAGTTATGCCTGAGTTAAAATGATGAATATGTCGATTTTTTTTTATTCACTTTTTTCATAGCTAATAGTCCTTAGAATACGGTGGTGAAAGTCCTTTTTCATAAAAAAATTTTGCCATAAAAATACGGACAAAAAACTGAAAAAAACATTTTTTCAAATTTTCGAAAATCATCGATTTTCGATATTTAAATTTGATTATGCCTCAATTATTGAACAGAATTTTTGTAACACCTCTAGTACAAGATTTATATCGGGGGATTTCACCGAAACTACAACATAAATCTGTCTTGCAAAATAGTTCTTGCTCAAAAAGTTGTCAACCCAGTACAAACCACCAAATAACCAATTTTTGCAAAATAACAATTTTTCTTAGTTTACTTTTCTTTAACAACATAAAACTACAATCTCATAAAATTAAGCAAATTCAAGTTTGAAAACACTGAAAAATTTAATCTATTTGAAATTACCACCACATAGTTTGCGCTGCACAGCAATGATAAAGAAGATTCAGTTCTGTTTTATCGATACAATAGTTCCCTAACCTAGGAAACAGCTATTTGAATATTTTGATTCAGTCTTCAAGTCACCATGTGGTGATGCATTTGACTACTGCTATACTTATAATCTGTTATTAGTGTGTATAGAAAGTACAAAAACTTCTACAACAAGAATTCAGATAAGTATTGTAAACTAGTAAATAGTAGTTGTATTTATAAAGATTTAGTTCTTTGTGTTTCTTTTTTGTTCATAGGTAAATATGGATTGATTGGCTTTCATATTGTATTTGAAGAGTTTCATTTGACATGTTTACAAGAACCTTTAAAGAATATATTAGAACCTTTAAAGAATATATTAATGATAAGTAGCAAAAATAATTGTAAACATTATAATATTTGGATTATGAATTGGTATTGACAACTTTTATTTTATTTTCAGTATCGCGATACCATTGCAGACTAATATTCAGCACCCGGGTCACCTAATATACTTTAGCGTATATGTGTTGAAGTACAAAAATATAATTAAAATATGCTAGATAGTACCCGTAAGTAATACTTAGTTTGTTTTTGTAATTTTGATGTGTATATTTTAATTGCATTTTACTCGGCATAAGGATTTTGATGATTCTAAGTCAGTTGCCGCAGGTTTTCTCAGCATCTATTAGACCAATCAAGCTGAAATTTCTTGGAGAACTCCAGGAAACCTTCCTTCACAGACTGAACGGAGCAGAATTGACTAAACTAAGTTAAAGTAATGTTACGTAATACTAATATTACCAATATTATGAACTTATATATGATCAAATATATGAAATTCATATTTTTCAGCAGTCTTCTGTTCAAGCTGTGGAGAAACATATTCAGAAGATTTTCCATCAAGTTTGACTTGTATTCATACCCGGATGCTGAGATTTCCTGCGGCAAAGCAAAATAAGTGCTGAAATTTGGTGAACTTTATATGGGATTGTTGATATAGTAAGTATAGACAAATAATTTTTTAAAAATATGTAAAATTACATTTAATGTCTATACTTTAACTTGGGAAAAGATTTTTTTTCTACAACTAATAGATCATTTTTTTAGTCTATTAAATGAAAATTGATTTTTTTCAGATTGAACTCAGGCATAACCCCTTAAATTAAATATTAATTTTCAAACTCTCCACAACCCTAATGTAGCCAAAATTCTGAGTGTTTGTTCTATACGGTATTTTCATTATGTAAACTAAAGATTAATTTTTAAATTCTTGATAAGAATTTATGCTTATATACAATGACTTGGAAAATCGAAAACTATCATTAATACAATATGTATGTATGTTATGCGTTGTGACGTTGTAGAATATTCGCCAATTGTGGTGACGTTCGTAACGTAAACGCACCCTGTTATCGGGCTGCCTCTCGGTGAACCGTATTTAATAATTTAATGACGGACGCATGGTTCTGTCGAACTCACTTTGCCGGCTGCTCAGCGGTAGTTCAGACTGCTGTACTCGAATTAGGTCGCAGTTCGCGAAAAGAGGAATAAGGAATAATATACACGAAATAAAGCATACTTAATTAATCTTTAAAATAGGCTGGCATTTATTGAAGTAAATCGAATAAACGTGGGGATAACACGCATGTGTTACTTTCTGGCAGACTAACGACCAGCCGTAACCTCGTGAGCGCGCACTCACTAATTTTACACAAACGGACTACCTGGCTGTTCTCTGGTACTGCTCTTAATCTCGTTCGGCATAGTCCCGTTCTCTGTAAAACGCGCGTCGCAAACTTTCCCGACTCTATCGCTCTCAACGCTACAAAAATATCTGCGAAGAGGAAACGTTGCTTTGCGGAAGGAATACAGGTCGCTTTTTACTGACATGCTGTCCCTGGGAATACTGCTCTACTTGTTGCGCCTGGCGTCTTCGGGGCCGCGGCATCTTTGGCTATTTCGCTCGCCTGCTATATCGCCTGTTTGCTCGCTTGCGCCCTCTTAATAATTAGTTCGCTCTCACACGATATTTGAACTGACTCGCCCTCGCTGTCTGACTATTGCTCATGTATTTCCCTATATCTGACTGCGCTTGTACATTTTTCCTTTACATTTTCCTTAGATTTGATACGGTCTATTTTCTCCTCGCTCGCACGCCTACTGTGGACAGAGCTGCAGCCCTCCACCTATTGTCAATAGCTCTCGAGGCTCGTCGCGTGCCTCCACTCTTGCATTTTCAGTCGCTTTATCTCTCTCCCTCTCTCAGTCGCTTTATCTCTCTCTCTCTCTCTCTCTCTCTCTCTCTCTCTCTCTCTCTCTCTCTCTTGCTCTCTCTCTCATTCTTCGTCTCTCTCTCGCACTCATCGCTATTATGCTCACGCTAACATGGCGGCGGCCTCTCACGCGCGTACGCCTCGTGCTCATGGCTTTCCTATGATGTGCTGTGCCGGACGGTGTCTCCCGCTCTCAGCCGCTGCCGCTCCTATCTCTCTCTCGCTCGCTCTCGCGTGGCGCTGCTCGATGTTCTCTCTCTCTCTCTCTCTCTCTCTCTCTCTCTCTCTCTCTCTCTCTCTCTCTCTCTCACTGACTGTTCTCATTTATTTTGCTCGTACCTGTAAACACCAACGAGTATGAGTTTTTATACTTTTTCTCGAAGTGGCTCCGGTGGTGTCCAGGCGAGCATGTGCTGACGGTAGCCCGTCACAACGTAAACAGCTTGGCATTAAGAGTCCATTGAACTGACGACCATTTTTTTAGAATGACTTCACTTCCTTTGATTTTACGAAAATTCCAATTTCAATTTTCAGGAAAGAAAGTTGTGATATCAATAAATAAATTAGCAAGTTTCTTTTACAAAAAACCAATCGTGTAGTAATAAATAAATAAGCGTTTAAATGGGGGAAATAATATGTACAATAAAAATTAATTATTATACTATACCGATAGGTTTTTGTAGTAAGAAGTTGTAAGGGCTTCGGTGTGTAGTCTTTTGAATAAATTATTATTTTCATCCCTAGAAGGCGATTACATTGAGGAATCAATATCATATAGTAATACTTAAGTAACTTAGAATATTACATATAGTCATCATCAAATAGATCTTTCTGTTAGGATTGCCTTCCACTTCGTGGATAAGTGAATCGGAAAAGATTAAACAACATAATGCAGTGAAACCACGTTGAAATTTTTTTATGGAAAAACTTGCCGTCCCATCCTATCATAAATAATAGTTGAATTACTAAATGTCATTGTAATCATCAATATTATCATAAAAAATCACATATAAGTCAACCTATCTTCCTATTATCCTATATAATTCGTATACTACTTCAAATACATGTTAAACTATGAGATCAATGGCCTCAAATTATAATTAAAATTTTTTTGAATTAAGTATAGAATTAGAACTAAATCTGAAAACTAAAAAAATATTAATTCAATATTTTTCGACTTCATTAAGTTTTTAAAAATTGACCTTACAAATATCATGACATTTTCTATATTTACAATGAGAAATTGATTACTTACTTTGATTAAGAAGAGGCGCCATTTCAAGATGATATCGAACGTTATATATAACAGGACGGGATGGCAAGTTTTTCCATAAAAAAATTTCAACACGGTTTCACTGCATCATGTTGTTTAATCTTTTCCGATTCACTTATCTTAAGTGGATGGCAATTCTAACAGAAAGATCTATTTGATGATGACTATTAGGCTGCCAAGTTCCAGATCCATACTTGAAATTTTCAAATGCGTGTAGCCTGAGCGATGGAGAGGCTCAGTCGGAGTACAACGGATTTTTTAAATCGAATATTTAATAGCTCCTAAGCGATTGCAAAGATACGTAACCTAGTGTAGAAATCGTGTAGCAACGTGACTAAAAAAAGTAATGAGCAGTGGAACGGGATAATAAGCATCATTATCCCAGTCATAATCATTTAGTAAAATTTATGGTAGGGTCAGGCTTTTCGGGACCTCTCGCTACAGGACTTTATCCTGCTGCCTGCTTCCGACCCTTCTGAATAAGTTTCGATTTTCATATTTTTCTCAGAGTCAGTGCAAAAAAAAGGTCGGGCAGAGAGTGGAAAATAAGAGAAAACTGAAGGAGAGAAAATCTGTCTCTTTCGCTCTAGTCGCACTGATGCATGTTCCTACGCTTCTCACAGCTTTACGTTTCATTTCTTCGTAGTCCTTACTGTATGTACGCCAAGCAATAGTTTTTTCGTCTTATTTCTACCAGGGACCACCGCAGTTCGTTGGCAAATTGTATGTAAATTAAAAGATTAAAATTTTTATCATTTAATTATTACAAACAAAAAACATGAAAAAAATTCACTATTTTCCGTTTTTTGCTTTTAACTCAAAAAGTAACAGAGTCGCCAGAAAAGCGTCAACAGACAACTTGTAGACTATTAAATTATGAAAAAAATGAGTTATAGGGAAAGTAAATCGGATAATTAGAAACCGAGAAAATGAGGAAAAACGGGAAAATTTACCGTTTTTTTGAAAATTCGTAAGTCTGCCAAGTTTTACAGTCGAAATTTGAGTTAAAGAAAGATTTTTGTAAGTACTTTAAGCATGTAAAAGCTCAGTGCCACAAGATGAATACTTTTTGCGTAATAGTAACTTGTTTTTTTTTACTCGAATTTTTACGATTCTCTGACGCCGCGGAAAAAGGTATTACATTTATTGTGCAAACAGTAATGAAAAGTTCAGGTTTCACTCTACAAATTGTCTATACATGTTAGTGCCGTAGAATGTTTTTAAATTGGAGAAAAATGCACGCAAACGTCGGCAAAAACGGTCGAATTTAGCCTAGTGTACGAGTGGTGGGGGAAGACCAAGAGGCGTGGAGAACAGGCGCTTGTATATCTATATATTTCACACTTCTCGCCTCTTATAGCGTGTTCTTCCCCCACCACTCGTGCACTAGGCTAAATTCGACCGTTTTTGCCGACGTTCACGTGCATTTTTCTCCAATTTAAAAACATTCTACGGCACTAACATGTATAGACAATTTGTAGAGTGAAACCTGAACTTTTCATTACTGTTTGCACAATAAATGTAATACCTTTTTCCGCGGCGTCAGAAAATCGTAAAAATTCGAGTAAAAAAAAACAAGTTACTATTACGCAAAAAGCATTCATTTTGTGGCATTGGGACTTTGCCTACTTAAAGTACTTACAAAAATCATTCTTTAATCGAAATTTAGACTATATAATTTAAAAAAAAGCGGCCTTACGAATTTTCAAAAAAACGATGAATTTTCCCGTTTTTCCTCATTTTCTGGACTTCTAATTATTCGATCTACTTTTGCGATAACTCATTTTCTTCATAATTTCATGCTCTACAAGTTATCTGTTTACACTTTTTTCGTGACTGTTACTTTTTAAGTAAAACGCAAAAAACGAAAAAAAGTGAATTTTTTCATGTTTTTTGTTTCAAACAATTAAATGATAAAAATGCTCGTGTTTATATTATTTTTCCTTTAATCTGTATACAATTTACCTACACACTGCGGTTGTCCCTACCTCCTGGTCCGAAAACGTTGTTAACAATTAATTTGTTAACAATAATAATTATATTTATTGTAATTTATATATTTATTAATATTTGTCTTTATTCTTTAAATATAAAATTTTTTTAATAATTAATTTGTTAATAATACATTATAATTATAATATTTATTGTAATATTTATTTACCGCGATGAGTTTCAAAATATTCTTGAATCAACTAATATTATGAGAAAAATAAAAAGGGATGGGCCCGAAGCACGTGTAGCACCATGTGTTGTGTCCTCTGCGGGAGGGACCAAGGGCTGTTGAAATCATCACAGCTTATTCCGGAAAAAAATTTGACATTTCACCTACTTTTTGAAACGATAGCTGGAACTTTAATTTGATGTTTGACCCTGTTCTTAAAACTTTTTTGGCAAAATTCTTTTTGTAATCATTTTTGCATGAATTGAAGAACTCAAAATTTCAAAGTCATCGAAGCAGTGGAAGGTACCTTAAATCGGCACCAAAGTTGGGTGGTTTTAGTCAAAATATGCACCTGTTAACTTCTTTAATTATTAACATTTTTGCACCAAACTTTTTGGAGCCTATTGCTATTGACACCGTGATGAGCTTGCAAAAAAAAATCAAAATATCACCATAATTTCATAGTTATATTCGTGTAATTGTTTGCCTGTAGTAAATCCTATTTAAAAAAAAAGAAATTACAAAGGAGCTACCAAATATTAACCGATTTAAAAAATTCGAAGTTCGTTGTGCTTTTACTGAGCCCCTCCATCGCTAAGGCGACACGCATTTGAAAATTTCAAGTATGGATCTGGAATTTGGCAGCTTAATAACTATATTTAATATTCTAAACTACACAAGTATTAATATATGATCTTGATTCCTCAATGTCATGATCTTCCAGGGATGAAAATAACAATTTATTCAAAAGACTACATACCGAAGCCTTACAGCTTCTTGCTGCAAAAACATATCGGTATAGCATAATAATTAATTTTTATTGAATACATTATTTCACCCATTTAAACGTTTATTTATTTATTTATTTCAACACGATTGGTTTTTTTGTAAAAGAAACTTACTAATTTATTTATTGTTATCACAACCTTCTTTTCTGAGAATTAAATTTGGAATTTTCGTAAAATCAAAGGTAGTGAAGTCATTCTAAAAAAATGGTCGTCAGTTTAATTGAGTCTTAATGCCAAGCTGTTCATGTATAACATATATACATAATTTATTAATGATAGTTTTCGATTTTCGAAGCCGATGTTTATAAGCACAAATTCTTATCAAGAATTTAAAAATGAATCTTTAGTTTACATAATGAAAATACTGTATAGAACAAATACTGAGAATTTTGGCTACATAAGGGTTGGGGAGAGTTTGAGAATTAATATTTAATTTAAACAAAGACAGAATCTTATACTTACCAACCTTTTACCTTGAAAAGGTTTTTTTAAGAAATTCTTATACCGTGTGTCCCGCAGGTGAAACTGTCGATGCTGAGAGTGCAGGTGGAAAAAATTTCGGCATCAAAAACTATAGTGAAAAAATGTACGGGGGTTAGGGTGATCCCGGCGGATGAGCGTGTGCAACCCATATGTTTCATATTAAAAAACGCTGCATTTAAAAAATTTAATATTTGCAAGATTTATATTTTCTGAATAGGCACTTAATTCTACAGAAAAGGCGAAATTCAACAGAATTTGAATGACAAAAATCGAATGGTAACTTCTTGAGATAACAAGACTAACTTGTAAATTATCATTTGTAGGATTGTGAATTGATAAAAGTGAAAATGCTCCAATTTTTGTGGTTTAAGTTTTATAAGTATTAGGGATCCTTACGCACAAACATGATATACATTAAAAATGATTTTTATTTAAAAATTGTTGATTTGAAAATTTAGAGTAACCTCCCTGCCGTCGGCAACAGTCGACACGTGTGCTGCCGACGCTGTGCTCTCTCGACTGCACTGTCGCCAAGGCCCGTAGACTCCTATGGGTAAGACGGAGAAAGCCGAGAGAGGGCAGCGAAGGAGAGCGCGCGTCAATTAGGAGAGGGGAGGCCCCGAAGTGCCTCCGAGGGAACAATTACAAAAGCAGCCCTCACTCGTTAGAGATCGGCCGAGCTGCCAAGTTAGATTTTACTTTAGATTTCAAACCTCTTCAATTAGCCATTTGTAAACTCAGTGCATCACACGTCCACCAAGATTGTTATATTGTTGTAAAGGCAATTTGAGGGTACAAATTTTGCTGTAATCCACAATAAAGCAACAAGCTCCAAATCTGTGGCTCCGCCCAGTCTTCCCGCCAGCGGGTCTGTTCCGGCGGCAAGTCGGAGGATGCAAAGGCTAGTAGCGCGAACGAACCCGGACGAATAGACGGAGCCATGCTTGAGCATGCCACGAGAGACGCGTTCGAGCATCCGAGCAGAGAGCACGTTGCCTTTCTCGAATTTACCTGCTCTGTAACCCACGCTGCGCATCGCCAGGCCACCGTGGCGTCCTAACACTTGTATTTGCATTGAATAAAGAGAGTTAAAGTTAGACTCCTGACTTCATTCTTGCGAATTCCTATAGGACCCTGAAGGGAGAAATTTTGAACACCAGGAGGTGAGAAGAATTTTATCCCGGCCTTCCTCGCCTGCCAGCACGGAGCAACGGAGAAGAGCCTGCTCAGGTAGCACGCCAACTCGGCCAACCCACACGCGAGATTATTCCCACTCGGGACAACAACGGGATATTGGTGATCCCGACGCAGGATATCGGTCTAGGAGACCAGAAACCCTTACAACTTCTCCGCAGAATCCGTGAGTTGGCCAGTGACTCGTTAGTTGAGGACGCACTGAGAGTTAAATGGTTGGCGCTCATTCCTGCGCATATCAAACGCATACTCTCCATCCTACGGGGAGCAGGACTGAACGAGCTGGCCGACACGGCCGATGAGCTTCTGCAAGGACCGCAGACTCCGAATATCTTCGCAACCTCGACAGATGTCAACACAGCCGTTCTCAGGGAATCACAAGTACACTCTTCGCTCGCCGCGGAAGTAGCAGGACTCAGGACCAGCATTGACCAACTTGTGGCAGCACAGCAGCTTTTGTTGGTCCAGTTGGCAGCTCAGCAACACTACAATACCGACTCTGGTGGAGGCGGTAAACAATCTCGCTCGCTTACTGTCATTTTCACTGGAAATTTGGAGCGATGGCTCGCCGTTGTCAGCAGCCATGAGCTTCAAGCCAGCTCCAGCAGCAACCAAGCAGCAGGAAAACTAGGAGGGCTGCGATGGGTACAGTCGGTCGGCGGTAGACACCCCTCTGAAAACCGGCTCTTTATATACGACAGAAATTCGCACATTCGTTTCCTTGTAGATTCAGGCTCAACGGTATTTCAGCTGTACTCAGCTGATCGAGTCTCACCACTTCCCTAAGTGTAGGAGCTGAAATTGAGGACAGCCAACGGCTCCACCATAAGGACCTTCAGCCAGATCAACCTCAAGCTCGATTTTGGACTCAGTCGCCCAGTCTCGTGTAGCTTCATAGTCTCCGAGGCTAGTTTACCGATCATAGGAGCTGATCTACTTTCCCACCATGGTCTCATAATTGATTTGAAGAGGAATTGTATGATCGACTGAGTAACCAAGCTCACGTCGACGGGCTCAGTTTGCCCTGCCGAGATATTTAACGTCACGCCAATTCAGGAAGCTAAACATGATTCTCAGGATCCTCTTAACCTACTTCTACTGAAGCATGGGAATCTATTCGAGTCAGCAACAGAACCTCCAGGTATTTCGGACATAGAAACGCAACACTTTATCACGACTACAGGCCCACCGGTGCGCAGCCCGTTTCGTCGTCTCACTGGGAATAAGCTGTCGACCACTCGTAAGTTTTTTGATTACTGCCTACAAAGAGGGATTGCGCACCCTTCGAGCAGCAACTGGGCCAGCCCCCTGCACCTTGTACCTAAGGGAGATGAAAATTATGCTTGCGCGCAAATAAGGAATAGCAGGATAGGCTGAGTTATCAAGAAGAAACAATAAAACAGAACACAATAAATTCCCGGTAGAACTAACCGACTTGCTTCGGCATAAGAACCCCTACGGATTTAGGGGAAAAGCCGTAGCAAGCGGATTGCTTTATTCAATAAATTCACAATAGAAATACAATTCAAATACATATAATATTTCACACACTCACACATACGTAATCGCTCGCACGCTTACCGCTCGCTGGTGCAACCTGGTGTGCCGCGACCAGAGTCCGGAGACGTCTGGTATTCACGACGGGAGCAAGCCAAGGTAAGCTAACTTTCCGTGCCACAGCGCTCCGACGTCTCGGAAACGGGTACAGCCCTTGCGCTGTATACGGTTTGCCAGGCAATCCGAAAGTAAATGGATGCCGCGCCTTGGCTGCCCTGAGCGAGGGTTCGCTCAACGGAGATGACTCCCTGAGTGTCTCGTCCGCTGATGATCGGGCACAAGCACCTTCACTTCACAAGCACCTTCACTTCACAAGCACCTTCACTTCACTCACACTCTTACACGTACGAATTAACAGGTTCAACGTTCGGCCAGCACGAGTACCACAATCTTTTACGTTGGAAAGGCTCGAAGAGAGATTACCGATCTGCTCTATTAAGCGGACAATTTCCATCTGATCTACGCACACACGTTCTTCCTAACAGCAAACCTCGAGTTCATATATTATAACTAGTATGTAGGCGGACCTAAAACTAAGGGTCACCAATCGCGGATTGAAAATTCTCTCACTACTAGGCCCTCGCTTTCACGGCAGCAGAAAAGGCAGCCACTATTGGAAATTTCCCTTCCGAAATGGAACTACTATTACGAGCTTATGTCCTAGCACAACCTAATAAACTTAATGTAGAAAGTGTTTCCCCCCGCGTAGTGTTTCCCCGCACTTACGATCGGATTCGAGCTACGTTCCGCATTAATGGTCGTCATCGAGTGTTTTCCCGTGCGTTAATTACGGTCGGCCGAGCCTTGACCAGGTATGCGACTGTCGCCGAGTTCGTCGCTATCCCTAATTTTACAATCGAAGCTCTGCAGCTATATTATTCTGTGCAATCGCCGCGAACAGGAGATGACGACTGGAGACCGATCAGGGAGACTACCAGGGTTTCAACAGCATTACGGTTCCTGACTGCTATCCGATGCCAAGGATCGAGGATCTTCTGCTCAACCTAAAAGGCTCAAAGATTTTTAGCAAGCTCGACCTTGAAAGAGCATACTATCAGATTCCGGTACTTCCGGAAGACGTACCGGAAACCGCAGTCACCACTCCATTCGGGCTTTTCGAATTTCTTGTCATGCCTCTAGGATTACAAAACGTAACTCAAACATTTCAGAGATTCATGGATGGAATCTTTCGTGATTACCCTTTTGCCAGCATTTACATAGATGACATAATCGTCGATTCTCCGACTCTCGAAGTTCATCTGCAACACCTTGCCCAAATTTTGGATATTCTTAAGAAACACAATCTGAAACTGAACAGAGATAAGTGCTCTTTTGCTCAGAGTTCTTTAAATTTCATTGGTTTCCAGGTATCTGAAGCAGGTTTTGCACCATCTCTGAAGAAAATCGAAGCCATTTTAAAACATCCTCCACCCAAAACCATTGAGGACATGAGGAGATTTCTAGGCGTTATTCACTACTACCGAGACTGTATTCCCCATGCATCGGAGCTTCAGGTGGTATTGACAGACATTTGAAAAGGAGCTAAGAAGAGGGATAAATGGCTCGTTGAGTGGACCCCGGAGCGCACGGAGGCTTTCATAGGTTGTAAGAAAGCTCTAGCTTCGGTTACCCATACAAGTTTTCTCGACACCAATGCAGAACTGACTCTGTCGTTCGACGCATCGAGTACAGCAGTTGGGGCCTCTCTGGAACAATTGGTGGACGGAGGATGGCAACCGTTGGGATTTTTCTCCCGCAAACTATCGCAAGCTGAAACCAAGTACAGTACATATGATCAAGAGCTTCTCGCAATATATCTGGCTATACGCCATTTCAAACACATTTTGGAGGGAAGGACCTTCCGTATTAATACAGACCATCATCCGCTGACCTTTGCCTTCAAGCAAAAGGCAGATATAGTCCGGGAGCCCTGGCATTTTGTCGTGCACTTTCTTCAAAAGATTTTTTGACAGTCAAAATTTATTTGTGGTAACCTACTGAAAGTAACCCTAAATTCTCGACTTCGGACCTGATCGGGAACATTGTTATTATTGCAAAATAAACTTAAAAAAAGCACTTTTTTTTAGTTTTCCGCGAATAACGTTTTTGTAACGCATTTTATGCAAAAAAAGGTAGAGAGGAAAATTGTTTCGAATTGAATTTCCAATCAGACACATGTATTCCCGAATGCAAAATTAACTTTTTTCATCGCTAAATTGTTAAACAAAAAAAAACTTTTTCCAAATTTTCACATTGCCACAGTTTTTTCAAAAAAAAGATCTTTTTCGTCGGATAAGCTCTCAATGATGACTTTTAGTACAAAAAATCTAAAAATCGTTGCTCGATCCGTATATCTCAAAATGGCGTCCTATTGCAAAATTATTTACCCGAAAATTTCAAATTCATTTCAAATTTGCCCATGGAACGATAAACGGATCCAACTGCGCTTAATCGATAGCTTTTGACGTGCTTAATAAATGCTAAAAAGGAATTTTCTTAAAATTAATATTTAACAACATTTTTAGCAATAAATAGTTTTTATTTTCGCCAATTTTTAAGTTAGAGAAACGCGGTAAAATGCATTTTAAAGTACTTAAAAAACCATGAATTTTCGTAAAAAATTCGTCAAGATCCGACCAATAGGAGCCGACATACGACATTTTTTTCAACCGACGATTACACCAAAACTATTTAATATTTTTTAATGAACTTTCACACAATGCTTGTTCAAATGATGCTCTAGATGATAGCATTTTTCTTGATAGTTGTAATGGACTTAATTCTTGTATAAGGACCGATGAACGGATGCGAGATCAGCGCGCGCGACCGCGCGACTGCTCCAGCCGGGCGGAGCGGTGGTGGGGGGGACCGCCGCTGCGGCTTTCGTGAACCTTAGATACAAATTGATTTTCTCGGCAACCAAAGGTCCTACGGTAATGCTTGGTTTTTTATTTTATGTGTTTTTTCCTCAACTTTCACGTCGTGTCAATGAAATTTACATGAGTGCAATGCAAATACCCGAAAATTACGTTTTTTAGATGTAAATTTAATTTCTCGGCAACCAAAGGTCCTAAGTCAATGCTTTTTTTTTAATTTTATGTTTTTTTGCCTCAATTTTCACGTCATGTTAATTAAATTTTTATAAGTGCCATACAAACACAAGAAAATTTCATGTTTTCTGTTATATGCAGTACTACATAATGTATTCATATTTTGTATATATAAGTGTGTATATTAATTTTAAAAGCTCAGTACAAGGATAGTGTTTGTTTACGATTTCTGCATTAAACCAAATTAAGGAACTAATGTCGATAAAATGTTTTTCAACTATAAGTTATCGCTTCGCGTTATGCAAAACTTTTTAAACTAGCATTGAATTTAATCGATTTTCATAGGATAACATACTTATTTCTATATATATTTACGCATGTGTAACGTTTTTAAAATCGTATGTGTATACGAGCGCGAGGCACACACACATACACACATATACGCGCTTATTCATAGCGTCAAGTGGAGAAAATGGTTTAAAAAGTAAACCAAAGGTCCTACTGCGGTAATGCTTTTTTTTAATTTAAATTTTTTCTCAACTTTCACGTCAATAAATTAAATATTTTTCACGTAGAATCCTACAAAAAAATCATATTCGCTGTTGAAACAGATAAAAAGTTATTTTATACATGTACAAACATTTATATACATAAGTATAATCTCATGTAAATCGATTAAATTCAATGCAGCTCCAGAAAGTTGTATACAATTATACTTTATGGACATTAATTCTTTAATTCCGTTTAATGCTGAAATCGTAAGCAAACACTATCCTTGTATTGAGCTTTTAAATTAATATACACACACAAAATAGTTTTGGTGTAATCGTTGGTTGAAAAAAATGTCGTATCTCGGCTCCTATTGGTCGGATCTTGACGAATTTTTTACGAAAATTCATGGTTTTTTAAGTACTTTAAAATGCATTTTACCGCGTTTCTCTAACTTAAAAATTGGCGAAAATAAAAACTATTTATTGCTAAAAATGTTGTTAAATATTAATTTTAAGAAAATTCCTTTTTAGCATTTATTAAGCACGTCAAAAGCTATCGATTAAGCGCAGTTGGATCCGTTTATCGTTCCATGGGCAAATTTGAAATGAATTTGAAATTTTCGGGTAAATAATTTTGCAATAGGACGCCATTTTGAGATATACGGATCGAGCAACGATTTTTAGATTTTTTGTACTAAAAGTCATCATTGAGAGCTTATCCGACGAAAAAGATCTTTTTTTTGAAAAAACTGTGGCAATGTGAAAATTTGGAAAAAGTTTTTTTTTGTTTAACAATTTAGCGATGAAAAAAGTTAATTTTGCATTCGGGAATACATGTGTCTGATTGTAAATTCAATTCGAAACAACTTTCCTCTCTACCTTTTTTTGCATAAAATGCGTTACAAAAACCTTACTCGCGGAAAACTAAAAAAAGTGCTTTTTTTAAGTTTATTTTGCAATAATAACAATGTTCCCGATCAGGTCCGAAGTCGAGAATTTAGGGTTACTTTCAGTAGGTTACCACAAACAAATTTTGACTGTCAAAAAATCTTTTGAAGAAAGTGCACGATATCCCACTATTGAACTCTCTGACTCTCTGACTAATAAGGCCACGCCTCGCCAAGCCAGGCACTTGGATTTGATAGGTCAATATTCCACGGACATTCGTTACATTAAGGGAGCAGACAACTCTGTAGCAGATGCGCTATCCAGAGTTAACACAATCAGTATGCCGTCTATCTTGTCTTTAGAGAGAATCAGTAAAGAGCAGGAAAAGGATACACAAATACAAGATTTATCTCGGAACACGTCGCTGAAACTCCAGCGCCTCTTTGTTGAAGGACACCCAGTATGGTGTGATCTCTCGTCAGGATATGTCAGACCGTACTTACCGGAAGCCCTACAGAGATAAACATTTGATATCATCCACGGACTGGCTCACCCCAGTGGGCGCATTACTTCGAAGGCCATGCGTCACAAGTATGTTTGGCCTGACTTACGCAAAGATGTGATTGCGTGGGCGCGAGAATGTGTCCCTTGCCAACGTGCAAAGATTCATCGACACAACAAGAACACTCCTGCCAATATTGACGTTCCGGATGGTCGCTTTAATCACATTCACATGGATCTCATAATTCTCCCAGCAGTCGAGAATTACAGATATTGTTTAACTGTTATAGATAGATACTCCAGATGGCCGATCGCCGTTGCTTCGCAGGACATGCAAGTAGCATTAGTGGCATCAGCTCTCTACAGTCATTGGATTTGTCAGTGTGGAAACCCTTTGACGATCACTACGGACCAAGGTGCGCAGTTTGAGTCCGCTCTTTTTACAGCCTTAACTCAACTGATTGGAGCGCATCAGGACCACGCCATACCACCCCCAGTCGAACGGTATGATTGAGAGATGGCACAGGACGCTAAAGGCAGCACTGATGTACTCCACGAACATCCCTTGGCCGACACTTTTACCAACTGTGCTCTTGGGGCTGCGAACGACCTTAAAAGAGGACATCGGAGCTTCACCAGCGGAGTTGTAGTACGGGACGACCCTGAGAGTTCCAGGGGAAATTTTCGTGTCTTCGGATAACCCATTAGCACACTCGATCTTTGTGGAAGCACTACGAGAGCACTTCCGTCAGCTGCGTCCGGCACACACGGCACATCATTTTCGTCCTAATCAGTACCATCAGAACTAGCTTAGTACCTGCTCGCACGTTTTCAAGAAGTTAAGTGCAGTCAAGCCTCCATTGACGCCACCGTATGCAAGACCATTCAAGGTACTACGAAGACTGCACGACAGAAGATTTGTAATCGATGTTAACAGCTCTCCTAGGACGATATACACGGATGATCTCAAAGCTGCACATTTGTCCCCGGATCCTTTCCCTATTCCTCAGAATGTTGCAGGCTCACAGGACGACCGGAGACCCTCGAAAACTATTACCTTCGCTCCATTGCCTACTCCTGCGAAGGTTTCTCCAGGGGGAGTTGCTGTGGCGCCGCCCAGTCTTCCCGTCAGCGGGGGTCTGTTCCGGCAGCAAGTCGGAGGAAGCAAAGGCTGGTAGCGCGAACGGACCGGGACGAATAGACGGAGCCATGCTTGAGCAAGCCAAGAGAGACGCATCCGAGCAGAGAGCACGTTGCCTCTCTCGAATTTACCTGCTCTGTAACCCCCACGCTGCGGATCGCCACGCCAGCGTGGCGTTCTAACACTCATATTGGCATTGAATAAAGAGAGTTAAAGTTAGACTCCTGACTTCATTCTTGCGGATTCCTATACGACCCTGAAGGGAGAAGTTTTGAACACCATGAGGTGAGAAGCAGTTTATCCCGGCCTTCCTCGCCTGCCAGCACGGAGAAGAGCCTGCTCAGGTAGCACGCCAACTCGGCCAACCCACACGCAGGATTATTCCCCCTCGGGACAACAACCTGATAAATCAACTTGGTCCATTTTTTCATTCAGTCACGAAGGGTATAAAGTTTCCTGGTCAACGGTCAATATCCATAAAGGCGACCCAAGGTAAGTAGTTCATCCATGTTAAATAATATAATAATTCTAGTCAGAAAGAAACAAATCGCAAAGGGGACGAAGCAGGTCAGCTGTGTCTGCGAACGGCCCGGGCAGTCGAGCCACGGGTTCGCATACTCGCGCTGGTTTGAGTAGTAGTCCGAGAGTCCTGGTATCGTATAGGAACATATTTGGAAGTTCGTGCCACTCGCAATTTTATTGTTGGATCTGGTAGGTGTTAGTGTACTGATGATGACCTTAAATTCTCTACCTCCCAGCTGCCCCGGAACATTGTCATTATTGCAAAATAAAGTTCAAAAATGCGTTTTTTTTGGTTTTTCATTTGTAGTTTTTTTATTATTAACTTTACGTGAAAAAGTTGAGTATAAAAATTGTTCACAATTGAATTTTCTATAAGGTACGTGTACTTCCGAGTGCGAAATTAACTTTTTTCATCGCTAAATTGTTTAAATAAAAAAAGTTTTTTCTTCATGTTGCCGTAGCTTATGCAAAAATAATTATTTTTGATCGAACTTTCACTCAAAAGGTCTTGACAACTCATACTATATAAAAATGCTTGCCCGATCTCGCTAAGTTAAAATGGCGGCTTATTGCAAAATAGTTATTCTATTATTTCAAATGCATCTCTATTTGTCGCATATAACAATAAATCGATGCGACCACCTGCAATTGCTAGCTTATGGCATACTTAACAAACGCTAAAAAGAACTTTTCTTCGAATTAATATTTAACAACATTTTTAGCAATAAATGTCGATTTCTGGGTTTATATCTCGGCTAAATTTAAAGTTAGAGAAACGCGGTAAAATCCATCGTAAAGTGTGTAAAAAACCATGAATTTTCATTTAAAAAACATTAAGATCGGACAAATAGGAGCCGAGATAACAATTTTTTTTCAATTACGCCGATTACGCCGAAACTACTTAATATTTTTAGATAAAATTTATCACAGTGCTTGTTGAAGAAATACTCTAGAAGATCATGTCTGTCCGAACAGCAATAAATGCCTTGGTTAAGGATAAGGCCTGAAACGACTGGTGAAAAAGGCAAAATTAGCGCGCGCGGCCACGCGGCTCGTCCGGTCGGGCGGCGCGGTGGTGGGGGGAGCGCCACTGAGGCGGCGGACAGGATTTCGTGAACCTTAATTGTAAATTTTTTTTTGGCAACTAAAGCAGCTATTGCAATACTTTTTTTTTCATTTAATGTGTTTTTTTCTTAGCTTTTTTGCTCTGTTAATTAAATTATCATTAAATTAACAGAAATGCCTAAAATTGTCATTTTTTGCACAAATTTTAATATTTTTTTACCAAGCGCATAATATACATAATTTTGAATCTAAAAATATTATTATCGTTACAGTCGCATAACATATATATGTATATGTAAACTAACAACCGACTATTTATGTTTTGAAAGTCGACTTTTGTATAACTTTTGAAAGGTCTACTTTTATATACAAATTATTATTTTGATTGTGCGCATCTTCGAAAGTGTACACCCTTCCCTCTTAAAAGTGACACCCTTCCTCTAAAAAGTGACACTCTTCCCATTATATTACAAATATATAAATGCACTGCAAATCAATACGTAACAATTGAAAATTTGCCTCTAACGAGTACAGATCTCTATAAAACTTCTACAAATCAACCTCTTTTCACTCATAATGTATAAAGGACATGTAACGAGGCAGTTTTTTAAATTTACTCATTTATTTTTATAATTTCGTATATAAATTTAGGGAATAACGTAGAGGAAATTAGTTAAGCAATTTTTTACACATTAATAACTCCATATTACGTTGTAAAGTTTTTATAAACTTATTTTTTCCTTGATTGAAAAATGCCGATGTTGTCTCACAACCAGAAAATGCATGCAAGAAGCCAACAAAATCTTTGAGTTCCTTATATTTAAAACCATCACTAAACGCACGCACACACTCGTATGTGGATTTTAAAATACAAGTATCTAAACAATCACTATTTTAACAGTGAAGATAGTTCACTACACAGACGCAGTGACTAGGTGGATTCTAAAATTTACAAGTATCTGAAAAATCACTATTTGAGTAGTGAAGATAGTTCACTATACAGACGCAGTGGTGTTGTAAAAGTGCAAAAGCTTCTGCAGAGTACAAAAATTATTCAGCTAAGTATTGGAAACTAATTACTTATAATTGTGTTCATAATGAGCTTTTTCTTTGTTGGTTTATTTTTTGCTTTTAGGTATACGGGTGCAAGCCAGCAAGATGGGAGTTTATATTGACTGTCTGGAGTATTATTTTGCATACTTTTTAATAATT
This sequence comes from Philotrypesis tridentata, assembly GCA_018906965.1. Taxonomy (NCBI): domain Eukaryota; kingdom Metazoa; phylum Arthropoda; class Insecta; order Hymenoptera; family Pteromalidae; genus Philotrypesis; species Philotrypesis tridentata. The sequence continues at coordinate 218,802 of JACCIB010000130.1, read as the reverse complement.
TGAAGTGTATTTAAGAATGGTAAGTATTGCATGTAATTGTAATTCATAAACATAACTTGATTATGAATAGCTAACGATAATCTTTATTTTATTTTCAGCTTCTAAATGCTATTATCCCACAGCATGACATGCGCGTACCACCAAATATACTTTATTGTATGTATATTTGAGTACCAAAAGCAAATCAAGGTATGCCAGATAGTTTCTGTAAGTATAGTTCAGTTCATTTGTATGATTTACATTATAAACTTTAAATGCCTTTTACTCAAATTTAGTTTTTCATGCTTTTTGTGTACTTGCCACAGCTTTCTAAAGGAACCGTACCATCAATCCTGATGAACCAAATTGGAAAACCTTCCTTATGAGTATGATCACAAACTGAGCGGAGCAGAATTGGGAAAGATAAGTTCAAAGTGAATATTACGTATGTTTACATATGTAACATTCACTATAATTACTAATATTGTTAATATATGTTTAATTAATTATATTAATTTTGTGTTTTTCAGGAATCTGTTCCGCTTAGTCTGAGACCAGACTCATAAGGAAGATTTGGCACTTTGATTCATCAGGATTGATGGTACGGTTCCATCAGAAACATGCGGCAAGCAAACAAAAGTGATCAAAATCATGATTTTTGGTAAGCAAATATCTTTAATTGTTTTTAAATGTTATACTCACTTTATGCATATTATTTATGCATAAAATTGATGTATAATACTTAGATTTCAAATGAAAAATGTAGTTTTTAGAGCACCTACATATGTTTATTTTTTACAGCACTAATAATTTTTCTTTTTTTTCTAGGTTTTAACCCTGTCATAACCCCTTAATGTTCTTTGCAATATCGGAACCAGTGAGAACAAGAATCAAGTGAAATATGCACTACGAGAAATAGTATAAAAGTGCTATTTCATGAGTGCATTTTGATTATTGTTATCGATAATCTATCCACTTTCAAAAATCAGTGACACTTTAGTACACTGATAAAATAGTATATTTATACGATTACAATAGTGTAGTTGCACTATTTTAATAGTGTATTAAGAGTATTAAAACAGTGCATTTATACTATGAAAATAGTTTATTTCCACTGTTAAAAATGTGTATTTACACTATTTCAAAAATTGCATATATGCTATTTCATTCAACCTATTTTTTCACTATTTCAATTATTTCATATTAACTATTCCGTAGTGGTATACTTTGCACTTGTATGAATAGTGTATATACACTATTTTAATAGTGTATTAACATTTTTAAAGTAGTGTATTTACACTATTAAAATAGTTTATTTCCACTGCTAAAAATGTGTATTTACACTATTAAATTAGTGTATTTACACTATTTCAAAAATTCCATATACGCTATTTCATTTAATGTATTTTTTTCACCATTTCAATTATTGCATATTAACTATTTCGCAGTTGTATACTTTGCACTTGTCAAAATAGTGTATATACACTATTTTGCAGTGACTTTTCACTAATTGAACTTAAGAGAGTACCTTGTAGGAAATTCAATTCTGAACAATTTTTATCCTCAACTTTTTCTCGTAAAGTTAATAATAAAAAAACTACAAATGAAAAACAAAAAAAAAACGTATTTTTGAACTTTATTTTGCAATAATGACAATGTTTCGGGACAGCTGGGAGGTAGAGAATTTAAGGTCATCATCAGTACACTAACACCTACCAGATCCAACAATAAAAGTGCGAGTGGCATGAACTTCCAGTCCCAATTCCAGGACTTCCGGACAATAACGCTTTAAGAGAGAACTTCATTTAAGTTAACACATTGATTACGAAGGGCCTAACCCCCCCCCCCCCATAACCTCTTTCAATCGCTCTAACCAAGAGTCTATCCAGTGGTGCAATAAAAGGTTAAAACACCTCTCCGGCATTGGTACACATGTGGCATGGTATTAGAAAAAAATTTGCCCTCACAATTTTCAAATCAACAAGTTTTACATAAAGATCGTTTTTGACGTACCCACATTTATGAGTAAGGCTCCGTAATATTTACAAAACTTAAATCACAAAAATTGGAGCATTTTCACTTTTATCAATTCACAATCCTACAAATGATAATTTACAAGTTAGTCTTGTTATGTCATTAAGTTACTTTTTGATTTTTGTCATTCTAATTCTGTTGAATTCAGCCTTTTCTGTAGAATTAAGTGCTTATTAAAAAAATGTTAATTTTGCAAATATTAAATTTTTTTAATGCACCGTTGTTTAATAGGAAACATACGGGTTGCACAGGCTCAACTGTGGGGATTAATCTTCACCCCCATAAATTGTTTCACCATAGTTCTTGATGCTGAAATTTTTTCCACCCGCACTCTCAATATCAGTAATTTCACCTGGGACACATGGTATATGTCAATTTAACTCTTGTCTGAGTCCTATTATTTTAAAAACTGAATTTTTGCGTTTCGAATTTTCTGCCTGTTTCTGGCCAGTATTGCCAAGCTGGTTAATATGACAACACCAGGGTTAATGATTTTAAATCTTTGCAAGGCAATTTTGAATTTTTCCATGTGAGTTAAATTTTGCAATATTGTTATAATGGTTTTTTTGCACTAATTTGATGTGGTAGAAAAAAAATGTCACCTTTGTGGCACTAGTTATTGCGGTGGTAAATAATTTGATTCATTATTTAAATCTAGTAAAAATGTTGTAAATACAAAGCTAAATAAGTATTTAAAAGGAAATTTGTTTATCTTGTAATGACTTTTGACACCATAACAATTAGTGAGAAAATGTCACCTCCGTGGATATCATGTCCATGGCAAACCACGACATTTCCCTATGCTAACCTTATGGAAAAAATTTTAATAACAGTTATAACTTTTAATGAATAAATCTCAAATGATAAAAAATAACTGTCAGTTGTCCGCGAATCGATTTCTTTTTTCTTCTATTTGGATGGTGAAATATGCCATTTTTCTTCATATTACCCATATACATATTCTTAATTAGTATTAGCTATCCAACAAAAGTTACTTATTGCATATAATTATCACAAAATGGGTGCTTCGCATGTAGTTACCATAAAATCTGTGAATTTAGAATTTTATTGAGTTGACAAGAGGAAAAAGTACAAAATACATTTAACAAACAAGAATGCATAAAGAAACAGTCATTCCAAATATATGTAAATTATTTTAACAACTGCACAGCTAAAATATCATTATTCAGTGGCTAAATATATTATTAACATGGACCTTTTCTTTATTACCTTATATTAGTTAACCAAAGTTACTATTAATAACCCCTAAAATGAATTTTTTTAACAAACAAATGTCTATGATTAAAAATACCTTTTTGGTGACTATCACTCACGTATTTTATGATTTTATTTAATGTTTTATAATTGCGACAAAACTCATCCTTAAATCATTGTAAACAACACAATTTTTTATATTGTTATATAACGATACAAGATAAACCTTTTTTTCTGAAATTAATCCATTTGAAATAATAAATTCATTATTATGCAATCATAAAATAGAAGCTTAAATTAAATTCATAATAATCATTGGAAAAAAAATTAATATTAATCAATTAATGATATATTTGACAAAACTCAAATTTTCTTTTTTTAAATATCACTTACATTATTTTTTGTTTCACAGTATTTTCCTAAGTGAAAAGCAGCAGCTTGTAATACAGGAAATGTCAAGGAAACTTCTTGAACAGTTAATTCATTATTATCAGGAAGAACAATTTTATCAGTTATAACCATTTTTTAATGAAAACTGAGAAAACAGGCTTAACTTGAGGCCAGTGTAAACGAACTATATTGGTGATTTAAATATTTGCAAATTTGATTTCAATGATCGCTATATTTTTTTAGGTTTTACTAGTTGAATAATTGATAAAATCCGTGCGAGTGCAATGAGGATTTCAAAATTTTAACTGCTGCCTACTTTCAATGCATACAGCACGGAGGAAGAGAGAAGGAGACCCAACTCCTATGTATCTTAACCATGTTGACTTGACCTCTGGTGGCAAGTTTCTCAATCCGAGGTGATGTCCATATTTTTGCAAATTAACACGGGAATTGGGAAAACCTGTAAAAGTGACAATATAAATTGTTGCAAATTAGATAAGTCAACTTTATCATTTATACATGATAGTTCGGATCTTAATGTAATTATAGAAGTATAAAAAGTATTAAAAAGTTTATTGATTTTATAGTAACTGAAACTTTAAAAAGCACGGGTATAGGATTAAGATGCTTCAAGCAAGTGGTTATAAAATCAGTTAAAGGTATTAAAAATTCTAGCTTTGGATAATAGGTAAATCGAGGTCACAAAAAATGATTATGATAGTTTTAGCTTAATTCCTCAATTCAAAGGTTCTATGTGAAAAAAACGTTTAAAAATTTTATGTGTTTATATCTCATAAACGGCTTCTTCAGTTGTATGTGCGGATGCTGCAACCTCGCGCCCCTCTTCGACCGAGCACCCGCACGCCACCGAGATGACACCGAGGGAAACTCCCCTCTCCGCCACACAGACCCTCAGCGAGGCCCTCCCCCCGACAGAGCCAGTAGCGTCCCAACGTTGACCGTGTAACTAACCCTTTTGATCAACAGAATATACACATACATCCTTTACGAATAACGCCTACTTATTTCTCCCCGATGCCTCACAAACACCAGTCATATCTCTCACGGTGGCTGAGCCGAAATGCGCCGGCCTTTGATTTCAGAACGCCGCCTCCTTCAACTGCGGCAACGCGGAGACGACAATCATCGAGGAAGCGCCTGGGAGCACTGCTGTCCGCAACAAGAGAAAATAACCGGGCACAGATGACACAGAGGCCATAGCCCAAGATCTTTCACGTTCGTCATCGGCGTGGAGGCACGTAGGCTTGTAGACCAGAGCTACGCGTGTCAAGCCAGCCGCTTCGAGGAAGGGATCCGTACGACAGGAGATCGACGAGTTATCGCTGACCGACGAACTAATCCTGGCTCGAAGACGAGTTTTTTATCTCAACTCGTGTTCTAATGCTGCTGATAACAGCCAGGAGCTCGATGAGCACATGAGCTCGGACTGTTTGAATTTCAGGAGCGAGGCATCATAAGCAGCAGGAGAACACGCGCCGCCAACTCCAACATCAGCTGCGGCACTGAGGCGCCCTTCAACAACCCCAGCAGCGGCGGCAGCAGTAGAGACGGCGACGCGAGGATGTGCGCCGCAGATCTCAGCAGTGACGACACCGACACCGGAGCTTCAGAGCCTACACCAGCTCACACAATCTCTCGCATCGTCTGCTCCAGGTGTGCAGCGACAACCCCAGCTGTAGCAGCAGCAACGGTAGTACGAGGACGCGAGCCGCCGACCTTGGCAACGATGGTGTTGCAGGGGTGCACACCATTTTCTGCATCGTCTGCTCCAGCTGAGTCTCTTGCCTCGCTTGCTCAAGCTGTAGAAGTCGCAGCGGACATCAACTTCATCGAACATCGATAGGCAACACTGCAGCGCCGCGACAACTTTCCACCCCTGAGACGGACGATGGCCTCTTCGTCGGATCATGTCAGTTTAACCAGGCGGACTTGTCAGAGTAGTCACCGCAACAACAGCGAATGGGCCATACACCAGGTTCACGATAAAGCGAGCGACACCTCACCATTTCCACAGCGGGCGGCGACTTACCATTCCTACAGCGGGCGGCGACTCAGCCAACGAGTAACACTGCTGTCGCATCGCCAGGCGAGCGACACCTCACCATTTCCACAGCGGGCGGCGATCTACCATTCCTACAGCGGGCGGCGACTCAGCCAACGAGTAGCACCGCTGTCGCATCGCCAGACGAGCGACCCCTCACCATTCCCACACGGGCGGCGACTCAGCCAACGAGTAACACTGCTGTCGCATCGCCAGGCGAGCGACACCTCACCATTTCCACAGCGGGCGGCGATCTACCATTCCTACAGCGGGCGGCGACTCAGCCAACGAGTAGCACCGCTGTCGCATCGCCAGACGAGCGACCCCTCACCATTCCCACACGGGCGGCGACTCAGCCAACGAGTAACACTGCTGTCGCATCGCCAGGCGAGCGACACCTCACCATTTCCACAGCGGGCGGCGACTTACCATTCCTACAGCGGGCGGCGACTCAGCCAACGAGTAACACCGCTGTCGTATCACCAGACAAGCGACCCCTCACCATTCCCACACGGGCGGCGACTCAGCCAACGAGCAACACCACTGTCGCATCGCCAGACGAGCGACTCCCCAGCATTCCCACGCGGGCGACGACTCACAATCCTTGCCACGAGCATCGGGGTCTCAACACTCCTACACCAGGCGGCAACTCACCACGACCATCACCAATTAATTCCGTTCGGGGAACGGAGCGGGCGGTATGTTTGTGCGGATGCTGCAACCTCGCACCCCTCTTCGACCGAGCACGCGCACGCCACCGAGAGGACACTGAGGGAAACTCCCCTCTCCGCCACACGGACCCTCAGCGAGGCCCTCCCCCCGACAGAGCCAGTAGCGTCCCAACGTTGACCGTGTAACTAACCCTTTTGATCAACAGAATATACACACACATCCCTTATAAATAACGCCCACTTATTTCTCCCCGATGCCTCACAAACACCAGTAATCAAATGGGTTCCACCAAACGAAAGAGCGTCAAATTTTACATCGGAAATGAATTTTTACTCGATTTTTATGAGCGTGATTTTTTGAGATAATCAATGAAAATGATATTACCTTTACGAGTGTGAAGGAAAGAAGAAGTGGGGGGAAGCGTCGAGGCATAAGCTCTGTGTGAACTTAATGTTTTTTTTTCATTAATTATCTGCGACGTAGCAATAATTATTGCTGCGTCGTGATCATTGTTGCACGGCCAGCTGACTTACTCTCGGCGAGTTGACAGCTCCTGGAGCGGAGCCAGCGCTCGGTGGCGCTCGCAGGAGTTGCCTCTGACCGGCCGCGTGCGGAGCGCAGGATGTGAGCTCCCGAGTCCCACCTGCGCGGCGCGTTGGCGCTCGGGAGGGGGCATGGCAGGAAGCGAGCCGGCGGCCGCGCGCACGCGGTTACATGCATGCGGCGGTGTGTAGAGGGGAGAGCGTGAGTGTGAGCGTGAGCGAGAGAGTGGGAGTCGAGCGTGTGTGAGATAGAGAGAGAGAGATAGTGCGCGCTTGAGAGAGAGTGAGAGGGATATAGTGGCGCGAAGTTGACGGCGTTTGGAGCGCTCAGAGTTGACTTTACGTTAACTCGCGGACGTCATAGAGATGTATAGAGGAATATACAGGTTGGGTTAGGAATCTTTGCTGACTCGACATATGTAGTGCTATGGTTTACTCGAGGATGATAGAGGATTTTCAAATATCGCGCGGCTTACAGATTATCTATAGGTGGAGCCACTGGATGGATATCGACATGATTGATTGATTGATCGATATCCATAAAGGGGGCGCGAATTTGCATATTAAAGGAAATAATAGAGGACGTTAATTGATTTTCTAACCGATGATTAAATTGGATTTGGAAAAGAGGGCGCTGGAGGAAATCACGGATAGAGGAATAAATTAGTGGTGGTATATTAATGGCCAATAGGGGATTTTTCTAGGAAAGAGGACCAATGATGTAATTTTGGAGGCCGGGCTTGCGCTTCCGTGAAGAAGGAGGTCGAGTGGGAAAACGCGGCATCCTTCCTCGATCGGAGCGTTGGCCTCGGCCATTCCGTTCCTGGAGCCTGATTGAGTCAGTCGTTTTCAGCAGATATCGTTCTTTCCCTTGGTAATCCAGAAGCCATCTTGGAGATAACCAGGCGTGCTGTTTCGTTCATTTTTGGAATTGTGGAGGATTTTTGGAGGTTTGGAGGAAGCTAGAGGAATTTGTGGGTAGCGGAAATTTGTATTGGTGAGAAGTTGAAAGTATAAATATTGAAATTGATTTAATAAGGGAATATCCAGGACGTTGTGGAACTCGGGTCGTGTGGCATAGTGGATATTTTCGCGCGTTTTTTTCAGCGGATGGCGTTTCCCTTTTCTTAGAGTTTCTCTAATTAAAATCATCCGTAGAGGAAATTTTCGTGGTCCTTTTCAGGTTTTCTCCGAGCGGCTGTGGAGTTAGTAATTTGGCCGCGTGCCCATGTTTTTATAAGTCGAATCATAATCAAATATGTTTGCCGCATCTAAATGTATAGAGAGGAATTACAATATATTTATGTTTATTATTTTTAAATATTGGTGTTAATAATTTGTAAACCTAATTGCCACCACTTTCCCGTTTTCTACCATCTGCAGGAACATCACGAGCTGGAGAAAGGAAGATAGCCGCGCAAATATAAATAATTGTACACTAACTGGAATTCCCGTGCGGGCGGGAAAATTCCACGTTACATATCTCAGAAATTCACACTCATGAAAATTGAGTAAAAAACCACTCCCGATGTAAAATTTGACGCTCTTTCGTTTATTGCAACCCATTTGATTACCGGAGAAACCGTTTACCAGATGTAAACAAGTAAAATTTTTAAACGTTATTTTCACATAGAACATCGAAATTAAGGAAGCTAAAACTATCATAATCGTTTTTTGCGATCTCAATTTACCTACTATCTACTACATTTTTTAATACCTACCACTAGAATTTTTAATACCTTTAACTGATTTTTACAACTACTCGCTTTAAGCCATTTCAACTCCATATCCGTGCTTCTTAAAGTTTTAATTGCTACAAAATCGATAAACTTTTTCATAGCTTTTATACTTCTAAAATTACATTAAGATCCGAACTATCATATATGAATGATAAAGTTGACTTATCTGCAACAATTTATTTTATCACTTTTACAGGTTTTTCTATGTTAATTATTAATTTACAAAAAACGAACATCAGCTCAGATTGAGAAGCTTGCCACCAGAGGTCATGTCAGCATCGTTAAGATGCCAATACTCTCATGTGATCGAAAGCGATCCGCTTTTTCCGACAGAGATCGCCAAAGTTCACTGAACGGAATGACTACCTTGTTAATGATGTCAGAGCCTCTTACAGCGACGCGGTGTACTATGTAATAATTTCGTCGGTATATGTAGGGGCTCGGCCCGCCGACAGGCGGCAGCGCCAAGCAGCGGGTAGAGGAGCGAGAGCCCTGAGCGTAGCGAAGCGCGTGAGTCCACCGCCGAGAGCACACCAGAGCAGTCGCCTGGAGAGAGGCCCGACCGAACCAAGGGAATAAACCATATACACCAACACCACACACTAAGCGTCTTCATTCCCTACGCCACCTCCCGTAACCATCACCCCCCTACATTGGTAACGCGACGAACACGCAGCAACGAGAAGGAAGACGCTCAGTGTGTGGTGTTGGCGTATATGGTTTATTCCCTTGGTTCGGTCGGGCCTCTCTCCAGGCGACTGCTCTGGTGTGCTCTCGGCGGTGGACTCACGCGCTTCGCTACGCTCAGGGCTCTCGCTCCTCTACCCGCTGCTCGGTGCAGCCGCCTGTCGGCGGGCCGAACCCCTACATATATATACTACCTGACCGAAAAAAATATACCAATATGATTTTTCGCAAATTATAGGACCAAATTTCTGGGCCAGTCCAACGATTTTACCATATTTAGGGGGTGGCCTTTCCAATGAGACCACCTGCAACATCGAAAAGTGCAAGATAAAAAAGTTATAAAAATTAATATTTGAAAAAAAATTTTGTGAGCGTCAGCAGTTTTATCATGTGTAGAATAGTGGATTGCGATGATGATGCAATAATATCCAGTTTAAATCGCATCGTTTTTGTATTTTTAATTAAATGTTCAAAATTGCGAGATCGCAAACGAACATTCACAAAATTGGAGGAACCAGAAAGCGAACAGACCGCCATTGAATTTGTTTTCCACTAGGGTTGGGTTGGGTTATGTAGCTGCAAATATTGGTAACAGATATAGCGACACAACTTCGAACATTGAGTCAAATGAGAAAGCACTGCCGCAATAAACTGCTGTAAAATTGCTAAATAGAAAAAATTTTTTTCTATTTTCACAAATTTAGCATAACATCAACTCGCTGTGTGAACTGCGACATACCTCCCAGATACAAGTTTTTTCTACATAACAGCAAAAATGGGTTAAGTAACCAGAGCAAATTTAACATTGAATCTTATTTTTGTAAATAATACCGAGAAAATAAATAATCTAAGAGGAAACGCACTCGTACCAAAGGAACGTAATTTTTACGATTCTCTAAATTTCGGTAAACATGGCGAATTTTTCACGTGCTGTGATTTTAAGAGGGTCATTTTCGCGAGTCTCCAAATTTCGACAGACGTGGCGAAAATTTCAACTTAGGTGTTTTGAAAGCTGCTGGGCGGGCAATAGATAGACAATGCGGAAAAAACTTATTTTTTTGGTAACGTACTTGTATCGAAGGAACGTAATTTCCACGATTTATAAACAATGCAAAATATTTATATCACCGTGATCAGCGAATATCCAAAAACAGCCGCTTTACGCATAGGTATAGCTATAGAAAACACAAATTATTTCGTGCATAATCTCTCAATAGAACTATTAATAACTCTCCTATCTGCATTATGTTGAAAGCAAGCTCTACTTTACGCACGGGTATAGTTACTGAAAACACAAGTTGTTTTATGCATCACACAAGTTATTTTATGTTTGAAAGCTACTGGAAATTGTAATCGACATAAGAGAATTATTATCGACGATTATGCTAGTTTGTCGATAAAATAATTTGTGTTTTCAGTAGCTATATCCGTGCGTAAAGTGGAGCTTACTTTAATATTATTGAAATCGCGAATGCCAAGAACTTTCAAAATAATGCACATAGGAGAATTATTAATAGTACCATTGGTAGATTATGCATACAAGAATTTGTGGTTTCAGTGGCTGTACCCGTGCGTAAAATAGATGTTTTTGTATCTTTGGATTTTGGATCTGTTACCGACATTTGTAGCTACATAACCCAACCCAACCCTAGTGGAAAACAAAATGAATGGCGGTCCGTGCGCATTCCCGTTCCTCCAATCTTGTTAAAAATACAAAAACGATGCAATTTAAACTGGATACCATTGCATCGTCATCGCAATCGACTATTCTACACATGATAAAGGTACTGACGCTCATAAAATTTTTTTCAAAAATTAATTTTTTTAACTTTTTTATCTTGCATTCTCCGATGTTGCAGTTGGTCTCATTGGAAAGGCCACTCCCAAAATATGGTAAAACCGTTGAGCTGGTCCAGAAATTTGGTCCTATTTACGAAAAATTATATGGGTATATTATTATACCCATATTTATATACCTTTTTTGGGTATATTTATATACCTTTTTCTATCTATATACATATATACTCGCAATTAAAAACTTCACCGCTACTATTAAATAATGCCAAAACAAAAATTCGCATAAGAATACAAATAGATTTATCATATTACATAATCGTTTTAATATTTAAGTAGTATATTTACATGTAATACATTGTAAAAAAAATTAACTAAAAATAATTTATACCGATATTGTACTAATCAAAATTCTATTTACAACTGCTATATAAAAATATATTACAAATAAGCTATACAACTATGTGCATGTTTATTTTACAAGGTTAAAATTTCACCACGCCACAAGCACTAGGAGCTGCCGGGGTAGAGCGTCTCGAGGTCGAATGCGTGTGAGATGAATGAATAGCTAATGGCGTCTGCTTATTCTCGGTGAATGATCAACGCGAGAGGCGGAGAGATGACGGCGAGAGACGAAAAAGACGGCGGACTTCTTCTGGTCTAAGACGAGAGAGAGAAGAGGAATTGGACGAGAAGAAAGTCAAGGCCGGCGTAAGGACAGCCATCCAGCTTCACTCAGGGCATCTAATTCCACTCGTTATCATAAGCCGTCAGACGCAGATAACGGTGCGGCGGGGTCTTCCTACATGAGCGTCTGATGCAGCAGGACCAGCGCAATGGATGTTCACCTGCCCCGGATGTTAGAAGTAAAAAGCAGCGTAGCGCGCCCGATTTAACAGGAGCTTCAAGAATCAACGGCCGAGACAGACGGGAGCTCTGAGAGTTACATCGTACTTCGCGATTTATTTGTTATCTCGATAATAAATTAATTGTCTGCGTGTTGCCTGGCTATCTGTCCGAACGAGCGTTCGAATATCGCGGCTGTCTGCTCCAGCAGTTAGAGTAGTCGAAGTGTCAAGTGCGCATGCGTAGCGATCGACGAAGCGTGAGGCGCACAAGCCTATAGCGGCGCGAGAGCGTGGGCCGTCGGCCCAAGCGAGCCGACCAATAGGCGAGCGCGCCGAACGGCGGCGAGGGAGCGCGAGAGTCCAAGGCGCGCGACGCGAGAGCGAGCCGGCACTCTCCTGCCCCGGCCGCTACCGCTTGGACGTTCCAGCTTCATCTCCAGAGGGAATTCCTGTGTTTTTCTTTGTGTTTAATTTGACTTGTGGTTATCTGCTATCGAGGAGGACTTCTGGGCTCACTCCAAGGAATTAAGGAAAAGGTCAGTGGTTGCGTTTCTGTCGTCTTCATTGCTTCCCTCGCGGGCTGAAAGCGTGGTTCCACGCGAACCCGGAGATCGGTGTCTTTGTCTCGCGAGCGTATATGGAATCAGCGCGCACGGCTACCTTTGCTACCTTGCTGTCTTCTCTTAGAATAATTCTAAGGATTTTATCTTAATAGTGAATTCGGTTATCTCTAGTGATTGTTCGTAGATTTGGTAGTGCGTGGATACAGAGTGTAGTGCGGTCGGCGAGTCGAGCGGACTCGTCCGACGTTAAAGTTTTATTAGGGAGCGAAGGTCGCCGTAAGCCGTTGGATCGCGGGCGACACTGAGACCCGATGTAGATTAGACGATCGCGTGACGAACAGGGTGGTCGCGCGCGATTATATTTGTTGCATGAAAGAAAGCCAAGTGGGCAAGAGCGCGAGAAACAAGTCAAGCGGACTTAGAGTGAATGCGAAACAATCTCGAGACGCGCGAGAGTCAGGCTGTCTACAAAGCTATCTATATGTGGTTGTCTAATGTGCTGTGTATCTGTCTCCTTAGTGTATCTAGCGTGATATAGTTTATCTTGCGGAAATCTAACGGATTCAGGCTATCTATGCGAGAGTCAAGCGTGGACTCGAGCAATCGGCTGCCTTACTAAGCGTTGAAGTGTGATCGTGATTAAGTGTGTCAAATAGGTTAATAAATCAGTGTTAATTGTGGATAGCTGACTTTTCATTTGCGATATAATAACCGAACCGCCCTCTCTCCTACCGGTAATCCGGGTCCGAGCTAGCCGGAAAACAATCGAGCAGAAAAACATCTCCTCCGCCTCGTCCTCCACGAGTCTTGCAGAAAAGAGTTGCGAGACTCTGAAGCACGCGGGCTGCGTCTGGCGCCTACCGGGAATCCACGGCAGATTCCGCGAGGACGAGGCCGAAAGTAACACGAATTCCCCAACACCAGAAAGCGCGTTACAATTTATATAATACGTTTTTTTTACAAGCAGGTGTAAAACATCCATCGGCTTTTATGTTATGCCTCTTATTGTTTTTTTTTACAGAATTACTATTTTGAACAGCAATTGTATTTTCAACATTTTTTGGCTCATAGGACAATGTGGATAGTTTCCTCTTCTCTTTAGAGATTTCCTTTTCAATTGAAAATTTTTTATTGATTTGCTTTGTTACAAAAAACATCCTGATTGTTAAATAAAATGCTACGATTTTGTGAGCGAACATTTTTTTATGTTTTATACATCCAACAAGCGGAGGAGGCTTTAAATTTTCTAAAGCTTTTGTTATTTCAAAAATTGTATCTGCATCTATATTATTTTTATTGAAGACTTTTGACCATGCTCTTTCCAATGCGCTAATTAGCAAAAAAAGAAGCATCGAAGGCTTACATAAGTACCCACTTGTTCGCAATTCTATTAATTTATAATGCTCCGATACAGGTTCGTCAGCGGCAAGGTGAAAGGTTTTTACACACTCTTCGCAAATCTTTGCATTATTTTAAAAATTTGTATTCGAGAAAATCGATTACTTCTGCGCGTAACAAACCCTGCGACATATATTAATACGTAATCCGAGATAGAGCATTCAAAATAATCGTACAATTCCATAAGTTTCACGGCCTCGAGAAGAGAATTGGTAAGCATACTTTTGCCGAGTATATTAGCGTCTTTCATTTACATTTTCTATGTCTTTGATGATTAATAATATACCGACAATGTCACCGCCTGAAACGTTTGAACCATTTGGCGGTTTAACTAAGGAATACGTTGATACAAGCTTATACATTTGAATAAAAAGCGCCGAATCTGGATGATCATTTGCTCCACAACAATTCCGCATCATCTCAAAAAATCTCTGAAGAAATAAAACAAAGTTTATGTTACGTGTTTTGTTTGTGATTAGGTTATTTAAAAAGTACAAAATATGCACCTCTAAATTATCTTGATTTAACCTAGCCATCATTAAATAATTGAAATCACATTTCTGTATGAGCAACGTACAAATTTCTAATACAGCTTTTAAATCTACCTTTAATCCATAGCAAGTTTGATCTGTTATAAATTTATGTTGGTTACTGTTTTTCTTGGCTTCTACCTCCCATTGTCGAAAAAAATTTAAAAAAATCTTCAATATTCTGTTAAAAAAATAAATTATAAAACACTTTTCATACTATAATCACCATTATTCATAAATAATAAAATTGTGATGAGCTCAGCAATAATATTTTATTGGTTGTGGACATGAAAAAGTATAATATTAATTTAACTCATAAGCTTTGTACGTACCTTCCACATTTCATTGCCAGGTTTTAAATTATCGACAGGTGTTCAACTATTCATCGCTGTAAAAAGTTTTTTTAATCTTCTACAAAACTTAATCGAGCCATCACAATCTTTTAAATCTGGATGTTTATGTTTTAGTAGCTCCATAGCGTCAGCAACTCCAAAAAACTATTACAAACAAATAATCGATACTTTTTATAAAGATAGTATATATCATTAATAAAACTTGTATTTATTCATATAAAATTTACTTGAAAAGCCAAAGCGACATTCATCTTTCGATAATTCTGCAGCTTAATATGTTCCTCTCTTAAATTATAATTCATTTTGAAATTGAAGGCCTTAGGTTTTTCAATGGCTAATATCGCATACCGGTGCTTTAATGATATTGCTCCATCAGGTGTCTACAAATAATAAAGTGAAATACAATTATATTCTAGATTTTTTTATTTTTAAATTTTTGAAAAAGTCCTAACATACCCAAATTTGCTCATATTTCTCTAACTTGTAAAAGAAATTTCGAAGACATTTAATTAAGTGTGGAAAATCCAAAAAGAACCAAATAGTATATATACATTATGTTCAATGCTCACATTGTCCTCTGTAACTCCGCATAGATCTTACATAGCTACATATTCCATGACGCACCATCGTTTGCAATTGCATCCACTCTAAGACCAGTAGTCCGAGCGTCAGGGAGTTCAAAAGTGGAATATGATTAAGTTTCTTCTAACTTTATTTTTATGATTGAAATATGTTATTGGTAACTTTCTCAAAATGACCCTAAAGTCTCGACTTCGGGACAGATCGGGAACATGGTATTATTGCAAAAAGAATTCCAAAAATGCACTTTTTTTAGTTTTTCGCGATTAACTTTTTTGTAACTCATTTCACGTAAAAAAAGATAGAGATGAAAGTTGTTTAGAATTGAATTTCATATAAGATACATGTATTCCCGACTGCAAAATTAATTTTTTTAGTCATTAAATTTTTTAACGAAAAAAAAATTTTTTAAACTTCATATTGCCACAGATTTTACAAAAAATTATATTTTTCATTGAATAAGTACTCAAAGATGAGTTATAGTACGAACAATGTAAAAATCATTGTCCGCTCTGGATATCTCAAAATGGCGTCTTATTGCAAAATTATTTATCTCAAAATTTCAAATTTATCTCCAAATTGCCTATGGAGCGATAACTTGATCCAAGTACCTTTAATCGACAGCTTATGAAGTACTTAATAAATGCTAAAAAGAACGTTTTAAAAATTAATATTTAACAACGTTTTTAACAATAAATAATTTTTATTTTCGCCAAATTTAAAGTTAGGGAAACGCGGTAAAATGCATCTTAAAGTACGTAAAAATTCATGATTTTTCGTATAAATTTGGTTGAGATCCGACCAATATACGAGCCGAGATACGAAAATTTTTTCAATGTACGAACACGCCGAAATTACTTAATAAATATGGATGAATTGTATTACTATCATAATACAGATATTAATATTCAGTATGAAAATGTTTAGTAGTGCAATATATGTATATAAACGTTATGTTCATAGCCAAAAAAGATATTTTTTCAGAAAAATTGTCAATTGGGGGTATTTGCATTACGCCTATAAAAATTAAATTAGTATAACGTTAAAGCTGATAAAAAAACACGTTGAATAAAACAAAAATTTATTGCAATAGCTGCCTTAGTTACCGAGATAATCGAATTACAACTAACGTGTACGAACGGAGGAGCCGCTCGGCCGCGCGCACAGATTTCAAATTGTTCACCGGTTATTTTAGACAAACTGAGCTATCTACAACAATCGAGAAAAATGCTATCATTTAAAGTATTACTTCAGTAAGCACTGTACCAAATTTCATCGAAAAATATTAAGTAGTTTCGGCGTGATCGTCCATTGAAAAACTGCGTCTACTTTTGTACACTCATTTTCTATATTCTTTATTTTCCTTTTCAAAAGAATAATTTATATAATATAATTCGTTCAATTAAACTATAATCATTGTACTTAGAATTTAATTGACAAAAAGTAACATAAATGTGCATAGTATTTACCCTTTTCTTAAGTCTAATTGATCCCCGATAAAGGTTTCTTAATGTAAAAGTATATGTTATGCACTTTTCTTTCATTTTGTAATTTTTTCTATCAGAGTTTTTCTTTTTTTCAAATTAGTCTGGATTTTATCGTACTCTAAGCGTTTGATTGGTCCAGGCGATGATTTACTTTTTTTTAAAATATAACCCGAACAATTTTTTGATCTAAAAATAAATACAGCATTATTTGCATCAATACCATAGCCAAATTGTAGGTCTTGATTTTCTTAACATATGTCCTCATGGGGCTGAGTAGCGAAAATGAGCCGTTTTTGAGAAAATAACGATTAAAGGCGACATTTTTCAGTGGTGGTTGGAGTGGCCAAGCGTGCAACTTCATACAGCTGTTTGCTAAGCCGAATGCAACAGGTTACTGTTATTATTTACATACCCTACATAGTTAATGTTTTTTGAAAAGTAATTCTGTGAGCAGTGGTCAAGACGAAAGGAGGGTGGATCGGATAGAAGGATGGTTTGTACTGTTCCGGCCGCCGTCAGATAACACACATACACTCGCATACATACCTGCATTTTTTCATACAACTTAGCATTAAAGCTCTAGTTTTGCATAAGGAAACAAGGTGTTTGTTAGTATACCGGTGCCTTTTCTCCTGCTCGACGTTCCCCGGCAATTTCAGCGACGAGGCGAATATTAGAAGTAAGCTAACGACTCGATTCGCGCCGCAATAAATGTATACAGTTAAGAGAAATGGATATTTTCGACGATTTCATTCGACAGTCGAAGAGGGTTCGTAAAAGGATTTTGCAAAGCTAAACTAATGGCAGATTTCGAATTAGAATATCCAAGTAAGTCATAAAAGATTTATTACAGTAACCATATCTGAAGAATTGTACAGACTTTAACTTAGATTTTTATTTATCTAATGCATCTAATCTAACGCATGAATATTTTTTCAGGTTTCATATGAATCTGAAATGATTCATCAAAAAGAATGTTATTAACCTCAAAATGTCTCAAATAAAACGCAGGATAGTAGACTACTCTTTTATCAGACAGGAAGCAGGTGATAAGAAGTTGCGAGCACTGTAGTATTGTATATATAGGTAAATATTGGTATCGGATAATCTCTCCGAGAATATTTATTGACAACGGAGAATCCCTCTAAAAATATTTTTCGATAACGGAAAACGGTATTTCTTGAAAATGAGAAACCCTCCTGGAGTATTTCTTAATAACAGAGAATCCCTTCGAGAGTACTTCTCCAAAATGCAGAATACCTCTGAGAGTATTTTTGAAAACGAAGAAACCCTCCTGAGGTATTTCTTGCAAACGAAGAAACCTTCGTGAAGTATTTCTTAATAACGAAAAATCCCTAGCTCCGAGAGTTTTTGTCGATAACGGAGATTGAATCCTCCCAGAGGATTTCTTGAAAATGAAGAAGCCCTTACAGATAATTTCTAGATAACGGAAAATGCCCCTGAGAATATTTCTTTATAGCAGAAAATCTCCCCGAGAGTTTTTATTGACAATGAAGAATTGCATCAAGAGTATTTCTCAATCACGGAGAATCCCTCCCAGAGTATTTCTCGATAATGAAAAATGCCTTCCAGAGTTTTATCGAGTAAGGAAAATGCCTCCCAGAGTATTTCTCGATTACGAAGAATCCCTCTTAGAGAATTTCTTGAAAATGGACAATCTCTCCCAGAGTATTTCTCAGGAACGGAAAATGACTCCCAGAGTATTTCTCAATCACGGAGAATCCCTCCAATTGAATTTCTTGTAAGTGGAGAATCCCTTCAAAGTATTTGTTGAGAACGAAGAATCTCTCCTAGATTATTTCTTGATAATACACAATCCATCCGATAGTACATTTTGAAAGTGGAGATACCTTCCAGAGTATGTCTCGAGAATGAAAAATACCTCCCAGAGTATTCCTCTATCACGGAGAATCCCTCTTTGATTATTTCTTAAAAATAGAGAAAACCTCCGAGAGTATTTCTTAAAAAGACAATCCGTCCAGGAGTGTTTCTTCAAAATGGAAAACCCTCCTGGATTATTTCTTGATAACAGAGAATCCCTCCAAGTGAATTTCTTGAAAGTGGAGAAACCCTCTGAGAGTATTTCTCGATAACACGGAATCCCTCCCACAGAATTTCTTAAAAGTGAAAAAACCCTTCAAGTATTTCTTGAGAACGGAAAATGCCTCCCAGAGTATTTCTCGAAAACGTAAAATCCCTCCCAGATGCTATGCTGTGATAATTTCAATTAATGCCTTAACCAAACAGTATTATTTTTACTTGTATTATTTGTATTTATCTTTTATATCACAGTATTACTATTTATTTATTTATTTTTTTAGTGTATCACAGACCAAGTACTATCGTTTAACGTATTTTTTTTATATTGTATTATAGTTACCGTGTAGTTAAGTTTTGCTACAAGCAATCAAATAAAGGGGTATCTATGATCTACCTATCTCTCACTCGAGGAACAGCCTCGCACGCCGGCCGTACACAGGCAGTAGCGCTCTCTCTCTCTCTCACTTGCTCAGCACGAAGCACTACGTGCTTTCTCTCTCTGCCTAGCGAACGCCGCCATTATACGTAGCCAAGCACTCACGCTCTTTTTCTCTCTCAGCAGTATAGGCCAGCGCCATTACACGCAGCCTCGCGCGCATTTCTCTCTCTCAGCCACGTGCGCACATGTTCTTGCACATACAGCGTGCATTCTCCACAACAGTCGATAACGTCAGTACACTGGTTGCTGACCGTAACGAAACCATACGTTTCATCAACACAACATCTACTCAAGGTCGAGTGACTCAAGATCGCACGAATTGTAAAAATATCACACGATTATTCTTGTAATCTTATATTATATTAAAGTGAAATTGACATAGTGACACTTAACTTGTAGAACCGGCCTATCACTGGTAAAAATTAATTATTTTCATCGATTTTTTTTCACACTTTAGGTAAATTGGCGCTACCAAGCATCCATTTACCATAAGAAATTTTTAGATACGGTTGTTCTATGGGGCTTTTTTTGAAGCTGAAAAACATTAAGACTTTTTTTAAGACTTCTTTTTCAGTGTTTTTCTTTTATGAATTTTAACTCTAAAATTGTTCTTGTGTTGTATTTTATGCTTTTTTTTACATGGTAAAGATGTTATTTGTGTAATTATAAATCAGATGATATGGCGTTTAGGGTGGTCTATGGTATTTCTATGGAGTTTCATTTAGTATGAAATTTTGAATTTTTACTGCGTTTCATATTTTATACATTTTTAAGTTTTAAGTGATTTTATGGGGTATATGCGGGTAACTTTACTCTGGGGCTTTTTTTTATTTTCTGTCTATGTAATTATCTATCCTAGTACAGCCCCATATAACGGATCACCCTTCCCCTACAAACTGGCCACGCCTTCCCGTTTTGTCTTGACACTCTTTTCTTTATTCCAGCCATTCTCTTTTATTTTAGCTAAACTCGCCCTTCATTCCGGTTACCCCTCTCTTTATTCAAAAAGACTTTTACAAAAATAAAATTATTATCAAGTGTTAATCGATATAATCGGTTGAGGTTTTTGGTGAAGATTATTGTCAAAAGAAAACATTTATTTATAGTGTACATTGTGTTGTATAATCATTTTTTTTCTTTATGTTATAAAACAAAGTTTAAATACAAGAAGTTAAGTTCACGTAGTTTCAAATATAACATATATACACATGTATTTGTTGAATAAATTTAATTACAGATATTGATTTATAATTAATTTGTTTAAATTTCATTTATATACTGTGTGATAATGGTTTGTTAATACTGTTTGTCTGAAAATAGTAATAAAATATTTAAATTGAAATGTACATATGTAGAATGAGTACATAATTCCATGGAATGAATTTTAAATTTTACCTTACAAATACCGTACAAACACCTTATGTTTTCAAATGATGAAAGTGTCTATCCGGACACAGTCCGCAAAAAACGGACTCACAATCCGTGTGAATTCTTGGAAATTCCGTTATCTTTTATCTGGCCGTGCCTATTCCGTAGCCGTTTTTATGCCGTTTTTTAGTCCGTGTCCTTTCCGTGGCCGTTTTTCTTCATTTTTTTGGTCCGTTTCCGTGCCGTTTCCATGGCCGTTCCGTTTCCATTTCCGTGCCGTTTCCGTGGCCGTGCCGTTTCCGTACCGTTCCGTTTCCGTTTCCATGCCGTTTCTGTGCAGTTTCCGTGTGGTCTCCGTTTCCGTGCCGTTTCCGTGTGGTTTCCGTGGCCGTGCCGTTTCCGTTTCCGTGCCGTGTCGTTTCCGTGTCGTTTCCGTGGCCGTTCCGTTTCCGTTTACGTGCCGTTTCCGTACCGTTTCCGTTTCTGTGGCCGTGCCGTTTCCGTGCCGTTTCCGTGGCCGTTCCGTTTCCGTGCCGTTTCCAAGCTGTTTCCGTGTGGTCTCCGTTTCCGTGCCGTTTCCGTTTGGTCTCCGTTTCCGTGGCCGTGCCGTTTCCGTAGCCGTTCCGTGTCCGTGTAGTTTCCGTGCCGTTTCCGTGTGGTCTCCGTTTCCGTGGCCGTGCCGTTTCCGTTCCGTTTCCGTTTCCGTGGCCGTTCCGTGTCCGAGCAGTTTCCGTGCCATTTCTGTGCCGTTTCCGTGTGGTCTCCGTTTCCGTGGCCGTGCCGTTTCCGTGCCGTTTCCGTGGCCGTGCCGTTTCCGTGCCGTTTCCGTGGCAGTTTTGTTTCTGTTTCCGTGCCGTTTCCGTGTGGTCTCCGTTTCCGTGGCCGTGCCGTTTCCGTTTCCGTGCCGTTTCCGTGGCCGTGCCGTTTCCGTTTCCGTGGCCGTTCCTTTTCCGTTTATGTGCCGTTTCCATGGCCGTTCCGTTTCCGTTTCCGTGGCCGTGCAGTTTCCGTGCCGTTTCCGTGGCCGTGTCTGTTCCATTTCCGTGCCTTTTCTGTTTTCGTGTCGTTCCCGTGCCGTCTCTATTCCGGTGATGTAGCGGTGCCGTTCACGTGCCGTTTCCGTGCCGGTTTAGGCAAACTAGGTGGATATTTTAAAATACACGTAGATCAATTACCAAATTCGATTGTAAGGAACAATTTCGCAGGTTATTAGTATGAAAATGTAGACTTCAGATTTTACAAATGAATCTACTAAAAGTCTTTTTCTTGTTTTGTTACAAGGAGACCAGTGCTCTGCGCAGATCTTTTCTTCTAATATAAATAAATGAAATACATTAGCGAGTTTCGCACGTTCTAACCTCAAACTTGGTGATATTTATGATATATTATGCAAAAGCATTCCCGCTCTCGTATTGCGGGACTCGGAAATATGATGTCCACAAATTTTTTAACTTATCACAAAGTTTCCTCTTGGAGGAAGCAAAAAATTTTCGTTGGAAACAGGTACCAGTATCGAACCGTATTTTTATATGCTACTAGTGTTACGCGAACTTCGGCGCTCTGCGACTACAAGTTCGTTACCATTTGTTTAAAGCGGATTATTGTTTGTTAGGGTTAATACTATATGTGGGAATTTTCGCAACGAAGTCAGACACCTGGAACTTTTCCAAAATGACGCTCGAAAGGGCTGCCGACCCGTTACTCTGACGTAGGCGGTTTTGCGTTTATCTTTACACCCACCCACCCGCTCTCTGCGTGGCCTTCTAAACCTTTTTACCTGTGTGCGACCCCATATAACAGGTCGCCCCTCCCTTTGTATCGGTCGCCCTTCTCTTCTTTCTAGTCAACCCTCCCATTTTTGTGGTCGTCTCTCCCGAAGAATATTGTACATCAATAAAATTAAAAATGTAAACAAAATCCCTTCGAAAAAAATGGTAGCGATCATAGAGTCGCAGAGAAAAAGCGCCGAAGTCCGAGTGACGGGTCGGCCATCCTTTCCGGCGCCGTTTGGAAGAGTCTTTATCTGTGCTGAGCGTCACATCGTAGACGAAAATTTTCTTGCCTTCGCTCACTTTACCCCCCCCCCCGTCCCAATAGATGTTTCACATCATAAAAATACATTTTTTAACTTTTTTGCAATATTGACAAT
Organism: Philotrypesis tridentata; assembly: GCA_018906965.1. NCBI lineage: Eukaryota > Metazoa > Arthropoda > Insecta > Hymenoptera > Pteromalidae > Philotrypesis > Philotrypesis tridentata. Next base: position 195,913 of record JACCIB010000130.1, on the reverse strand, counting down.
GTTCCGGGGTAGGTAAATTCTAGAGACTTTATGGTAGTTATCAGTGCACTAATACCTACTAATTCCAACAATAACATTTTTAGTGGCACAAACAATGTAATGAAAACCCCCAGGGAACCCGACTATAGTGCGGAATCGCTCTACGCAGCGCTTCATTCGATTCCTCTGTTTTGAATCGAATTTTTTGTATTGGGCGGAACGGTGCATTGGAATGGATTCTTCTTATTGCTGCAGGGATACCCTAAGGTTTTCACCGTCTCTATCGCATCTCTATCATGAGAGTCCGAATCGGTAAGGCGGTAAGTCTGCGACCATAACCTCTTCACAAAAAATTCGGTTCACACAAAAATGCTTGAGGAAGGAGAAGAATTTTGTATTATAAAAATTTAGACATGCTATTCTTAACTTTTCTTATACAAAAAATTTTATGCAACCAAATTTCAAACTATACATTGTAACGGCACGATTACCGTTCCCACGTAATCGGTCGTGTACAACCGTGACCACGAGTGTCACGTTTATTTTCTCGTTGTAGTCTCCTTGCGCTTGCACGGCTCGGCCATGCGGAGTATCCGTACGCATGCACGGAACGAAGGCGGCAGAGGGGACGGGGTTCAAATAAAGGAATACGCGTGATAAGAGAACGAAAGAATATATTGTAAATAAGAAACGTACACTGCTCGTACGCACGAGCGAGGTTGCGCCACCGCACACTACGCGAGAGAGAGAGAGAGAGATGGGGCTTGATCGCCCGAATACCGAGAGTGAGAGTAAGGAGGTACTTACAACTACGTCGGTGCCGGGAGGAAGGCCGCAGGTCTCGCAATCGTCCGGACGCTGCGGTTCAGCTGTCGAGTGGTGGCCGATCGCAATAGTCGCCGCGGTGGTTTCGGGAATAACCGGGCGAGGTGCTCGGTGCTGAGGGTACGCTTGTAAAATCGTGCACGGGCGCGGGGGACAAGGTGTCGACTCGGACGCTACCGCAATACTGTCGGCTGTACCGCACGCGTAGCCGAAGGACGCTACGGCCTTTGACACGACGTTGTCATATTTTGGCAACGCGTGACTAATAGGCCGGCAACCCCGCAATTAGACGCGCGCTCTCTCTCAATATCGGCCTACTATTAGGCACTCTCTCGCTCTCTCTGTCTCTCTCATATACGAGTGTCCGCTGGTGGTTGCTGTAACAAATAATGTATTAATACATGTTGTATGTGGCATACGCCCGGAGAGGCGATAACGTGCATTATATATGCGACCGTTATAACATATTGAGTGAATAATCGAACCGATGACTAGACTCAATTTCAATTTCTTAGATGCAACTGTGAATGCGCTTTTTATTAATTAAAACGTTTAATTTAACAATTAATTTAATTATTGTAAATGAAATTAATTTTTCTTCTATTAAGTTTGCGAGCGCATGTGATTACCCCAATACTGCTGATTTGCACAATAATTTTAATTGAATTTAGACATTTATTGATATATTGTAGGTACATTAAAGGAAAGTAGAAAGGAATACACTTAAGTCAAATCTTCAGTTTTAAATACTTTATTTGATATTGTTGTATTCGAACATTCGAAAAAAGAATGTAAAGCTGCATGGAGGTTTTTCTAACAATATAACTTGTAAAAATTTCGCATTATTATCAAGTGACTAGGAAATAAAAGAGCACAGCTTCAACATGTATGTTGTAATCATTTTACATAAAAAGAAGATACGGCTCCTTTGTCTTTTCATTGTTATTACATTTAAAATATATGTGTTTAGGCACATCGTTGGTCTTTTTTTGTTACAATGAATTGGTTTCACCGTCTGTTTATTACACTTTAATCCAACTTATTATTCGCAAATCATTACGTTGCCAGCATATTAAAAAAGGAAACGAATCAAACAATTAATTAGTCAACACGTTTTCAGGAGAGGATATGTTTTCTATATAATAGGTTGATTGGCAATGTTGTTTCACGCCGATAGGATTTTTTCTAATTATCCTCTTCTAGACGAATGTGCTAATACTAATTTTTAAAAGAAATACGATTTTACAATTGCACGACAAGAAGTTTTATCTTTTCGAGAACAACAATTTACAGAAAATATTGCAATCTCGAAGAGACCTCGCTTCTATCACTCAGATGAAAATCCATACAAAAATATAGCGTTCTATTTGATTTTTCCTAATTTAAAGTTAAGAGTAATTTAATCACGAGTATGTTTCAAAAGCTATATCGAGTAAAAAATTCTATTAATAAAGATTATGTAGAGAAATAAAATAAAATGTTGTTGACAATTACATACCATACAACACCATGTTGAAGAGAATTGATACATTAACGCAAACAATCCAAACTTACTATTGAGTAAATATCCGTCAGTTTAAACAATAGATTATTTCATTACTTAAGCATATGCAACTGCTGAAATATGTATTCAATTGACAAATTTGATATCACACTTGCTTACGTCTTACGCTTGGATTTATGGTGCTATCCTCTCTAAAAACAAACTTCTAATTACAAAAAAAATGTTTCATACTCGATGAGGGTATAAGCTTTCAAAAAGCCTGTCCAAGGTGAAAACTATATAATTTTGAATAAAGTTATTGATCAGCTACTTACAGAGATAATTTAATTCCAACGAAAGTGAAAATAGTTGATTTCACAAAATTCGCACGCACAATACGCGTTTCTGCAAGTGTCACCATCTCTGGTGTCACTGCTAACGTGAGTCTTTATTCATAGCGATAGTAGAGATACATTATGCTCAGTACAGGATACAATGTTACTGCGAAAATGGTATTGACAATCAATTTTATTTCAATAGTAAATCAGTAATTAAAATTCAAATTTCCATTCTATATCAAACTATATGAAAACGCAGTTAACATAAAATAATGTACATCTTTGTTATGGTACAGTAGCAGACAATTTCATCAACATTAAGGTCTATCTCCATACTTCGTTATAAGTGACGGATACCGAATACTGCGAACTTAAAGTCCGCATTCCAGTGTTTCATTACGATTTTACAGCATTTGAAATTGTTTGAAACTCTGAGAGTCAGATTAAATAAACATTAAAAATAAATGATTTTTAGATGAGTGTGAAGTTCGCATCGTAGCCATGCAACAAAAATTGATAAATTTATAAATTGCTGCCGCACCAGTTCTAATCATTGAAGATTAATTATTATACAATAAAAAACTTATTTGCAACATGAGCAATGTATCACTACCCTAAATTTACCCCTTGTAGGGGGTTACGATTTCGTTGCATCCAAGTAACGGACGTCATGATTTTTCTCTGCGAGTCTAAGTTCGCTACCATTTTTTTCGGATTATTGTTTACTATGGTAAATACCGTATCTATGAATTTTTGCAACGTAATCAGACATCTAGAACTTTTGCAAAATGGCGCCGAAAAGAGCGGCCGACGCGTCATTCTGAATTCGGCGATTTCTCTTTGCGAATCTAGGTTCGTTACCACTTTCTTTAAAACGGATTATTATTAATTAGAGTAAATACTACACATACGAATTTTTGCAAAGAACCCAAAGCCATGGAACTTTTCCAAAACGGCGCCGGAAAGGATGGCCGACCCGTCACTCGGACATCGGCGCTTTTTCTCTGCGACTCTATGATCGCTACCATTTTTTTCAAAGGGATTTTGCTTTCATTTCAATTTTATTGATGTACAATATTCTTCGGGAGAGACGACCACAAAAATGGGAGGGTTGATTAGAAAGAAGAGAAGGGTGACCGATACAAAGGGAGAGGTGACCTGTTATATGGGGTCGCACACAGGTAAAAAGGATTAGAAGGCCACGCAGAGCGCGGGAGGGTGGGTGTAAAGACAAACGCAAAACCGCCTACGTCAGAGTAACGGGTCGGCAGCCCTTTCGAGCGCCATTTTGGAAAAGTTCCAGGTGTCTGAATTCGTTGCGAAAATTCCCACATATAGTATTAACCCTAACAAACAATAATCCGCTTTAAACAAATGGTAACGAACTTGTAGTCGCAGAGCGCCGAAGTTCGCGTAACACTAGTAGCATATAAAAATACGGTTCGATACTGGTACCTGTTTCCAACGAAAATTTTTTGCTTCCTCCAAGAGGAAACTTTGTGATAAGTTAAAAAATTTGTGGACATCATATTTCCGAGTCCCGCAATACGAGAGCGGGAATGCTTTTGCATAATATATCATAAATATCACCAAGTTTGAGGTTAGAACGTGCGAAACGCGATAATGTATTTCATTTATTTATACTAGAAGAAAAGATCTGCGCAGAGAACTGGTCTCCTTGTAACAAAACAAGAAAAAGACTTTTAGTAGATTCATTTGTAAAATCTGAAGTCTACATTTCCATACTAATACATCACCGGAATAGAGACGGCACGACCACGAAAACGGCACGGGAACGACACGAAAACAGAAAAGGCACGGAAACGGCACGGAAACGGCACGGCCACGGAAACGGAGACCAAACGGAAACGGCACGGACACGGAACGGCCACGGAAACGGCACGGCCACGGAAAAGGAGACCACACGGAAACGGCACATAAACGGAAACGGAACGGCACGGAAACGGCACGAAAACAGAAAAGGCACGGAAATGGAACAGACACGGCCACAGATACGGCACGGAAACTGCACGGCCACGGAAACGGAAACGGCACGGAAACGGCACATAAACGGAAACGGAACGGCACAGAAACGGCACGGCCACGGAAACGGAGACCACACGGAAACGGCACGAAAACGGAGAACACACGGAAACGGCACGGAAACGGTAACGGCACGGAAACGGCACGGCTACATCACCGGAATAGAGACGGCACGACCACGAAAACGGCACGGGAACGACACGAAAACAGAAAAGGCATGGAAACGGCACGGAAACGGCACGGCCACGGAAACGGCACGGAACGGCACGGACACGGAACGGCCACGGAAACGGCATGGCCACGGAAACGGAGACCACACGGAAGCAGTACGGAAACGGCACGGAAACGGAAACGGAACGGCCGCGGAAACGGAAACGGAACGGCCACGGAAACGACACGGCACGGAAACGGAAACGGAACGGCACGGAAACGGCACGGCCACGGAAACGGAAACGGCACGGAAACGGAAACGGAACGGCCATGGAAACGGCACGGAAACGGACCAAAAAAATGAATAAAAACGGCCACGGAAACGACACAGACTAAAAAACGGCATAAAAACGGCTACGGAATAGGCACGGCCAGATAAAAGATAACGGAATTTCCAAGAATTCACACGGATTGTGAGTCCGTTTTTTACGGACTGTGTCCGGATAGACTATGTAATTAATGTAACTTATTAATTAAATATATATATATGTATATATACATGTATGATGTTACAATTCTACCTTACCAATTATTAATCTATACAAAAACTTAATATTAGTTAATCAGTTCTTAATTATTGTGTTCTAATCATAGCTGCCGCTTTTTCAGAAGCCCTATTCTTGGGATTTTATACATTTTGCCAATATTCTTTAAGCTGCCTCTTGATTAAGCGTCGCCCTCTTTGTAATTCTATGAATTTTTCCAATATTCATTTAGTGGTGCGCTTTGCTTAATCTTAGCTGCCGCTAAATTTGATCTTAGCTGCCGCTTTATTAATATTTCATTATTTTATTAACAACATTCAGTTTTTATGAAATAATAAAATTTCTTGATACACAATGTTTTTCGTATAAACTTTATTATCTTTTGTAGTTTTTGTTTCGTTTTTAAAATTGTCATTTCTGTTTATATCACGTCTCAAGTGTTGTGGATGTGTTGTTCTGTATAAAGCAACATATAACTGACCATGAGAAAATACTGAAGACGGTAAATATATATCAACTTTTTTGAATGACTGTTCTTGAGCTTTATTAATTGTCTTCCTTAGCAACCACCGATCATTCCTGGAGCTCGTTATATGGCCGTTGGCCCATGATTTTATTTAAACTCAGAAATTTGTTGAAGAATTTCTCGAGTATTGAGATACGATATAATATATTTGTGTTTTTCTAATATTAATTATTGGTGTTTCATATTTGTTTGACCTAATTGCCACCATTATCCCGCTTTTCACCACTTGCAGGAACATCACGAGCCGGAGAAAAGGAGGCAGCCGCGCAAAATAAATAATTTGTACACTAGCGGGAATTCTCGTGCGGGCGAGTTAAATTCCATGTTACAAACTATATTTAATGTCATACTTATAATATTGCGAATATTAATTTAAATATACGACTCAAATCTACATATTATGAATGATTTAACTTACTTACAAAATTTTTACTTTATTTATATAATAATTAAAAACTAAATGAGATTCAAAGCCGAGGGAGCATTAGCGAGCGAGGAGACTCTGGTGTAACGTCCCGGGTAGCGTACAGATTACGATCACTTGGACTAGAAATATATTTACTTAATAACCGGAGTAACGTGACCTTTTATTCAGCACGGACCGCGTCAATCGGCCCGTCATGGGAAAAGGTAGCAAAGCGGCGAACAGCGGGGCAGGGAGATCAAGCGTACAGCTACGGGGTCTAGCTCCTAGGCAAGGTTAAAGTCCTACTTGTTGCTTACAGCATGCTCGGGTCCAATAGAGTATGATCACTTACCTTGTGTCGAGTCAGCGAGACGGCTTGGTGGCTGGCCTGAGCTCGTGCGTCAGTCAGATCCCCTCGATTGATGTCAGTTCTCCCCTCGGTGCTTGCGCTCGTCGCGTCGGGGTTTGCGCGGGAGAAATGAATTATTACTCGGTTTGAATTTACTTCAAAGGCAAACGTGTTTATTCAGTACAATTACAGTAGAAGACGTTTTACTTGTTGTAAGCGCTAGTTTTACAATCGCGTCGACTTTACTTATATACGAAAGCACGAGTTCGAGTTAGAATCGAGACTCGAGGAAATTATTCTAAGTTTGGATTTTACAGAGTCGAGAGTTACTCGTACAGAGTGTCCGCTTAGATTGATAATCGGAGACAGCCCCTGAGGCATGGTACCTCTGGGCTTTTATAGGAAGTCGGGAGTGTTCAGATGAGGACAAGGGGTGTGGTGGAGGAAGGGAGGATCTTAGTTCTTCTTATTTTCTTGCGGTAATTCTATGTTTAGACATACATATATATATATTCCACATGAGTGTAGACGTTGTCCAAGCCTAAGGTGGGGGGTTTAATTCCCTCTTTTACGACCTTAAGTGATTTTTCACCATGCTCCTTGTTGGCCTGCTTCATCCCCCTGTGTAGACTCGGTCGTAAACTTTTTCATATGTCTAGCCGTCTGGGAGATATTGATTTTGCATGGTCTTCCCTGGTGGGCGACTTGGTAAGTTTGCCAGCCTCTTACTCGCTGTCACTCCTTGGGTCCGGCAGTAGGTTGGGTCGACACATCGTCTGTCGGTAACGTATCATGACGTTACACTGGCTAGTCTCCAATTATAATTGTAAGCGTCGCGTTGACTAATAGGATCTTATATTGTCAATTGTTACGTGCAAGACATCACTTTCATTTTCGGTATCGACATACGGGTTAATGCGCAATAACTCGTAATATTGAAAGTGTTTTTGAAAAGACGTGCGCAGACCGACGTAACGGTACCAATACGATTATAATCAGTTCACGAAATTCGTTTTTACTAATTCACGCCAGCTTGCGATACCACCACCTCGTGCATGCATCTAAGTTAAACAACATACTAATTTTTGCCGACTTTCTCCAGATTCACCAACAATTCAGGGATCGCAGACGTTGCCCTCTAAGTAGCCACTACCACGGGAGACGCCGATCAAAATCAACACTTCAAGAGCTATGATGGCTCAATCGGTAGAGTATCGGGCTAGTAATCCAGAGATCCTGGGTTCAAGCCTGACTCTCGATGATTTTGGGGACACCTATTTATTTACATAAGTATCTATACATCTGAGCTCCAGTGGTTCGGATTCCACTGTGTACAACGTGTATATTTTACTGTAGATAAAACTGTAGGTCCCCATTGCTCTGCGTGAGTACTTAAAAATAGTAGACTCAATGCACTAAAATTAACTACTCACAAGTGCAGGCAATGCAGAGCCATATAAGACTCGTACGAGGACTTGAAAAGGCTGTAAAAATAAAAAAAAATCAACACTTTAACCTCACGTCGCAGACATCACGTTCGAGGCCAAGCACTAACCAAGGGAGCTCACCACATGGTCCCCTAGCTGGTTAGCTACAAAAGAGGTGTGATTAACTCAGGGGAAGTCACGCAATCGTGACGCTTCAACCTCATGCGCTATCGGAAGGCTCTAGCAATAGAGTCCAACGGAGACCAGCTCAGCGACACACAATCAAAAACAATCAACAACATCAATCAACGCAAGAATCATAGAAGGCTTCCATACATCGAGCTCGACAAATCTCAACGCCAATAGCAGTTCATTTGAGTATCTGAATCTACAAAGAGGCTACAAGAGGTCAGGAACAGGTCCCAGTCACAAATGGTAAATATCTCAAAGATACTAACTCCCTCTCCAACACTGCAAGTCAATCTGGCTCCCACAAACAACGCGTTCTGGAGCCAGGATTAGAGTCGTCCACAAGCTACAACAACCAGCCCCTCGCAACGCCAAACGCAGTCTCAGGTAACATCTTCTAGAATCAAGAGCAGCCTCGCACCGAGAAAACAGCAGCCAATATAGCACAAGCTGGACAGCTGATCGGAGAAATCAACCGTCCCTCAACAATTAATGCAAGCAAGCCGTCGGCCTTCGCCATCACGCGCAACATGACGTTCTGGACAATTTACAAACATGACCCGACAGGGTGGTTCAGCCAATTGGAAGACTCCTTCATAGCTGAAAACGCGACGCACGACGAAGCAAAATTCAACTGTGTATGCTGCTACTTACAGCAGAATGTGCAAAAGGAAATGCAATATATCTTGCAGACTTTGGTGAGGGGACAAAAGTACGAGAGACTAAAAGTGTACCTGATCGGAAAATATACCGAGAGCGCGCAACTACAGCTCCAGAGACTGTTTGCCGGACCGAACATGGACAACAAGAGACCTTCAGAATTCCTGGCAAGACTGATGGCGCTAGCGCTGGGCAGAGAAGCCCCAGACACAACGATCGACATTTAGAGAAGCAGGCTACCGGCGCACATCGCCCTCGCGCTCATGGGCATAAGCAACGAACCGACTCTTTTCTGTAGAGTCGACATGGCCTTCGATCTCCATTAAAAGTTCGATCTACTATAACATTAAACTCAAGGCAGCCAAGTAGGAATTCAAGAAGTGGTGTGACCTCATCATCTGTCGACCATCCGACAGCGCGTGGGCAGCTTGCTCCACACGGTCCAAAAAAAGAACGGACACTCGCGGTACTGCGGAGACTATCGCAAGCTAAATAACATCACCCGACCAGATCGTTATCCAGTTCCTCGGATAGAGGACTGCATGGCGTTCCTCCATGGGAAGAAGATCTTCTCAACGCTCGATCTCCGCCAGGCCTACCACCAGATTCCACTGGCATCGGACGATATCCCGAAGACAGCCGTCATTACACCGTTCAGTGATTACACCGTTCAGCCTCTTCGAATTCCCGGTCATGAAGTTCGGTTTCGGCAACGCAAGTCAACTTCCCAACGCTACATCAATTCTGCGCTGGAACATCTAGACTTCGTCTTCGTCGACCTGGACGACATCCTAATCGCCTCTACAACGATGAAGTCCCCGGCATCCTCCGCCGAAAAGGGAGGGGGTCGACGAGGTCCGCATCCGGGCGAAGGCAGGGGAAAGTCGAGTAAGGTTCCCAGTTGAACTCCTAAAACACTAACAATCTTTTCAACAGGAGAACATGGAGAAGGTACGCAAGGCCCGCGAAGAGTTAGCAGCTCGGAAAAACGCTGTAAACGTCCAGGATACTCGCGTGGATCACTTCATGGTAGATTTCGCATTAGAGCAGTTCGAACGCTATCTGGCAGCGCACATCTCCAGCAGAGAGACGTAGCTCCTCAGGTACACAATGTCGTCCAATCCCGCCACCATTCAAGAGACACACACGCCAGTCATTTTCGCGAACGGGTTACAGGTCTTGGATGTATGGCTCCGAAACATTCGTTATAGGCATCGAAGCAGATGCTCAGAGAATGACTGGAATCACAGGAAATCGAAGATTTCGACATTGTTAAAGCGTGCCACACAATCAGCGGCACTACGGTGCGACTCCGCTTCAAATCACTCGCGAATGCGATGAAACTTCAAATACGGGCTTATAAACTCGAACTAACATTCACGGACAAACAAAGGCGCCGGTCATACCTACAGATGGCTCCATCCTACGACCATCTCACATCGTCACTGCCGAAATCACAGGAAAACAGCCAAGCGACTCCGCCGCTACCGAAGCTACTTCATGACATCCTCCATTGCCCGGACGCCGTGGATCTCATCATTTCCGAATTGTCATCCCGCGATCTCATTAATTTCTATAGAGCATACCACGAAAGCCCACTGATACATGGCAAATACCTCAGTTTAGACGCCGACAGCGCGAGATACGCGCGCAATAACGGCCTGCAGCTCATGATGCATGACGTCGCGAATTTCGACACCTGCAATATGAGGTTTCGCGCCGTACCACCACTTCTAAACACCGATTTTCTGGCAATAATACTAGCGGCTAGGATAGGCAAACGCAAGATCCCGCTTCGCACCATAAAGCTTCGCGAGCTGGATCTCTCGGGCGTAGTCGCGGTACCCAAGATCGCCGACAACAACACCAACGCTAGCCTGCACGGAGAGAAAAAAAAACACTTTTTGCTCACCGCGTTTGGAACTATAGTCGTACGTAGTAGTACGTAGCGATAAGTGCTACCAGAGATGACTAGAGAGATTGACAGAGAGCGGGGTTTTCGTACGACAAATTCCGAACGAGCTGCCTCGAGGAAAATACGCACCTCCAGATGTGGCGAAAAGTATATTTTTAAAGAAAGGATGAAATACATTTGTAAGATATAAAACTTAGAATTATCCGATTTTTGCAATTCGAACTTTGTTTTAATCGTTGCAAAATTTTTGAATTCATGAAAATATGTGATTTTCGAAAATTTGCATTTTTAAAAAGTTTAAATTTCGCTTGCGTCAAAACTGACCGTCATTAAGGGGATTAGCGCAGGACAGAGGAAACTGCACCGAGGCCCGAAACTGAGGCCTTTTTTTTGTAGCAGTTTTTATAACTCTTACCCTAGCCCCCTCGCCCTCTTACTTTTCGCCACATCTGGAGGTGCGTATTTTCCTCGAGGCAGCTCGTTCGGAATTTGTCGTACGAAAACCCCGCTCTCTGTCAATCTCTCTAGTCATCTCTGGTGCTACGGTAGTACGATTGGGGTACAGCGGTAGGTCCCCGAATCTTACCAGGGTAGCCGATGAAATGCGAGTGTACACGAGTTTATCCGAGTACGTATACAGTGAGAGCCGATGAAATGCGAGTGTACACGAGTTTATCCGAGTGCGTATACAGTGACAGTGTATGGGAGGCGTGGCTTATTCGGCACTGGTAAGAGTCGGGGACCCACAGCAGTACACTTACGCTTACTACTGTAGCACCCATCTATATTGTACAATTTTCGATCGACACGTGAGTTGATGCGGCACAAACTTTGAACTGTAAGCATACACTGGCTGTGTGTACTTTCACAGGTCGCACTAGGGGTGCTGGAATCGTTCATTTTTTCTCTCCCTGTATACAGCCTAGCTCGAGCACAACAGGGTAACATTCGAGAGATAGAATTCTCAGGCTGCCACAAGGTAAGCATAGAATGTATAATCTCTTTCTTGATGAACAACGAGAAACTGCACAACCTCACTTTCATCGACTCCTTCGGATAGAGACAAAATACCGTAGAACTAGAAGTAGCCGTTTTCCACCTCTCGGGTAAAGTCAAATATTTCAACTTCAACTACACTTCAGCCATCCAGCCCTTTCATCAGAATGTTAATCTTTGATTCAAACAGTCATCTAATATCTATAAATTTGACAAGCAATGATCACTTCAAGAATTTCATCAACGACATTCTTGAACACACTCCAGCTGTGCAGAAACTTTATATTCGAGGGCTGGAAATAGGTAACAGAATCAACTTCGAAACAGCCCCTCTCTTGCGTGTGCTGTGAGCTCGGCTACAGCCAAACGTTAAGACTCTCTCTCGACCCTCAGTCCCTAGCCTGACTTACCCTAGCAAACAGATACCAACGCTAAACCGTTGGTGTTCACGTTGTTGTAAGTCGCCCTCTCAGTTTACCATAGCGGGCCAAATGAGAACTTTTCGCAGTCGTAAAAGTTCTCATTTGGCCCGCTATGGTAAGCTGAGAGGGCGACTCACAACAACGTGAATAACAACGGTTCAGTGTTGCTATCTGTTTGTTAGGGTAGTCAAGGACCTCTCAGTCACTGTGCACAACTCCTGAGGCAGGAACCGTCCGCGAACTTTTCACGCCAATGACTTCACGAGATTAGCATTTATCACAGGAGCATGCACGAGAGCCAGCTTGATCCGGTGGACGTCTTGCGGGGTCGCAGATGCAGATGGCGGTGCAGTAACTCGGTAATGTGATATAATTGTTGACGGAATGCTTGATGTTCGTGTTGTAGTTTGGTGAGTTGATTCTGCAGGTTGGCTCATTGCTGTGAATTATGCTGAAGATCTGCTGTCCATTCTGCCTGTAGTTGCTCGATTGCTCGCAGAAACTTAGGTGTTCTCTGTGTCGTCGTGCGTGTCGTTGTGGATGCTGAGGTGACTCTGTTGTTGTTTGAATTGGCGATGTCGTTAGGGTGGCAATTGTAATGGCTGTGGTTGAATCTGTGTGGTTTGCTTGAATGTTCGTCATCCCGCCCGTGTAAGGCGAGATGGGTTTGGAGAACGGATTTATGGTAGTTGGTGGTTGTTGCTTGAGGATTTGTTTACGGTTTTGGGTGGCAGGCTCGCGTTGGCGTCGCTCACGAGTCGCGGACACGGCCGCTTCGTTGGTAGCGCCAGTTGTGCTCTCTACCGTCACGCCGCCTGCTCGTCTGCTCTGTCGGTAAGTCGTATGGTAAGTTATCAGCCTTTGAGTGAGAGCCTTGAGTTGAAGAATCGTGGCTATCGTGGCTCTTGTCGGCGATCGACGGGTTCACCAGTGAAGTGGGAGAGGGTTGGTTGCTTGGTGATGGCGTGGATAGAAGACGCTTGGTACTGTGTACTAGGCGTTTATTCTATCTCTTTCATGCTTTGATAGGTCTGCCAGTGACTGCGGCGCTCGCGTTCTCAACGTGGACTGACGCGCAGGGGGAATTACCATGGCGGGCTCGAGCTGCGCTCTCTCTCTCTCTCTCTCTCTCTCTCTCTCTCTCTCTCTCTCTCTCTCTCTCTCTCTCTCTCTCGACTAGTCTCCCTGGCAAAACGCTAACAACCGTTTTTGGGTTGTTAATGCGGTTGCAGTTCTAACCGTGAGGCTCCCCCTCAGTAAGCAATGGTGGACAAAGCGAGAAGCTTTCGGCTGGTTTTCGCAGTCGTTGTAGTAGGATGTGTTACCTACTGAGAAATTATTCCGTCAACAGATGGCGATATCTGCTTTGCAAGCCTCGAAAATTAAGAGCTGTACACAACTGGAAAATTGAAAAACCGCAACCAAATCATTACAGCACATCGCATAACACTCAACACAATTTTATAATTCATTACTCCATTATAATGATTATGTATTGTTATGCTTTAGTAAATTAATTATCGTTAATACATATCACATATTTATTAATTGTTAATTTACACTTAAAATCTTCAAAAAGTATTTTTTTTGTTGTTTACATAAAATTTTCTCACTCACTATATAATGAAAAAAATTTTAAATTATATTAAAAACAACTGCTTACAACAATTAATATTACGTTACCAATCATTAATCGTGCTTTTTATTTTTGAGTTCACAATTTCTCAAATAATAAATCGAACTATCTTTTCTGCAATTGAAATATATCATTACCTTATCAGTTTTGAAGAGAAAATAATTTATAATACATATTATTAAAATATTATACATCTTTTCGAAAACACTCATATACCTTCCGAGTGGATGAAACCTTTTTTTTTAGAAATCAAAAAAAATCACCGACATTTTTGCTCTAAAAATTAAAAAAAGCACATGATCTACAGTATTATCATCTTTTGGATTTTTTTATATAAACAGACTTAAAGTACACGAAAAGACCTTCAATTTACATACAAATTTGTCTGGATCGGATGCACTGATCAAAAGATACGCATTTTCGAAGACAACAAACACTGTTTCAGGCGTTTAAAAAAATAGCAAATTTTAGGTTTTTTCATTCAAATTTTGATGCTGGCATTCGCTTTTAAAGGTTACTAGCTTAAATTAAAGCTCTTTTCTTCTACTATTCTGCCAATAAGACTAAATTAAAATTTTTCAATGCTTCTTAAGTAGATCTTTTCTTAAAAGCATATATTATATATCTATTCTTACGTTTACCTCCACATTTTTTTCCTCCGAATTTTCTCTTCTTCGGGTACAATTATAATGAATTTGAGTATTTTTACGAAAAAATTATAATTTTTGCTACAAATTATAATACAATATACATCACGCAAAAAATATCATGTCAATATATAAATTGTTTATATGAAAAAATCTATTAGGTCCGTCACGAAGAATATTAGAAAATAATTGATACGTATTTTTTCTTTTTTCAATTAAACAATTATTAACAACGATACAGCGCATTGAAACATCTCGTGACGTCACGATGTGAGTTTCGGTGTGGGCATTAGTATATCTATATAGGTGTGTATTATGACGTCACGAAATGTTCAACGTGCTGTAGCGTTGTTAATAATTGTTTGATTGAAAAAAGAAAAAATACGTATCGATTATTTTTCAATATTGTACGTGACGGATCTAATAGATTTTTTCATTTAAAAAACATATTGTGTTATATCTAGAGTTGTAATAAACTTTACATAATAATTTAAATTGACTTTTACTTATTGTAATGAATATAATTATTAAAATTTGGTTTTATTCTTAAAACATAAGAAAGGACGCACTGATCGGAAACAGAATGCACTGATCAAAAGATATGCTCTTTTGAAGACAACGAACTCTGTTTCAGGCGCTTACAAAAATAGCCAATTTTACATTTTTTTCTTTCAACTTTTGATCCAGGCATACGCTTTTAATGGTTAATAGCTAAAACTAAAGCACATTTCTTCTACTTTTCTGACAATAAATCTAAATTAAAAATTTTTTATATAGGCAGCTGTATACGTGCTTCTCAATTCGATGATTTTTTGAAAGTGTGTGTGTGTGTGTGTGTGTGTGTGTGTATATAAAAAATAGCCCACTATATTTTATATAAAAATTTGAACATAACCAACAAAAAAGTAGAAGAAAAAGCTTTAATTTGAGTTATTAAACATTAAAAACGCACAATTAAATACAACTGCACCATTTAAATAAAAGGAAAAATCTCTGCGGATTTTCCAAAATCGAGTAATTTCTATGGAAAAAAGCGAGATTTGCCTTTTTCCAAATCCTCGTATCTTCCGATCCAGCCGAGAGATTTCAAAGTTTAATCGCTCAAATTGTAGCTCGTATCTTCTACTTTTATCTAGCTTATATGAAGTTTAAGTTTATTATGCGGTGCATTATACATATAAGCTTCTCAAAATCAGTAAAAACCGATGTACTTGAGAAGCATACACTCTGTTCATCACATACTCTGATAAATTAGTATGAAAGTAGAATAGAGCTTTAATTTGAGGTATTAAACTTGGTTTTTAGAGCGTTTTAAGTTTATATACATGAATAAAATCTAAAAAATTATAGTACTGTAGATAATGCATTTTTTGATGTAAAATATCTATAGGCGCGCCTCGGAGAGTGAAAACGTATTTGAAAACAAAAGTGAATTTCGACCGAAATATTTTAACGAATAATTAACATGAAAGTTATGAATGTAGAAATTAAAACTTAATATTGTCAGAATTTAACCATTCAAATTTGTTTGTAATTGTTGAAAAAATTTTAACTTAAATAGTGTATGTGATTTTTCTTAAATGCACAATTTTCATAATTTATAATTTAGTTTTCTTCAAACTTGACCGTAATTAAAGGGATTAGTGTTCAGGTTTCCGCAGGTTCAGTGCGGAAAAACGGGCAAAGTGCAGCTGCTGGGAATACCCGAAGGTATTTCCCCGCTGCCCATAAACCCATAAACATGCCATAATACTACCCTCACTAATCCCTTATTCTGCATGTATGAATTGTATACACTATAGCATAAAGAACAACGAGAAAGCGGAGCATAGGAAAAGCTGTGAATGCCAGAATACTATACTATATATACTATATAGGTATACTATATGGGTATACCTATACTATACTATACTATAGTATGCTGCATTGCTGCAGCAAGGGATACTATCCTCTCTCTCTCTCTCTCTCTCTCTCTCTCTCTCTCTCTCTCTCTCTAGCGTGTCTCTTGCAAATCTATAGCTATAGCTATCGTATAGAGCTTGGCAAGGCGAAAAGCATGCGACGACTTTCGATACTTTGAACGCATTGCAACTACGAGCACCGAGCTAGTGCAAACACTACACTGTCAGGTATACCTGCGCGCCTCCGAGGGAGCTCATCTGTTTTATTAGGGTTTTATGATTGTCAAGTTTAAAATTAAATTTTTTGAAAAATAAAGACTCATTTTATTTATCAACTATATAATAAAAAAGCATTTGTTAACAATAACAGGGAATTTCGAATTTAAAAAATCGGTTCATTTCGCGTTAATTGCATGAAAAATTTTATTTCTCTACATACGTTTACACATATACAGTGTATATTATACATAGCATATTCTACACTACGTAATAAATTTTAAATTTAAACTAATTGGCATACAAAAGAAAAAGAAAAGAGCTTTAATTTAAGCTATCAAACTTTTGTAACACACGGCTGGCTCAAAAGTTAATAGGATTTCAAGGAGATAAAAATCTCTGGATTTGCCAAAATTGAGTAATTTCATGAGAAAAAGCGAAATGTGCCTTTTTTCAAATCCTTGTACCTTCCGATTCAACCGACTGTTTTCAAAGATTAATAGCTCAAATTAAATCTATTATTTTCTTCTTGTTTTTCTAGATTATCTGAAGTTTAAGAAAATTTCAACTGTGTTAAATTAGAATGAAAGTAGAAGAAAAGAGCTTTGATTTCAGGTACTAAACGTTGAAAATGCGCGACTGGATCAAAATTGAAAAGGATTTGAAGAAACGTTTACATGCAAAAGAGCGTTAAAATAATCGTTCTTCTCTTTATATTTAAACCCTCATAATTTTGAGTATGTGATGAACACAGTGTATGCTTCTCAAGTATATCGTTTTCTACTGATTTTGAGAAGATTATATGTATAGTGCACCGCATAATAAACTTAAACTTCATATAAGTTAGAAAAAAGTAGAAGATACGAGCTGCAATTTGAGCGATTAAACTTTGAAATCTGTCGGCTAGATCGGAAGATACGAGGATTTGAAAAAAGGCAAATCTCGCTTTTTTCCATGGAATTAACCGTTTTTGGCAAATCCGCAAAGATTTTTCCTTTTATTCAAATGCTGCAGTTGTGTTCAATTGTACCTTTTTAATGTTTAATAACTCAAATTAAAGCTTTTTTCTTCTACTTTTTTGTTGGTTAGTTCAAATTTTAGTTTTAGCTATTAACCGTTCAAGCTTTAGTTTTAGCTATTAACCGTTAAAAGCGTATGCCTGGATCAAAAGTTGAAAGAAAAAAATGTAAAATTGGCTATTTTTGTAAGCGCCTGAAACAGAGTTCGTTGTCTTCAAAAGAGCATATCTTTTGATCAGTGCATTCTGTTTCCGATCAGTGCGTCCTTTCTTATGTTTCAAGAATAAAACCAAATTTTAATAATTATATTCATTACAATAAGTAAAAGTCAATTTAAATTATTATGTAAAGTTTATTACAACTCTAGATATACGAGGTCTGTTCAAAAAGTACCCGGAATTCTCATTTTTCTAAAAAAATATTTATTTCAAAGGTCCCCTTCAAAGTAATCCCCCCTAGATATAATACACTTATGCCAGCGTTTTTTCCAGTCTTCGAAACACCCTTGATAGTCACTTTTTGTAATGCTCTGTAGCACTCTCAGCGATTCTGCCTTTATCTCTTCAATCGATGAAAAACGCTGTCCTTTCATGGGTCTCTTCAACTTTGGGAACAGGAAAAAATCACACGGAGCGATATCTGGTGAATAAGGAGGTTGGGGCATGATTAAAGTCTTGTTTTTAGCCAAAAAATCACGAACAAGCAACGATGAATGAGCAGGTGCGTTATCGTGGTGCAAAACCCATGACTTGTTTTTCCATAAATCGGGGCGTTTTTTTCGAATTGCTTCACGCAAACGTCGCATTACGTCAAGGTAATACTCCTTATTGACGGTTTGACCTTTTGGCAAGAATTCTTTATGCACTATGCCATTATAATCGAAGAAAACAGTAAGCAAAACCTTGACATTTGATCGAACTTGACGTGCTTTTTTCACTTTTGGTGACGTTGAGTGCTTCCACGTGGACGATTGTGCTTTTGTTTCGACATCATAACCGTACACCCATGTTTCATCACCAGTTATGACCCTTTCAAGTAAATTTGGATCGTCGTTGACGTCGTTTAACAGCTCCTGAGCGATGGTAATGCGTTTGTTTTTTTGATCAACATTCAGCAGTTTTGGAACGAATTTTGCTGCCACTCGTTTCATGCCCAAAACATTTGAAAAAATATGATGGCATGAGCCAACTGATATGCCAACTTCATCAGCAACTTCTCTAATTGTGATTCGGCGATCATCGATAATCATTTTTTCCACTTTTCCCACATTTTCATCGATTATTGACGTGCTGGGTCGACCGGAGCGTTCGTCGTCTTCAACGTCTTCGCGGTCATCTTGGAAACGCTTATACCACTCGTAAACACTTGTTTTTTTCATAGCAGACTCACCGTAGGCTCTCTGTAACATTTCGCACACTTGGTTACACTTTATTTCATTTTTCACGCAAAATTTAATACAAATTCTTTGACTCTTCAATTCTTCCATTGTTTAAACTAACAAAAATCGCCGAGCTCAAAAAAACACGTCTACACCAGCCGCTACAAGACAGAATGTAACAACAATGAATACAGCTGAAAATTTCACCATATTAGGGACATGTGTACCAACACAATAAAAAAAAAATTTGACCACTGGACTCTCCAGACGCGCGCAATTCAAAAATTCCGGGAACTTTTTGAACAGACCTCGTAACACAATATGTTTTTTAAATGAAAAAATCTATTAGGTCCGTCACGTACAATATTGAAAAATAATCGATACGTATTTTTTCTTTTTTCAATCAAACAATTATTAACAACGCTACAGCACGTTGAACATTTCGTGACGTCATAATACACACCTATATCGATATACTAATGCCCATACCGAAACTCACATCGTGACGTCACGAGATGTTTCAATGCGCTGTATCGTTGTTAATAATTGTTTAATTGAAAAAAGAAAAAATACGTATCAATTATTTTCTAATATTCTTCGTGACGGACCTAATAGATTTTTTCATATAAACAATTTATATATTGACATGATATTTTTTGCGTGATGTATATTGTATTATAATTTGTAGCAAAAATTATAATTTTTTCGTAAAAATACTCAAATTCATTATAATTGTACCCGAAGAAGAGAAAATTCGGAGGAAAAAAATGTGGAGGTAAACGTAAGTATAGATATATAATATATGCTTTTAAGAAAAGATCTACTTAAGAAGCATTGAAAAATTTTAATTTAGTCTTATTGGCAGAATAGTAGAAGAAAAGAGCTTTAATTTAAGCTAGTAACCTTTAAAAGCGAATGCCAGCATCAAAATTTGAATGAAAAAACCTAAAATTTGCTATTTCTTTAAACGCCTGAAACAGTGTTTGTTGTCTTCGAAAATGCGTATCTTTTGATCAGTGCATCCGATCCAGACAAATTTGTATGCAAATTGAAGGTCTTTTCGTGTACTTTAAGTCTGTTTATATAAAAAAATCCAAAAGATGATAATACTGTAGATCATGTGCTTTTTTTAATTTTTAGAGCAAAAATGTCGGTGATTTTTTTTGATTTCTAAAAAAAAAGGTTTCATCCACTCGGAAGGTATATGAGTGTTTTCGAAAAGATGTATAATATTTTAATAATATGTATTATAAATTATTTTCTCTTCAAAACTGATAAGGTAATGATATATTTCAATTGCAGAAAAGATAGTTCGATTTATTATTTGAGAAATTGTGAACTCAAAAATAAAAAGCACGATTAATGATTGGTAACGTAATATTAATTGTTGTAAGCAGTTGTTTTTAATATAATTTAAAATTTTTTTCATTATATAGTGAGTGAGAAAATTTTATGTAAACAACAAAAAAAATACTTTTTGAAGATTTTAAGTGTAAATTAACAATTAATAAATATGTGATATGTATTAACGATAATTAATTTACTAAAGCATAACAATACATAATCATTATAATGGAGTAATGAATTATAAAATTGTGTTGAGTGTTATGCGATGTGCTGTAATGATTTGGTTGCGGTTTTTCAATTTTCCAGTTGTGTACAGCTCTTAATTTTCGAGGCTTGCAAAGCAGATATCGCCATCTGTTGACGAAATAATTTCTCAGTAGGTAACACATCCTACTACAACGACTGCGAAAACCAGCCGAAAGCTTCTCGCTTTGTCCACCATTGCTTACTGAGGGGGAGCCTCACGGTTAGAACTGCAACCGCATTAACAACCCAAAAACGGTTGTTAGCGTTTTGCCAGGGCTCCTCGAGAGGTGCTGCCGCCATTCGGCGGCGGTGTCCCTACATATATACTCGAAGTATACACGTAATTTGAAAGGTACTTATAGATCGAACGGAATGTTAAGAATGCGAAATTAATACGAGTAGATAAATAAGCTTTGCATGTATGAATACAGAATTCATGTAAAAACTATAGAGAAATTGTCCAAGCGGGTGTACTACGATCGTAGATTTTTTTTCCTTGACATTAAAAACAAGCGAATTAACGAATTCGTCGTTTCACTGTTCCATATGATCAACATATGAAATTTTTAGATAATGCTCTAATTTGGCTCATAAACATTCTAAATTGGTTCTATTCGATAATAATCACTATCTCCTTTTTATAGAGTGAATTAATATATATATCTATAAGAATACCAGTTTATCTTGATTGTTAAATTTTTTATTTTTCCCGGCTTGGCAGTCTTGGTAATAATTGTAATATGGTGCCGTATCGTATGGCGGCGCTGTGTGTACAACGTGCTACCAATAGGCAATAGCAGCTATTCAGCATAGCGATGTGACAGAATAATTTTTACAACTTTTTTAACAAACTTTTTATGTAGACAAACTGGTTGAAATGAAGGAAATATATATTTAATTGGAGTAATTTTTTGTCATTTAAAGGAATTTTCTATCTTGATTATCATTGGTGTTATTGACATTTGTATAATAAAGATATTTCATCTTTTTTATGGTAAATCTAACTGGGCGGAAACTAGAATAATAGCACATTTAGATAGAGGAAATTCAGATGCTTAGTTCAAGTGTTTATCATTTCGTCAGATGGCTCTGTTGGTTAAGATACCATAGGCGATTTCGATTTATACCTATAGTTACTTTACACTTTTATATCACAATGTGTTCCATCATCTATGATCATTGAGAACTATAAAAATAAATACTTTCCTTATTTGTAATTTGTTGAACTGTTATACAAGTTATCTTCTACATTTAGAAATTTATTTATGCAAATCCATTGATATACTTTCACTAATACAGACATACACCAATCCGTGTTACATAAGTATATTTAAACTTTTTACATAAATCTCTATACATTTATTACAAATTGCAAAATTGCATATGTATACAAGAAAAGTTTGGCAGTTTTGCGTGATCACTTGATTTTATAAACTTGATCATAGAAAAATTACATGAAGGTTACATGAAGACTTCCTCAATGTAATAACAACTGATTATTTTAGTGTGCAGTTTTTCTTTCTCACAACTGGAAGTTATCTTTACATACAGCAGATTTCTACCAATTGCAAATAATTGTAAGGAAAATAATATTTTTATGAAATATTGCATGTTAATTTAATAAGTGATCCTATATGGAACAAAATTTTGACATGAATGTTGATTTAACTCATAAGAATGCTGAATTAAATTTTACTTTATTTGGACTAATCTATACTTAAAGTTTATACTTGTCTTTTTAATTTATATATTATTTTAAGTGTACAATACAAAATAAAAAATTGACATTTCTTTATTAAAAATTTTGTGCTTGGTGATCTTTGAATTAAGGGGGTCCGATAGCCACTAATAACCCTTCACCAACAGTACGATATAAATGTGCTTAGATATAACAAATATGCAATATGCAAAGTTTGAAATTAAAATTTTCAGGTATCGAAAAGAAGTAAGCAGATGCTGGTTAGTCAGGTTACGTCTTCTGATTTTCGTTCCAATCCTTCTTTTCAAAACCTGAATATTTTTATTTTAAACTTTGCATATTGATAGATGATGCCGAAACGTAGGGCAGCTACCTGTTGAATTTGCGTATTCCATTATATTTATTGAGATTCAAGTACTTTTCTATGATACGGTTAGTGAAGGGTCATTTGTGGCTATCGGATCCCCTTAAAAATTTTAAATAGTTATGACAGAGTGGGCCGATTCTGCAAGTCTTTTTTAATAAGCTTTTCCATACAATTGATTTTTGATTTTGCCATTGCAAAAACACTAAAATTTTAACAAATTTATGTTTGCTGATTTTTTAAATTTAAAAAATATGTGACTGCTTAATTTAAAAAAGAATAGGTTGGAAGGTTAATAAGAATGCGTCTCTTCGAGCCAAAATGGTTATATTTATGCCAGACGTTTCGGAGTAATATACCCCCTCATCAGTGGCAAAATTCCAAAAAAAGTGAGTCGTGTGCTACATCAACGACGCAAGAAAACGCAGACGGCGATAGTGTGACGCTCGAAAAACTTTTTACACAAGGAACAAACGCGACCGGTGCCACTCGGTGGTAATGTGGCACCGGCCAAGGACAGAAGTCAACCGAGTGGCACCGGTCGCGTTTGTTCCTTGTGTAAAAAGTTTTTCGAGCGTCACACTATCGCCGTCTGCGTTTTCTTGCGTCGTTGATGTAGCACACGACTCACTTTTTTTGGAATTTTGCCACTGATGAGGGGGTATATTACTCCGAAACGTCTGGCATAAATATAACCATTTTGGCTCGAAGAGACGCATTCTTATTAACCTTCCAATCTACCATCATCGAGCGATAGAGTCAGTTTTAAACAATTAAAAAAGAATACTTCAGATTTACCCTAGACTATCCGATAAATTTGCAGAAGTTTGGGGCAAATCTGAAACACTACTGAAAAATAACGAATTTCCTTATAAATGGTAAATTTAAATTATTTGAAAAGAATCTACAAGAAAAGAGCTTTAATTTAAGCTAAAAATCATTCAAATTAATCACTTTGTTCAAAAGAAGAAAATGATGCGTTTCTGAAAAAAATTCATTGAAAGTTTAATGTTTTCAAATGTCCATAATTTATCACTTAAGCGGTTATTTTAAACGAGCTTAAATTCAAATTAAAACTCTTTTCTTTAGATTTTTGTACAGTGATTGCAATTTTATTCCATTTTATCCAAGTAATATACATAATGTTATCAAATATACTAATTGACAAGCATAAACTTCAATAACTTTCGTGTATAAAGAATGGTAAATCTTTTAATATTTAAGAAGGTTGATTAGGTTTACAAACAACAAACAGATATTGTTAAAAAAATTAATATAAACTCATAAATGTACAGATGATCGACTCCATAAGGAAGCATTCGTAAACTATGTGATTTCATTTTTTCCGTTTTCAGACCGCCCCCTCCCCCATGTGGCTCATTCTGGTTTTTCACTTCATACCCCCCCTTCCCACCAATACTATGTGGTTTTTTATGCTTAAAAAAATTTTTTTTCTAATTTTAAAAACGAATTTTGCAAGAATAAAAAATATATAATATACAGGATCTACTTCAATCCATTCTACTTCAGGTTCTGAAAAATCTAACTCGCAGAGTAGTTCAGTATTTCATTTGGCCAAAATTCTTATTGCTTGTTGTTTGGAATTAATTGTTCTGCCATGCATTTCTTTTGCATGTAATTTTTTTTGTTACTTTGCGGCAAAGTAAGCTCCACAAGAATGGCAGGTTCTTCCTGAAAATATTCAAAAATAACTTAGTTACAGAAAAATATTTAGTATATTATATATATATGGGTGATTCTCTGTGAGATCGACCGGCCGAAAAATAGACCTTACTATAACTCTAGGAATTTATTCTAGAGGTTGCCACGAGTTACTCCAAATTTTTTCAGATTTTTTTAATTGATTGTCTTAGAGTTACAGGGGGTCAAAGTTGATAAAATCAGTTTTTTTGCATTTTGTGCTGATTTTCAAAAATTCATAGCTCCTCAGGGAAGCATTTATCACTATAGGGACATATAACAATTTTTTCTTAAAATTTTCTCAATTTTTCAAAAAAAATACTTTTGAAATCATATATATATGTATTACAAGTCATATGTGTAATTTAAACCTTGAAATTCAAAATTTTCAAGGTACGCCCCATCGGATCCCAACCAAAATTTTTGTAAAGATTGCTTATTTTAGTAGAAAAGTTTCTACGTATGTCCCAACCCATCAGATTTGCTCTATTTCTTGCTAAAAATAAAGTTATTACTCATATTTTGCTACATTTGGCAAATAATTATCTATTTCCGCCTTTATAATTATAAATTCATCTGAATTAATTATAGTATGTATAGTAGATATATATAATACATATTGAGGTGATATTTCTTAATGTAATAGATAATAATTCTATATGTATAGCGACTAAAATCTGGATTAATAGTTAATTTATAATATAGTACTTACAGTCATAGACGTGTGAGGTGGTTTTAACTTGTTTTCCCGGACCAACTTATTTGAATCATCTGTAACAAACAAAGATTAATTTATTTTAACACAAAGAATTGTGTTCTTTAATTTAAATTTAATTGAATTAAAAATAATAAAAGTATACATATCTGATGTTCAATGAGTCATTCACAGTATCTTTATATACACATGACTTTTGTTCAAGTGGACTTTTACACTTTAAACTTTCTCCAGGCTACATCTCAGACACTGTTACACACGCGGAGTACGAGTTTCAGGGGGTTTAAGTGCATTTTAAATAATGTATTTTATTATAAATTAGCAGTCCCGGCGCGGTTGAGGTTAGCGCAGCTGATAGCAGCAGCAAAACAGCTAAGATTTCAGGTTATGCACAATAATAGCACGAAAGTGGGTTGGCGGCAGTTATACCCTGTATTAGGAATGAACAAGACGGTGGCAATTTTGAAAGCGCGTGCGATCTGAATATATTTTTGGAAGTTGGAGTGCCACTTGAGAAATGAAGGGCAGTGCCAAGGCCAAGAAAGGACTTCAGACCAGTAACAAATCAAATAGCGTTTATTGAAAACGAAACTAGAAATCTTAAGCTGAATATCAGAAGGCTCTCCGTGTCGACCAGGCTCTCCAGAGTCCCAGCTCGTTCTGAGCATCACAGAACAGTAACTCCAAGAGAAGTGCAGGCTCCGTGTTAAGTAGGGGAAACCTTCGAGCATATACACATAGAGGAAGCATGTTATATGGCAAGCGCGACGTTTTTAGCGGTATCCCCACTCTCTTTCACTCACTCTTTTCCGCGCACGTGATTGGCTAAGTGACTCCCCACCTATACCTATCTATAAGACTTGAAGCCTGTATAGCCGGTAGCCTATATGTAGAGATATCGCCCGCTTAGAAATTGAAAAAGCGATAATAAGGCCGTGATAACCCAATGAAACTTTTTTAAATCAATAATATATGCCTTTAATAATTCTTCAGTATAGTTTTATCAAAATTTACTGGCACAGAACACGTACAAACTAAACGAAATCATGTTTGCTTTTGCTTCATCTATTTTCTTAAATTCTAACTTTAACTCACGGTATCTCGATGAGATTTTTATCATTATCATTCAAATTTTTATACAATTTTTGTCTGTCTATTCTTCGGGACGCAGGATAAGTCTGAAACCTTAAATATATTTTATAATCCATTGATGAATTTTAAAAAAAATATATCTCGAAGATTTTTTTTCTCGAAGAATTTTCTTTCAGCTTCAAATATCAATTAGATTTTGTGTAACAGTATTGATAATATATTATTATTACACAGCGTTCGACAAAAAATACAAAATTTTCTTAATATTACCGCCTAAAAATGTTTACTGACCTAAAATGATAAAAATAATTTCAACTTAGTGTGAGTAAGTGACGCTCTCGGACGGGCCCGAAGTTCAAAACTTTTTTTTACTACACCCTAAATAATAAATTTAAAGAACACTTATACAAATTCTTTAAACAATTGGTATAATTTCAGTTTTATTCTTGCGTTAATTTAGTGAGCACCAAATATACGCCTTCCAGACGGCTAACCGCCGTGCGGTGACGCGCAGTTTCGGAAGGGAGGGTATACCTATAAAACTCACGCGATTTTAACCCAGGATGCTTCCTCTATGTGTATATGCTCGAAGGGGGAAACAAACATGGAGAGGGAAATGTCTACCCTCTCTCTCGCACTCATTGAGTCTACACCAGCGCCACTGGTGGCAGCATGCAACATAACATTTTTTATAAGTACCCTACGATTCTATGTAGAAAAAACGTATATAGGAAGTATGGGTAAAAAAACGTGTATATTAAGTACAGGCAAAAAAAATCGTATATGTTGAAAGATTTCTAGGGTTTTTAATTATATAGCTAAATAATATTTTTAATTATAATATTATGGTCTATATTTGTATACTAATTTATAAAAATATAAACCATGATATTATTAAACAAATATTTTTAGCTATATAATTAAAAAGCTCTAGAAATATTTCAACATATACGGACTTTTTTCCCTGTACTTTATGTATATATTTTTGAATCTTAAAATACTAGTAAAAAAATATATAAATTTTGCTCACAATATTTTAATTTTGTTAATAAATATATGAATGTGTTCCAGACACAATATTTTTATACATAAATTTTATATAATTTGAATACAATAGATGACACATGATCAGCCAAAAGATATGTTAATTACAACTTTCATATAAATTGAATTTAGCATTTTTTATACTATTATTAAAATAATATATTCCTCAATAAGATGATCCCTTCTGACCTGAAGTTTTAATCAATTATTTGGACATATTCAGTCTAAAATACTGATTAATAGGCTGTTCAACTGCTGTTTGTAGAAATTCTGGTTTGCATTTATTAATGCCATATCCAATAACTTGGTTTCCGTGAGACGTGGCACTGGCTTTCCTAAAAAACAGATTCAAATAATTTTCTTATATAATTTAGTTTTTAAACAATTAAACGAAAAACATTATAGTATAATAGAGTCAAATTTAAAACTTATTTATTTATCATAACAATGAAGTGAAAATTTACTTTTAATATCTATCTCTAACCGTTGACGTGCTTTCTTGAAAAATAAACCTTAGATATATAAAAAAATCTTTAGACTTGTAAGTTTCTCCAAACTATCCCTAAATTTATTGCGACTAATAAATCTGAATTGCGGACTCACTGAACCTTCATCCGCACGCATTTCCCTCGCGCATTTCTATCGTTTAAAAAAATTTTGTGACTTGTCCAGGTACGCGGAAAGTATATTGTACTATTTGAGATTTACAATCTACTTTGAGTCAGGAGCTAGAGTATGTTTCTGGCGACAGTCGTTTTCGAGAGCTTGAAGAGAGCAGATCTTTTAAAATCGCTGTGACAGAGTCTCGAAACGCGTATTAGCAAAAACCTGTAAAGCTTGCTAATATAATTATTTAACAAAAACACATACGTTGTAGTGATGGTGTAGTGAAAAACGAAACTGTGTCATAATATATCCACAATGAGTTTGTACCGAATAAAATATTCTTGTAAAGTTGCTGAATGTTCTAATGCATACATTGTCCAAACCTTAGATAAAAATTACAAAAATAAAAAGTTTCATTCTTTTCCAACAAATGAAGATATTCGAAAAAAATGGAAAAGAGCTTGCGGCATTGATAAATCCGTTGTTCTGCCTACTAGATCAGCATGCTATGTTTGCGAAGAGCATTTTTTACCGTCCGATTATAAAAATGCAGAACGGAAAAATCTGAACTGGAACGCTATTCCAAGGGTTAATGCCATTACAACAACTATTACAACAAGCAACTTGAATGAATTGAACAACAGCTCGAATAAAAATCAACTGAATGAATCAACAATAAGCAGTTCCGTAATATACTCGGTTAACGATGATACTACGTCATCGATTGCTGCAGCTGACTGTGAAATGAGTGAAGAATATGTGAGCAACTTTAACGGTGAATTAAACAGCAGCTCCGAAAAAAATGAACTAGCTCAGACAACAAGAAACAACTCGATTGAAGAGTCGAATAATGAAGATACTGCTTCATCGCTGGCTGCAGCTGACCGTGAAATGAGTGAAGAAGATGTGAACAATGTGAATGTATATCCTGCATTTAGTTTGTTATCAAAAACAGCAAATGAAAGCCTAATCAAAGAGTGCGATAATGATGATAAAACATCATCGATTCTGGCAGTTGAGTTTGAAAATGATAACTACGATTTTTTATTAGATGAAGACTTCACATCAAAAGATCAAGACCATACTTACACTGCTAACTCGTCACAAAATCAAGCAGGTAATTTCTCCGAAGATTTGAAATTGAAAAATGTTAAGAAAAATTCAAAAATTTTAAGTTCAATCAAAGTTTCACACAAAAATTTGACTCCTAGAAAATTGCATATGCATAAAATTCATAGAGCGACTCAACGAAAACTTTGCAAACTAAAAAAAAATTGGAAAATAAAGACAATGAATTAAAAGAAGTGAGACGCTTATATGCAGAAGGCTTTTTTGATAAAATTGAAAATAGTTTAAATTCAGTGGCACAGAATTTTATAAAAAGCCAATTGCGCAATGTAAACAAGTCACCTTCAGCCAAACGGTGGACTGTTGATGATAAAGTCTTTGCATTGACCGTGTATAAAAGAAGTCCGCGGTTATACAAATATTTGAGATGTTATTTGGAGTTTCCGTTAAGACGAACGTTGCAAACTATTTTATCCGCTATACCGTTTGAGCCCGGCGTAAATGATTCGATTATTCAATTGTTAAAACTTCAAGTACAGAAAATGAGCGAAGCAGAAAAACTATGTACAATTATGTTTGACGAATTACATCTGCAAAGCTCATTATATTACATGAAAAACAAACAAAAAATTGTAGATTTCGAAGATTTTGGCCATTTAGGACGAACAGAAAAACAGGCTAACAAAGGCCTTGTTTTCATGTTACGAGGAATAACTAAAAAGTGGAAGCAAGTGTTAACTTATTATTTTACATACAGCTCAATAAGTGCCGGAAATTTAAAAAATATTTTGTTCGAATTACTCAAAGTTTTAGATTCTATTGGCTTAAAAGTAGTCGCAACCGTTTGCGATCAAGGCTCAACTCAATTGTCGGCTTTAAAAACGTTAGTCAAAGAAACAGTCGGAACTAAAGAGAGTCATTTTTTTCTATTTAAAGAGAGGCCGATTTATATAATTTTTGATGTACCGCATTTGCTTAAAAATACGCGCAACGCTTTGATTGGAAATAGATTTATTTTTGACGAGATTAATATGTTTAACGAGGAAAGTGGAGAATGGGTCGCTGTACAGAAAGAAGCACAAATGACGTACCTAGAGCAAGCTTTCGATTTAAGGGGTTATGCCTGAGTTAAACCTGAAAAAAATAAATTATCAGTTAACAGGTCAAAAAAAATGTTGTACAAGTAATATCAAATAAAAACTTTTTCGTGATTAAACTGTACATATTAGTTGTAATTTTCCATGTGTTTAAAAACTTATATATCTATACTTACTATGTGTGAAGTACCATGTGTGAAGAACTAAATTTCAGTATATTTTATCCTTTGCCGTAAGGTTTCTCATGATCCAGGTGATGAATTCAAACCAAACTGGATGGCAATTCTTCTAAATGTCTTAAGTCTTTCTCCTCAGCTTGAACGGA
This sequence comes from Philotrypesis tridentata, assembly GCA_018906965.1. NCBI lineage: Eukaryota > Metazoa > Arthropoda > Insecta > Hymenoptera > Pteromalidae > Philotrypesis > Philotrypesis tridentata. The sequence goes on along the minus strand of JACCIB010000130.1, from coordinate 165,559 downwards.
AGGGATTACTGAAAAATAAAAATTTTAAATATTTAGAAACACATAAGTTCATAATATTCATAATTATAGTGAATTATGCATATGTTCACATGCGTAACATTCTTTAAACTTACCTTAGCCAATTTCCCTCCGTTCAAGCAGTGAAGAAGGGCTTCCTGGAGTTCTCTAAAAAATTTCAGCTTAATCGGTCCCATAGTTGTTGAGAAATCCTGCGGCAACTGACCTAAAATCACAAAAATTCAAAACTTGAGAAAACTGCATTTAAAGTTTATACATGAAACTTATTTCCATTTATCGGGTAGTACTTACAGAAACTGCTTGGCATATTTTTTTGTGTTTTGGCATAAAATATCCCTGTATTAAGGGATATATTAAGACCCGGGTGCCACACATATTGATATACTAGTATCAAAAGCTGAAATTGAAATATAAATTTTTATACGCATTCACAGTCAGTATGTTTCATATGAATATAATTGTTGGTATTGCTTACCCATGACTTTCTAGGATTGTTAATAGTTACAGCCAACTTCCACAACATCTAACCTTGCATCGAACACAGAAGTACCTTATCGTTCACATGCCATTTACAGCTTATATACCTAAAAATAAAGAACACACTCACAAAGAACAAGTTCTTTACAAATGATGTGTTATTTAGAGTCCAAAATACTTATCTAAATTTAAACACTACTGACACTCAGAAGTTTTCACTTCAGATCAAAATTCACAACATCAAGCTTGCACTAGACTGCAGATCAAGCAGACGAAAGAGCTGTCTGATAGCAAACTTAACTAGGTTGGTAAAACAGTGATTGGCTTTTCCATATGCTGTATGGTACCATGTTTTTAGGTGGTAATTTATAAAAATATTTTAGTTTGTACGCATGCTTATTATTTTATTAAAAAGATTAAATTAATGAAACAGATAAATTTATTTTATTTTTAACATTCACAATAAAAAAATCTATGCTTTTATCAGAATGAGCTATTTACTATATGCAATAATTCATAAATAAATAATTTGTGTTATTTTTAATAAAACTGTCTTTTATCAAAAGGAGTTTGTATGCACATTTAACGTTAAATTTTCTATAAAAATGTAATGGCTTTGAATAAACAAAAGCGCTATAGAATAAAATATGAAAAATACTTAATTTTGACAAATTATATATTTTTAGTATTTTGCCTATAATTTTGTAACGAAATTTTTTCGGGCAAAAGGAGTTTCAACAGTATATTCTACAGTAAATTTGCTATTAAAAAATCAAATAAAAAAAATTTGATTTTTTTGAATTTTAACTCAGGCATAACCCCTTAAGCGAACAACGTAGGTATAAGCTTTTGTACAAATTAAATAAGAACAACTTTGATTTTAAGGATACGTACTTAAAAATGAAGGTTAATGTAGCAGCTCGACAGTTAAGCAATACTATGGCAGTTGCAATAGAAACATATGCTACACTCGGCAAAATGTCTCCCATAGCTTTGCAAACTGCTGAATTTGCTCATATGATCGACAATTTGTTCGATTCATTAAATAGCGCTAGTACTCATTCCTCAAATGGAAAAAAAGTACAGATCTGCTCTCACAGCCGATTCTTCTCATTTCGAACTTTGGGGTGAAGTACTAGAAAAAAATAAACAAATGGAAGATAATTAGTTTAAAAAGGAATCAAGATATAACTAAAATGGTTTCTTTTATACACGGTTGGAAAACAACTATAAAATCTGTGCAATCTCTGTGGCTTGATTTGCAAAAAGATTATAATTTAAAATATCTTTGTTTGCGATCTTTTAATCAAGATCCACTAGAGAATCTATTTTGTCAAGTGCGTCAGCATGGCGTTATGAATGTTAATCCAACGTGTCATCAATTTACCGCTGCCTTAAAAACATGTATGATTAATAATTTAGCATTATCGACAAAACAAAATAGTAATTGTGAAAACGATGATGCTGAATTATTAGAAAATTTACGATCATTCATAACTAATATTGTTAATGTTCAAGGTGGTGAAGACGATGATATGTTTGACGATATCGATGAAATTGCAGATAACAATGTAATGCGTAAGGAAAACTTAAATGAAATATCAGACGTGTTAAGCGAAAATGAAGACGTCGATGATAATAATGCATTATCTTACGTTTCTGGATATATTTTAAAAAAAATTAGCAAATTTTTACCAAAATGTTCAGAATGTGATAATGCATTATTTTCAAGCGAACCGTCTTCAAATCATACTTTTACGCAATTTAAGGAAATCAATGATCTCGAGAGACATTTGACGTACTGCAGCCGTAAACTGTATATGTTAATTGATTATGTTCATATATATTTATATAAATACGCTGATGAATACGGCCATCAGTTAGATTTTGAAGAGAATTTTAAAAAAAGATTTGCTGATAATTTCAAAAACCAATTTATTTTTTGTCATGAGCACAATGTTTTCGATGAAGTTTTAAAATTCTCTGTGCCATTTATTATATTTAAATATTGCAAAGATAAGAATAAAAAAAGAAATCCATTAAATGAAAAAACTGAAGGTCACAAAAAAAAATAAAGAAGTTTCAAAGTACATGCTTGTCAAAGCGTTTGTCAAAAGAGTTTCATTAAATTCGATAAAATTATGTACTACATATGTATGTATATAAGCATATACGTTGTGCGTCTATATTGTTATGTATATGATAAAGTATTGTGATGTATGATATAAATAAATATATAGCAGCTTTTAGTTTGCAAATCCGTGAAAAATATTTTGATATATATTAGTGATAGATGTTTATCCTATAAAACATTAGCTTAAATTACTTCTGAATAACTCATGCATTATTAATTTTAAGTTTCTGTACATACATACCTGAATAAAATATTAATTGTCTGCTATTACACTGTTCATTTATATTTATTTTGTTCGTGATCGTTGATGCATCCTTCACTATCCATACAATTTACTTATAATTCATAAAAACTACGACTTTTATACTATTTGCGTAAAACTATATTTTAACTTTCACGTAGCATCTTCCTCGACGAATTTTCAACTGTCACTAACTGACGTTTACTTTCTTTCTCCCGCATAGATGCGCGCTTCATAACTTCAATACGTGTGCCGAGATTGCCGGGTTAACAGGCCCGGTTCACGAAAGGGAATATATGGGGAGATACTTCGTTCTAAATTTCTTTTAATTTTTATTAATTTAACTAAAAAATCGTTTCATCATGTCAATAAAAATAGATGAAATGTTATTAGGTCGACTCTATAAAAAAAATGAAAAATTTTAAAGTAAGGGCGTGCAGGGCTCCATTTTCTTTGGCACGAACCTGGCACGCTCCCCCGCCATATTTTTTCCACTTTTCTCATCTACAGTTTCACCCCTCTGCTGAGCATCCAAGCGCGCCATCGGGACCGCCACCCAACATGGCGGTGCGCGCTTGAGCATGGAGCGCGGTGAGAGGGGCGACTCTATCACCACTCGTCGCGGGGACGGAGCTCCTGCTTGCGGCGGCGCCTCGGAGGTACGAGACGAAGATGCCGAGACGGTGGCGCCACGGAGGCGCGGCGGGCGTTCTCAGCTCGACGCGACGCCTCGAAGCCAAGATGGCGGAATGGCGGGGAAAATTTCACGGGAGCGAGAAAATTTTTCACCGGAGAATGATTTCTTTGAGAGAATCGAATCTCCTGACGGCGCGTGCCGTGTCGATGAGAATAGCGGTCGGCAGCGTCTGAATCCATAAATATGGAGATATAGAAATTTTCAACGCGTTGGTACGGCCCTGTACCAAAGCGCCCACAGTAGCTCTTAAGTTTCGTCCCTGTTTGTTGCGGCCGCAACCCGAGCGCTCACGCACGTGTCAATACTATACACGTGCGTTGACCATTGGCGCGAGAAAAACAAACACAAGCACAATTTTCAGTACTTGTGTAAGTAGGCGGTCCTTCTAAAGTCACGCGACACGGCACGCGACGCGAGATTTACACTATTTATGCATGGAACTGTCTAACGCGCAACGAGCCCCCGTTTCCGAGCCGCCGAAAATAGAGCTCCGGAGCTCAGTCGCAATTGACCATGCAGCAGTGCACTGGAATCTATTGAAATAGAAGGAGTGTTTTTCGTCCCCCGACGTGCACCATTAAGATGCAGCGGCTCCACCACAGATATTATCAGCGACGACCCAGGACTGCATCGGCGAGACACACGAGTGCCCGATCACGCCATCACCGTCAGCTCAATAACCGCAGCGATACCTGCTCAAAGTAGGTCTCTTATTTTAACAAACTTTCTTTTATTTATGAGTCGAAGCAGCACAAACATACACATGTTTGTGTGCTGGAAAGGTCGTGCTACGTACGTCTTTCCAGCAGCCAGGAGTCCTCGCGATTGCTTCACTTTTCCATTCTATCTTAGGGAAAACTAACCAATTCGTAGAGTGTGAATGTTTCGCGGTGTCGCGGATCTTCGCGAAACTATCGAGTTTTTTTTTAGTAACAGCAACACCCATTTAACGGTGTGGTATAATTTTAGCGTTTTAATACTTAATAAATTCCGTACATATGCATACCTGTAAACAGCCGTAGTGTTTACATGCTTGACCGCGTCGCGCCCGTCTAGTGTGTATGTTTCGACCGCATATTTTCAGACATAGCGCGCAACAACCAAGGACGCAGAATTCCAGCAATCGGGGAAGACCATTTCAAGAATACAAATTATTTTTTATTTTCGACTTGAGTATAAAATACGTTCAACAATTACCATTTCTTTGTCTTGAGAGTTCAATAAACACAATGATTGATTTCCATTTATATCATAAGTGTTAAGATTTATTTCCCGTACCTCGCCCCTTGTGTCTCTTTCTAATTTTTATTTTTTTTTAGCTAATTTAATGAGAGGTTATCTGCCTTCTGCACATAACCAATGAATTAAATAAAGTTACGAACCACGCAATATATATATATATAATATATTAAATATTTTTCTGTAACTAAGTTATTTTTGAATATTTTCAGGAAGAACTTGCCATTCTTGTGGAGCTTACTTTGCTGCAAAGTAACAAAAAAAATTACATGTAAAAGAAATGCATGGCAGAACAATTAATTCCAAACAACGAGCAATAAGAATTTTGGCCAAATGAAACACTGAACTACTCTGCGAGTTAGATTTTTCAGAACCCGAAGTAGAATGGATTGAAGTAGATCCTGTATATTATATATTTTTTATTCTTGCAACATTCGTTTTTAAAATTAGAAAAAAAATTTTTTTAAGCATAAAAAATCACGTAGTATTGGGGGGAAGAGGGGGTCAATCTCACAGAGAATCACCCATTTAAATAAATAAATAAATTGTGACGAGTATCGTCACGCCGCATGCATATTCTATTCTAAGACATATGTTTTTATATATTTGTATGTAAGCCTTTTCAGATGTTCCCGCGCACCAGAGCTGTACGAGAGTTGATGTATTGCTGAACGCGCCGCCTGGTGAGAGAGCGCGCGTGAGAGAGAAGCTTCTAGCGTCACGTTAGGTTAGACGGGAGATTCGATTCGAGGATCGAGCGCGCGTGTTGTATATCAGGAGAGCGTCTACCCCGGCGATATAGTTATTCTGTATTGTTTATTGTACAATAATTGCGATTACGCGTGTAAGTGGAGTGATACTCTACATCGCTGCAAGAGCATCTTGATTACCAGGCAGCTGGACCGAAACGAGACCGCAGTTTTAGGTTGATTACCGTGATAGCGTCCTTCGCATTTTTGTAAGTATCAGCTTCTCTCTCTTACTCTCACCAGCGCGTTCAACAATATCAGCTTTCTATTGACCGTGAGGTTGCGTGCTAACGAAGCACCTTTGTACATTTTTTCTGTTATAATTCTCTGATTTGATTAACATAATATATGCAATAGCCTTTTACCGAACTTTCCGTGTGTTTCATTTACTAGTGTTACATTCTCTCTGTTCTCCTTTATCTAAAACTCACGGAGAATTTAAGTAGAGTAATCTACATATAACGAGTGAATAATCCCCGTTACATTGGCGCCCATCAGTGGTTAGATTTAGCTAGAGCAGGGAATATTAGAATTTTGTGGGAAAAACTTAGTGCGAAATCGCGAGTGTTCGTTATAAGTATAAGCGTGCGGAGATATACATAGCGTGTATGGTGTAGCGAACAAGCGCGAACGTTGCCGAGTGTTTACATCGCGCGGCTAGACTTGTCGTCCGCGAACGTAAACATTGCGCGCTTCCAGCTATCGAAAATTTTAGCATTGGCTGAAATATTATTTCGGGAAATAAGTTTTATTTTCTCTTCGCGTGATTTATATGCTTGATGTTGGCGATTAATCAGTATATGTAATTACTGGATTAATAGTTGAATAGCGAATCGAATCTCAGATTGCAATTATACTAGGAGAATAATTTGTTTTAATATTATTAATTGAACAATTGAGTATAAGTAATTGTTTTCCCCCATTGATATTAAATATTATTTTTATTATTTATATTATTTAATATATAATTGCAGTCAAATCGACTGGTTAATTTTTCTATTGTATATATTGTGTGTGATAGCGTTATTTTGGCGTTGCTAACAGCTATATAGCATACGCGTCAGCTGATTGTATGTGTGCGTGTATCAGTGTATCACCGAGTTAGGGTTAGATACAGGTATACTTTGCGGAGCGTATCGCAACGGCGAAGCGTCGATTTACCGACAGTGTAGATAATAATTTCTGTTTGAATTTTGTTTTGAAATTGAACTTTATTTTTCGGTGTAAGTTTATTGAATTTGAATTGAGGTTTTTGACGAAATATTTTAGGTTATTTTGTTTGTTCGTTATATAATTTAATCGAAATTTTTTTCAATCTAGATTTTGGTAAAACAGTAAACTCTTAATTCGAGTACAGCACGGTAATAAAATTTTTTGGTTGTTGTAAATTTTATTTTGGAATTTTCTTTCGAATCGGAAAATTTTCTTTTGAATTTTTTTTCCTGTTTCTGGTTGTAGTTTGGTTGGTAAATTACATAAGTGTAATTTAAGATTGCACAGAATTTCGAACGAAGGAGGCTGTGACTGAATTAAGAGCGACACGCGGAATAGTTTTTTCAATTATTTAAATTTTGGTCATTATTAGTTTATTTCTTTCGTAATTTGTCTCTTGTATATTTTTTGATTTCGACGAAAGAATTTTTGTTTAAGTTAGCGGGATCGCATTCAAATTTTGAAAATGGCAATGCGCGTGAATATTTGTGCGCGTGTCATTGTCAGAGGATAGACTAAGTGATTTATTGCAGAGATTTGAATTAGTAATTGACACGAGTAGATACAGTAATGATGGTAGGTTAATTAGGCGTTTGCGCGGTGATTACACTGCGTATGATTTTGTTGTGACGAATGAGCCTAGCGATATCGCGATGTCGAGCAGAGACGCAACTTTTCAGAAGATTATTTTGAGAGAAGGAAATTTATCAAATGAGACGAAGTCAACGACATGGGTGCGATTGAGGTTACCGACGACGTTAGAATCAGAAGCATCAGTTTTAGATGATACTGAAGAGCAAGATGAAGAGACGTTAGATGACATTTTCCAGATACTCAGGAATAATGATCTAGAGTCGACCAGAGTTTCTAGTGAAGAAGAAGTTGACGTTTCGGGAGTACATTCTATGGTTACAGTAGCGGATGTGAATACGGAAGCTGAAGAAATTGTAGATCTTCAACAGCGAAAAGCTTGCACTAATATTGGTGTTGATAAAGATCAAGTTGACTTAGCAGATAAAAAAGCAGATCAAGATAATCAGGATGAAGTGAAACCAAAATTGCGACAAGAATTAGCTGAATAGCGCGAGTTGGCCAAAACCTCAGAGGCTAGATGGAATGCGTATGCTGCTGAAGTGGAAAAATCCATGGTTGAGCTGAGCGGCTATTGTTGCAAATTAAAAGAAGATTTTGAGAAGTTCCAAGTTCAATTCAGAGATACGTTTGTTGTGCATAGAGAACCTGATGCTCATAGTACCAAGTTGAACTCGAATGCGACAAGATTTGTGTCCGGTCATACAACTCAGAAGGCTGGAACGAGTGAGTTACCATTAAGTGCAGAACCCCAAGGTGTGTCTCGGAGGGGAAGAGAATCAGCTGCTTCAACAAGTAGAGCAGTTGGAGAATATTCATCTTTTGCAAGACCAGTGTACCGTGATGTTGGTAAGATTGCTAGAGATTGGAAAATTCAATTTGATGGTAGCAAGGAAAGTTGTATCGAGGAATTTATTCAGAAAATGAATGAATGTAGAGATATTCAGAAAATGAATGAATGTAGAGTCATCGCATTTAGATGATATGGATTCATTGAATGCGTTACTCCATGTTATGACGGATGGAGCGTTAATCCGGTGTCGGCAAATGCGTCAGACGTGGAAAACTTGGAAAGATTTTTGCTGTGATGCTAGGAAAAGCTATGATATGGATCAAGATATACAGATGAAGTTGTTAGCGGAAGCGCAAGCGCGTACACAAGGAGGAGATGAGCCAGTACGTGATCACATCATGGCGATGCTAGCGATCATGAGTAGGTTGGACGATCCGCCGGAGGTTGCTGTACAACTGAAAATGATTTACGACAATATGCTAGCTGGAATTAGAATGCAAATTCCTCAGGCACAGGTGAAGAATATTGGAGATCTTATTACATTAGCTAGGAATGCTGAGATGCTAATTCATGATAAGCATCATTATAAGCCTCCTCCTTCACCTAACAGATGTTTATTGCCGAAATTGGCCTATAAAGGAACATATGTCAAGAATGTTGGGGAGAAGACGAAGAGTGTAACCGCTGTTTCGTCAGTAGCAGAACCTGCTGATTTACGTGAGGCTGTATGGTCGTTGCAGGAGGCTATTGCTGAGTTAAGCTTACCCCCAGCTGCCAAGTCAAGAGGTCATGGAGGAAAGAAATCTAATTCCAAAGGAGCGAGGTCGCAGACCCAGACTACGACTACAGTATCGGACAGCACAGCTGGGAAGATAAATGCTGTTTCAGAAGAAAAGAAAAGTGCTCCTAGACAGCCACGAAGTGAGCATAATAAAGATCAGGACTCCTGGGGTCCTTGCAAACCATTTGTGAGGTGTTATGGCTGCGGATGGCCTCGAGACACCACGAAAACTTGTCCGGAGTGCTCTCAGAAGAAGAACTCTGGGAGTAAATTGTCTGAAGGTAAGAAGACTTCAGAAAACTCGGGAAACGAGAATGGGAGCAAGTAGTTCAGGCCCCTACTTCTCCTATTATTGTGGCGGCCTCCCAAGAAGCAAGTCAGGTTACTGAAGAAGCAGTGATGCCTGTTACAGTATTTGATCCATCCAATGTTGACTGCAGTCGCTGGTGGATGCCAGTGGTCATTGGTGATTTTCATTTACGAGCACTTTGTGACTCGGGAGCTGCGCATACCGCTTTAGGTCCGATTGGATTACAGATAGCTTCAGCGCTGAAAAAAGCTATTGTTCCTTATACTGGACCAGGTGCGAAACTCGCTGATGGACAGCTTGTGCCGATTTACGGTTATGTTCAATTGCCGTTCACAGTGTTGAATCAGTCGCGAACTTTAAATGCTATGATTTTAAGTGCACTCGATTCCGAATGTATACTCGGAACAGATTTTATGCGAGCATTTAACGCGATTCTGTTACCTAGAAAGAATAGATTACAAATAGAAGGTGTCACCGAATCAGTTCCTCTAGAGATTTCTGCTCTCTCAGAAGGAGTAGCAAGCGCTCTCGCAGCCATCGGTTTGGCCGATGTTACCTCAGAACAGCGAAAACGCCTACAAGAGCTGTTAGACAGTTGGCTTCCAGCTGGCGAAGTACCGTTGGGGTGTACACATCTGATCCAGCACAGTATTGATGTGGGGTCTGCGAGACCAATTAAACAACGTTATTATCCAGTGTCAAAGAAGATTGAGGAAGAGATGCATGCTCAAGTGCTAAAAATGTTGGACGCGGGAATCATACGCCGTTCTAACAGCAGCTGGTCAAGCCCCGTAGTCATGGTCCGCAAATCGAATGGTACCTACCGATTCTGTGTTGACTATCGGAAGCTTAATGCTGTTACAACCGCGAGCGCGTATCCGTTGCCATACATGGACACTATTTTGAGTAAGCTTCAGAAGGCGAGATATATTTCTACAATTGACCTCAGTGCAGCATACCACCAGATACCAATGAAGGAAGAAGATATTCCTTTGACGGCATTCACAGTATCTGGGTTAGGTCTGTTTGAATTCACCCGGCTCATTGGACCTGAATTAGAGCCGTACGCCTTTTCCTACTTGGATGACATTATCATCACAACCGAGCATCATTTCGATGAGCATCTGCATTGGTTAGATGTAGTTCTGAAGCGAATCGCGGAAGCTGGGTTGACGATTAACCGAGGTAAGAGCAAGTTTTGCTGTGATGAAGTTAAATATTTAGGCGTCATTGTGAATCGTGAGGGATTTCGTCCAGATCCTCGGAAAGTTGCACCGATTCTGGAGTATCCGGTTCCTAATACTCTGACCAAATTGAAGAGATTCATGGGAATGGTTTTCTGGTACCGGAAGTTTTTGGATCGGTTGAGCGATGTCGCGGAGCCGTTGAATCTAGTGTTACGTGGCAATGCAAAATTTACTTGGAGTGTAGAGCAACAGGATACATTTGAACAAGTCAAAACTATACTTGCGACAGCGCCTGTATTACACAGACCATCGTTTGATCATCAATTTATTATCAACACTGATGCGAGCGACAGCGGCATTGGTGCGGTACTCATGCAAGAGATAGATGAAAAAGATTACGTCTTGTCTTATGCGAGTCGCACTTTAACCTCTGCGGAGCGTAATTATTCAGTCACCGAGAGGGAATGTCTTGCCGTTCTCTGAGCAATTAAGAAATTTCGTGCATATGTGGAGGGTTATCATTTTAAGGTAGTTACAGACCACTCAAGTTTAAAATGGCTTTGTTATCTACATAACCCTAACGGTCGATTATCTCGATGGGCATTGGAGTTGCAGTCATATGACTATGAGATTGAATATCGACCTGGCAAGGAGAATTATGTCCCAGATGCGTTATCGCGGATGTTTGAAGAAGATGATTTAGAGGAACAACAAATTGCATCTTTAAAAGACGTTCAAGAAACTATTAAAGATCAGTGGTATATACAGATGTATCAGCAAACTTTAGAAAAGCCTCACGAATTTCCAGATTGGAAGATTGTTGCTGGTAAATTGTATCATTACAAGCCTGAGCCAATTCTAGAAGACGTTCTGGAAGATATGGATGCTTGGAAGCTGGTCGTGTCGAGAGATAATATATTGCAAGTACTTCGCGAATCGCATTGCGAGCCCACGTCCGGACATTTGGGTCGTCGCAAGACGTATGAGCGAGTCGCAAGATATTTTTACTGGAAGCGAATGTATAAAGATGTTCAGAAATTTGTTAAGTCATGCACTGTGTGTCAACAGTGTAAAGTGGAACAGCTGTTACCTGCTGGTACCATGAAAGAGAAGAAACTCGTTGGACCATGGGAGGTTGTAGTGGGTGATATGATGGGTCCATTTCCAAGATCTAAGAATGGATACACCTATTTACTGATCCTGTTAGATGTTTTTACTCGGTGGATTGAAGTGATACCTTTGCGTAAAGCTGATGGTATTGGTATTAAAAATGCTTTAAAGGAGCGTGTATTTTTGAGGTTTGGTACTCCGGAAATATTTCTGTCAGATAATGGTACGGAATTTCGTAACAAGGTTATGAAAAAGTTTTTGACAGAAAGCAGCGTTGAGCATCAGATGATATCGCCATATCACGCACAGGCGTATCCGGTTGAGCGTGTAAACCGAACGTTCAAAACGATGATCACTGCTTTTATTGAGGAGGAGCACAAGCTCTGGGATAAGTATTTGCCCGAGTTAACTTTTGCATACAATACATCTGTGCAAGAGTCTACAGGAGTTAGTCCAGCTTTCCTGAACATGGAAAGAAACCCTGCGCCACCGCTTAGTACCAGGCGAAAAGAAGAAAAAGCTGGTCCGTTCAAGATTACTGCGAGAATTGGACTTGATGTTTATTCAATGATTAATCAGCAAGGTGAATGCTTTGAGAAAATAAATGTTGTCGACATCAAACCGTATGTTCAAGGAGAAGATCCTACGTTGGCTGAAGAATTGGTTGAAGATGAAAACTCTATTGATGCTTCTGATGAAGAAGACGATGATCCGGTAGAAGAAGACGTTCCAAATATCCAGGAAGCGATCGTTAGTGAAGAGAATGAATGTGAGGAGCGAAATATTGCGCTAGTGAAGAGAATGAATGCGAGGGGCGAAATATTGCGCTGAGTGAAAACGTGGATGTTCCACGTAAGCGTGGTAGGCCGCGTAAAACCCGAATCGTCGTTTCTCGTGATACGAGGGCTCCTGGGGGGGGGGGGGGGAAGCGACTCTCGCAGAGTCTGACGCGTCCGAAACTGAAAATAGAGTTTCACCGGTACTTCATGCAAAACGCGGTCGACCGAAAGGTTCTAGTAAACAGCGAGAACCGCAAGTTGAGTTGTCTCCAAGACGTACGCGATCAAATAGGGCGAATGTTTAGGATAGAATAGGGTAATAGGTGTGAGAACCCCCGTATTTGGCTGACAACAATCATCGTTTGCCATAGGACCATGAGCGACAGCGCAAACCAGCAGCAGTAGGTGCCCTATCGTCGGCATTTACATGCTCAACAGCCTCGGTAGGCTGGATGTGCGAAGACGCTTAAATCTTAGGGTTTACGTTTTTGAATATACTTTTGTAAAAAAGAAAGCTGATAGTGTTTTTATTTATTTGGCCCTTTTATCAAAAGTTTGATTTATTCTATTTTCTTTCTTGCTATTGAGTTTTTGCATGAGTTTGATTTGAAACGATTTATTTTGAAATTTTATTTTCTTTTGTTTTTATTTTGCAAAGAAATGTTTTATTATTTTATTATTTTATGATTTTGGTCGTTTTTGCATGCTGGTGAGAGCATTGGAGAGCTGGTACGCTGTAAAAGCTACCCAGCGTCTGGAAGGGGGGCATGTGACGAGTATCGTCACGCCGCATGCATATTCTATTCTAAGACATATGTTTTTATATATTTGCATGTAAGCCTTTTCAGATGTTCCCGCGCACCAGAGCTGTACGAGAATTGATGTATTGCTGAACGCGCCGCCTGGTGAGAGAGCGCGCTTGAGAGAGAAGCTTCTAGCGGCACGTTAAGTTAGACGGGAGATTCGATTCGAGCATCGAGCGCGCGTGTTGTATATCAGGAGAGCATCTACCCCGGCGATATAGTTATTCTGTATTGTTTATTGTACAATAATTGCGATTACACGTGTAAGTGGAGTGATACTCTACATCGTTGCGAGAGCATCTTGATTACCAGGCAGCTGGACCGAAGCGAGACTGCAGTTTTAGATTGATTACCGTGATAGCGTCCTTCGCATTTTTGTAAGTATCAGCTTCTCTCTCTTACTCTCACCAGCGTGTTCAACAATATCAACTTTCTATTGACCGTGAGGTTGCGTGCTAACGAAGCACCTTTGTACATCTTTTCTGTTATAATTCTCTGATTTGATTAACATAATATATGCAATAGCCTTTTACCGAACTTTCCGTGTGTTTCATTTACTAGTGTTACATTCTCTCTGTTCTCCTTTATCTAAAACTCACGGAGAATTTAAGTAGAGTAATCTACATATAACGAGTGAATAATCCCCGTTACAATATATATATATATATATATATATATATATATATATATATTAGGGTGACACGTTTCCGAGAGTGGCGCTCAAATGTTTCCACCCTCGGCATCAACGTATGCGCTAGGACATGACGAGCCCGACACAACTTTTCTTTTTTCGATTGGTCAATTATTAAGCTTGCCTCGTTAGCTGAAAAGTTTTCGTAAATTTTGTGACCTAGTGTAGAGATATGACTGAAAAAATTAATGAGCAATATAATAGAACAATGTACACCATTTCCACAGATTATCTCGGTATTGTAACTTTTATGGCAGGGTCAGCTCTCTCTCTCGACCCGGAAGGACGAGCCTCGACATTTCCTTCGAAAATACCTCTAGTTTTTCTACATAAGTTTTCCTATACCCTCACATAGACAGCGGGGCCACTGCTTATGAGGGTAGGATAATCCTCGGAGGAAAGGTCGCTCGCTCGCTTTCTCTCTCTCTCTCTCTCTCTCTCTCTCTCTCTCTCTCTCTCTCTCTCTCTCTCCCGCGCGCTTTCTCTGTCGCCCGTGCCGAATTTACTATAAGTATGGAACTGAAGATAGCGAAGGCTTTGGCTTATAGCTCTTCGAGTAGACCTCTGAATCTTAGTATACTACACAATTTATAACTGACCCTCAACGAAAGAAGGAAATAATCCTATAGCAGGCCTAAGGGTCTAGTTCATTTTCGCATTCGCTCCACACCGACTTTCTCCTTAAAATTTATAATTTATAAGTTGCGGAGTACGGAGGCGTCCACATAATTTTTGGCGCAGGTAAGCAGCAGAGGAAAGCGAAAATTCCAAGTGAAATTCTCGAGTGAAGATCGAAATATCATTTCGCTTCTAGCTGTCAAGCAGAGCAGTCCTCGTCTCACAAAGTTCCTAGTTTGCTTAGCAAAATGCCAGATTCGCGAGCAAAAACTCACATTGAACTTATCGGGCACACTCAACCAGAACTTCGTGGTACTAAATTACCATCAATCCGCGAAGTGCTTCAGTGCATGTTTTATTATATCAGAAACTGCAACCAAACGCATCGTGAAGCTGCATTGACTACTATAAGGAAAGTAGTTGTTTTTTGGAAAAGTGCGGGCATTCCAACAATAGCAGAAAAACACTCCGTACCAAAATTGGACAAACTGTACTTAGAACACAGGAAAGTTCTAAGAAATGTAAATCGTGAAGGTTCAATTGGACAATCAGTGCGACAGAGTGATTTCGTGTGCAAACTAGACAATATCTTCGACATCACTCATTTAACAGAATTCAGTAAATTAAAAGATAAGGAAGCTATTGAGTTTTTGAATGCACAAAGAGCAAATAGAAGCGGGAATCTGAAGGCCGTTATCGATACTGCTACGTTTAATGAATTTGAAGAAAACGAAAATCGTAAGTAACAAATAAAATATTCTATATAAATATAATACGCCTAAAATAAAACAGATTAGCATAATAATCATCGCATATATCATTAAAATAAAACTTATTAACAGCGCGCGGTTATTCAAAAACACAGGCTTTTAAAAACCGAGAATCGTATTTTTATCCCGAAACTACACAACATTTTGTCGCACTAACAACCTTAGCACCAAACTATACAAAATTTTGCATAATTAATAATTCGCGCTTAGTGTTTGATGCTGCAGAAAGAGACAGAGTGTTTTGTTGTATAGTTTTGCGCTTAAAAAGGCCAAAAGTAAGAGCATTTTCCTATATACACGCGTGATCGCCGCGTACCGTTCGTGCGCTGTGAATCAAGCGAAAAATCATATTTTCGGTACACTTCTAAAGCACATAACTTCGGTAAGAAGCGACATTGCTCGAATGTAAAATGCTCTATCTGTTTCTACAGCATCGGACATATAGCTGGAATCGTTAATACTGCGAATTGTTGTATAGTTTTGCGCTAAATAGAGCTGCAAGTATGAGCATTTTCGTGTATACACTTTGACCAAGCGTGTATATTCGAAAAAGTTCATACTTTTGGCTCTCTTTAGCGCGAAACTATAGAACATTTCGCAGTATTATCAATGCACTTTTAATGTCGTATGCTGCAGAAACCGATACAGTATTTTACATTTAAACAAAGTCGCTTATTTACGACGTTATGCACTTTACAAATGCACAAAAAATATGATTTTTTCGCTTGATCTTCAACGCACGTTTGGCCTGCGGCGATCGTCCGTGCATATAGAAAAATGCTCATACTTTCGTCTCCCTTAGCACCAAACTATACAATATTTTGCATAATTAACAATTCGCGCTTAGTGTTTGATGCTGCAGAAAGAGACAGAGTGTTTTGTTGTATAGTTTTGCGCTTAAAAAGGCCAAAAGTAAGAGCATTTTCCTATATACACGCGTGATCGCCGCGTACCGTTCGTGCGCTGTGAATCAAGCGAAAAATCATATTTTCGGTACACTTCTAAAGCACATAACTTCGATAAGAAGCGACATTGCTCGAATGTAAAATGCTCTATCTGTTTCTACAGCATCGGACATATAGCTGGAATCGTTAATACTGCGAAATGTTGTATAGTTTTGCGCTAAATAGAGCTGCAAGTATGAGCATTTTCGTGTATACACTTTGACCAAGCGTGTATAGTATATTCGAAAAAGTTCATACTTTTGGCTCTCTTTAGCGCGAAACTATAGAACATTTCGCAGTATTATCAATGCACTTTTAATGTCGTATGCTGCAGAAACCGATACAGTATTTTACATTTAAACAAAGTCGCTTATTTACGACGTTATGCACTTTACAAATGCACAAAAAATATGATTTTTTCGCTTGATCTTCAACGCACGTTTGGCCTGCGGCGATCGTCCGTGCATATAGAAAAATGCTCATACTTTCGTCTCCCTTAGCACCAAACTATACAAAATTTTGCATAATTAACAATTCGCGCTTAGTGTTTGATGCTGCAGAAAGAGACAGAGTGTTTTGTTGTATAGTTTTGCGCTTAAAAAGGCCAAAAGTAAGAGCATTTTCCTATATACACGCGTGATCGCCGCGTACCGTTCGTGCGCTGTGAATCAAGCGAAAAATCATATTTTCGGTACACTTCTAAAGCACATAACTTCGGTAAGAAGCGACATTGCTCGAATGTAAAATGCTCTATCTGTTTCTACAGCATCGGACATATAGCTGGAATCGTTAATACTGCGAATTGTTGTATAGTTTTGCGCTAAATAGAGCTGCAAGTATGAGCATTTTCGTGTATACACTTTGACCAAGCGTGTATATTCGAAAAAGTTCATACTTTTGGCTCTCTTTAGCGCGAAACTATAGAACATTTCGCAGTATTATCAATGCACTTTTAATGTCGTATGCTGCAGAAACCGATACAGTATTTTACATTTAAACAAAGTCGCTTATTTACGACGTTATGCACTTTACAAATGCACAAAAAATATGATTTTTTCGCTTGATCTTCAACGCACGTTTGGCCTGCGGCGATCGTCCGTGCATATAGAAAAATGCTCATACTTTCGTCTCCCTTAGCACCAAACTATACAAAATTTTGCATAATTAACAATTCGCGCTTAGTGTTTGATGCTGCAGAAAGAGACAGAGTGTTTTGTTGTATAGTTTTGCGCTTAAAAAGGCCAAAAGTAAGAGCATTTTCCTATATACACGCGTGATCGCCGCGTACCGTTCGTGCGCTGTGAATCAAGCGAAAAATCATATTTTCGGTACACTTCTAAAGCACATAACTTCGATAAGAAGCGACATTGCTCGAATGTAAAATGCTCTATCTGTTTCTACAGCATCGGACATATAGCTGGAATCGTTAATACTGCGAATTGTTGTATAGTTTTGCGCTAAATAGAGCTGCAAGTATGAGCATTTTCGTGTATACACTTTGACCAAGCGTGTATATTCGAAAAAGTTCATACTTTTGGCTCTCTTTAGCGCGAAACTATAGAACATTTCGCAGTATTATCAATGCACTTTTAATGTCGTATGCTGCAGAAACCGATACAGTATTTTACATTTAAACAAAGTCGCTTATTTACGACGTTATGCACTTTACAAATGCACAAAAAATATGATTTTTTCGCTTGATCTTCAACGCACGTTTGGCCTGCGGCGATCGTCCGTGCATATAGAAAAATGCTCATACTTTCGTCTCCCTTAGCACCAAACTATACAATATTTTGCATAATTAACAATTCGCGCTTAGTGTTTGATGCTGCAGAAAGAGACAGAGTGTTTTGTTGTATAGTTTTGCGCTTAAAAAGGCCAAAAGTAAGAGCATTTTCCTATATACACGCGTGATCGCCGCGTACCGTTCGTGCGCTGTGAATCAAGCGAAAAATCATATTTTCGGTACACTTCTAAAGCACATAACTTCGATAAGAAGCGACATTGCTCGAATGTAAAATGCTCTATCTGTTTCTACAGCATCGGACATATAGCTGGAATCGTTAATACTGCGAATTGTTGTATAGTTTTGCGCTAAATAGAGCTGCAAGTATGAGCATTTTCGTGTATACACTTTGACCAAGCGTGTATATTCGAAAAAGTTCATACTTTTGGCTCTCTTTAGCGCGAAACTATAGAACATTTCGCAGTATTATCAATGCACTTTTAATGTCGTATGCTGCAGAAACCGATACAGTATTTTACATTTAAACAAAGTCGCTTATTTACGACGTTATGCACTTTACAAATGCACAAAAAATATGATTTTTTCGCTTGATCTTCAACGCACGTTTGGCCTGCGGCGATCGTCCGTGCATATAGAAAAATGCTCATACTTTCGTCTCCCTTAGCACCAAACTATACAATATTTTGCATAATTAACAATTCGCGCTTAGTGTTTGATGCTGCAGAAAGAGACAGAGTGTTTTGTTGTATAGTTTTGCGCTTAAAAAGGCCAAAAGTAAGAGCATTTTCCTATATACACGCGTGATCGCCGCGTACCGTTCGTGCGCTGTGAATCAAGCGAAAAATCATATTTTCGGTACACTTCTAAAGCACATAACTTCGATAAGAAGCGACATTGCTCGAATGTAAAATGCTCTATCTGTTTCTACAGCATCGGACATATAGCTGGAATCGTTAATACTGCGAATTGTTGTATAGTTTTGCGCTAAATAGAGCTGCAAGTATGAGCATTTTCGTGTATACACTTTGACCAAGCGTGTATATTCGAAAAAGTTCATACTTTTGGCTCTCTTTAGCGCGAAACTATAGAACATTTCGCAGTATTATCAATGCACTTTTAATGTCGTATGCTGCAGAAACCGATACAGTATTTTACATTTAAACAAAGTCGCTTATTTACGACGTTATGCACTTTACAAATGCACAAAAAATATGATTTTTTCGCTTGATCTTCAACGCACGTTTGGCCTGCGGCGATCGTCCGTGCATATAGAAAAATGCTCATACTTTCGTCTCCCTTAGCACCAAACTATACAAAATTTTGCATAATTAACAATTCGCGCTTAGTGTTTGATGCTGCAGAAAGAGACAGAGTGTTTTGTTGTATAGTTTTGCGCTTAAAAAGGCCAAAAGTAAGAGCATTTTCCTATATACACGCGTGATCGCCGCGTACCGTTCGTGCGCTGTGAATCAAGCGAAAAATCATATTTTCGGTACACTTCTAAAGCACATAACTTCGGTAAGAAGCGACATTGCTCGAATGTAAAATGCTCTATCTGTTTCTACAGCATCGGACATATAGCTGGAATCGTTAATACTGCGAATTGTTGTATAGTTTTGCGCTAAATAGAGCTGCAAGTATGAGCATTTTCGTGTATACACTTTGACCAAGCGTGTATATTCGAAAAAGTTCATACTTTTGGCTCTCTTTAGCGCGAAACTATAGAACATTTCGCAGTATTATCAATGCACTTTTAATGTCGTATGCTGCAGAAACCGATACAGTATTTTACATTTAAACAAAGTCGCTTATTTACGACGTTATGCACTTTACAAATGCACAAAAAATATGATTTTTTCGCTTGATCTTCAACGCACGTTTGGCCTGCGGCGATCGTCCGTGCATATAGAAAAATGCTCATACTTTCGTCTCCCTTAGCACCAAACTATACAATATTTTGCATAATTAACAATTCGCGCTTAGTGTTTGATGCTGCAGAAAGAGACAGAGTGTTTTAGTTGTATAGTTTTGCGCTTAAAAAGGCCAAAAGTAAGAGCATTTTCCTATATACACGCGTGATCGCCGCGTACCGTTCGTGCGCTGTGAATCAAGCGAAAAATCATATTTTCGGTACACTTCTAAAGCACATAACTTCGATAAGAAGCGACATTGCTCGAATGTAAAATGCTCTATCTGTTTCTACAGCATCGGACATATAGCTGGAATCGTTAATACTGCGAATTGTTGTATAGTTTTGCGCTAAATAGAGCTGCAAGTATGAGCATTTTCGTGTATACACTTTGACCAAGCGTGTATATTCGAAAAAGTTCATACTTTTGGCTCTCTTTAGCGCGAAACTATAGAACATTTCGCAGTATTATCAATGCACTTTTAATGTCGTATGCTGCAGAAACCGATACAGTATTTTACATTTAAACAAAGTCGCTTATTTACGACGTTATGCACTTTACAAATGCACAAAAAATATGATTTTTTCGCTTGATCTTCAACGCACGTTTGGCCTGCGGCGATCGTCCGTGCATATAGAAAAATGCTCATACTTTCGTCTCCCTTAGCACCAAACTATACAAAATTTTGCATAATTAACAATTCGCGCTTAGTGTTTGATGCTGCAGAAAGAGACAGAGTGTTTTGTTGTATAGTTTTGCGCTTAAAAAGGCCAAAAGTAAGAGCATTTTCCTATATACACGCGTGATCGCCGCGTACCGTTCGTGCGCTGTGAATCAAGCGAAAAATCATATTTTCGGTACACTTCTAAAGCTCATAACTTCGATAAGAAGCGACATTGCTCGAATGTAAAATGCTCTATCTGTTTCTGCAGCATCGGACATTAAACTGGAATTGTTAATGCGGCAAATTGTTGTATAGTTTAGCATTTAAGTGAGCCAAAATATGATCATTTTCGTGTATACTTGCACGAAACGGCCGAAGGGGCAGAAACAGAGTATTTTACATCTAAGCCACGAGTGTTTTTTACGACGTTATGCACTGTAGAAAGATGCTATAAAGAAACGGACTAAGTATTTATATTTTTTTTTCAGCCGTTGCTGTGGACAAAGCAAGTAATGGTTCTTTAAACTTGCTAGATTGTTTACTTCCTGAAGACGATCTAGCAAGTTTAAATGAAGCATTTGATTGTTCTGACGACGATGAAAGGGACAGGGATTTTGACGTATCAGATGACGGTATCGAGTCTAAAAAGAGAAAAATGATCGACGATGATTTAGCCGTAACCCTTGACCGTGCAGGTGTTAGCGACAGAAATGCTGCGAGAATCTTAGCAGCTTTTGCTCACAACCTCGGCGTTGATATTGACGAATTGTTCTTGAGTAGAGAATCAATTCGCCAATCGCGACTGAGAAAAAGAGAAAAAGTCGCTGTAGATATCGCAGCAGATTTTGCAGCTATACACGTTTCACGATTGTTTGTTCACTGGGATGGCAAACAATTTGTGGACCCAGTGGACAAAAACAAAAAAATCGAGAGGCTCCCTGTTATTGTAACGGGAGATGGCATAAGCCAATTGCTTGGTATCCCGAAAATCGAACGCTCTACGGGAGAAGAGCAGGCTAAAGCCGTGATCGAGCTGCTTCGTCGATGGGAGATTGAGGATGAAGTGTGTGGCATGGTGTTTGATACGACGGCATCAAATACGGGCCTCTTAAACGGAGCTTGCGGCCTAATCGAAAGTAAATTAGGGCGCAACCTTTTACATTTGGCTTGTAGACACCATGTCTATGAGCTAATGCTAAAAGCTGCGTTTGAGCAGGCTCATACTGCCACAACTTCGGGTCCGGATGTTGGAATTTTTAAGAGATTCCAGCAAGCATGGGCAGATATTGAAAAATCTCGCTTTGATTCCGGACTGGAAGATGATTTTGTCTTATTACACATAAAAGATGTGAAGGAAGACATTATCGCTTGTGCGAAGCAGCAGTTAGAGGTAATACTTTATTAAATATTATTCATTAATTAATGTAGACCAATAAATTAACAACGTTTTTAATAATTTTCAGAGTTCGTTTCCAAGAGACGACTACAAGGAGTTCTTGGAGCTTGTCGTTACGTTTCTTGGAGGAAGTGATGGCACGGCGTATTTTAAAGGACTTGGACCAATCCACCATGCGCGGTGGATGTCTAAAGCCATCTACACCCTCAAAATATATTTATTCAGAAATCAGTTTCGTTTAACACCCCATGAAACTGTCGGTCTGCGGGATATGTGTCTGTTTATATGCTTAGTATATCAACAGGCATGGTTCACAACAACTATCCCGCAGATTGCTCCGAGAATCGACTTGGAGTTTCTGAAAAATATTAAAAAATTCTCTGTAATTAATCAAAAGATTGCCCAGGCTGTTACCAAACAAATGGAAGGGCATTTGTGGTATTTAGGAGAGGAGCTAATTGCATTAGCACTTTTTGACGATAAGGTGTCAAAAGAAGTTAAAAAATGTATCTGCAATGCAATCAACTTCTCTTCTAAAACCACCACAAACTGCTCTAGAAAAGCTAATAAGGCTTTGTTACTGGCAATAGATGATCTAAGTTTAGATCAATTTGCCAGTAATCAAACCTTACAGTTTTTCAACAAATTAAAATTGAAAGCCGATTTTTTAAAAATTAGTCCTGAATTATGGGAGGAAAGAGACGACTTCATAGAAGCGAAGCAAGTAGTTCACTCTCTTCAAGTTGTAAATGATTGCGCAGAAAGAGGTGTCCAACTTGCTTCGCAATTTAATACTATATTAAGTAAAGATGAACACAGTAAACAAAATATTATGCAGATTGTTCAAAAACACCGCCACCTTTTCAAAGATTGTAATAGAGACACCCTAGTTAAAACTTTAGGAGATTTCGTTAATTCATAAAATTCCATATAATTCAACTTTCAATTTCTTAATCGCTTTTTAATGCACTTATTACTTAATAGCAATTACTGTGTTTATCTTAGCTTAAAAAAGTACTGAAGTTTTTTCTTTCTTTTATCAAAACTTGTTGTTTTCTGCTTGAAATGTATTAATTAATATAAAAAATTGTATGTATTGTAAATAATATTAAATTTTTATTATTTAAACAGTACCTAAAAATAAATATTTTTATCTATATTAAACATTAATAATAATAATAAATATTATCTAATTTAAATTATTTTTAACATTTATTGAAAATGTAAAACCGATAGACGTAGCTGACCAGTACAGATACGTAGCTATATCGTGAAAGCCAGAAACGACGATCGCAGTCGACCATGTGTCGCGCACCAGGACCGTCGACCGTAGGCAACCATGTGTTGAGTTTCCCTGCGCGGTCGGAAGTGAGGACCGGTTAACTTTGTACCAAAAAAAATTTTACTGCTTTCACCTACTTTTCGAACTAAACTTGTTCACTTTAAGTCGATGTTTTGCACTGTTATTAATAAATTATGTGTAAAATTATTTCGGATATTGCTTTTCAATGAGTTGTACTAGATTGTGTCAAAATTTCAAGGTTCTAGAAGCAGTACAAGAGGGCTTAAATGGCCCTCAAAAACTGGTCTTTTTCATCGAAAACTGCACCTGTTAACTTCTTTAATTATTAATATTTTTTCACCAAACTTTTTCTAATCTATTCTCATGTACATAAGAAACAAGTATGTGAAAGAAAATTCTCAAAAACTTGAATACTTTCGGAGTTATTATGAGATAAAAAGTACTGCATGCATGTCTCATGTAACTTTAAATATGAAACACTAAAATTACAGAGGCAAGCTTAATAATTGACCAATCGAAAAAAGAAAAGTTGTGTCGGGCTCGTCATGTCCTAGCGCATACGTTGATGCCGAGGGTGGAAACATTCGAGCGCCACTCTCGGAAACGTGTCACCCTAATATATATATATACACATACACGTGTGTGATTGCATGTGAAATCAAAAAAAAATTATTTTTTATCTATACAAAAATATGCGAATATCGTTCTATAGGGTGTCGAAATATCTCATGAATTTTTTCAGATTTTCTCAATCAAGTACCTTCGAGTTAAAGAGGGTCAAACTTCATGAAATTCCTGTTTTTTCCATTTTTTGCCAATTTTTATTAATTTATAGCTCTTCAGGCATGCATTTTTTTACATGAGTGCACAGAATACTTTTGTTAGTAAATTTGTCTATCTTACGAACAAATACTTTTAAAGTCACATGTATATAGATGTTATCATTGTTTCACATCAAATTTAAACTCTAAAATCAGTGAGACTCAGATTTAGATCAAGAGTTGGACAATCAAAATATTCCTTAAAGAACCTTTTTATAGCCCAAACCACTTGCACACTTTCAGAGTGGATCTCAAAGATTAAGACCATTTAAAAAATCAAAATATAAATTTTGAAAAATAATTCATATTTTGATTGACTCATTGAAAAATTTATAATAAATAGAAAAAAATTCTAGGATAAAAAGTGTTCTTTTCATTTTTCATAATACTGCTTCCTTTCTGAGCTAAGAATCGATGAAAATGCCCCATTTTTTACTGTTTAAATTTGGATTTTCGTCGATTTTCATTTCAGGAAGGATGCAGTATTACGAAAAATTACTTCAAAAGTATTTTTTTGTAAAATAGACAAAATGTACTAAAAAAAGTCTTCTATGCACTTTTGTTGAAAAATGCATCCCTGAAGAGCTATGAATTAATGAGAATTGGCAAAAAATGGAAAGAAACGAATTTCATGAACTTTAACCCTATGTAACTTGAAGGGACTTGATGGAGAAAATCTAAAAAAATTCATGAGATATTTTGAGACTCTATAGAACAATATCCACATATTTTTGGATAGGTAAACAATCATTTTTTTCGATTGCATCACCCATATGTATTTGAGTGCGTGCGTGGGAGCGTGCGTGCGTGTGTATGTATGTGTTTGTTTACTATATTATTTAAACAAATTACGTAATTCCGTGTTTTCGCAAAATAAATACCGGAATAGGATTTTGCGGGCAAAAATTACGTTTGGAATAGTAGCTTTACGTGTTAAATATTTTTTTATAAACAAATTATAAATAATAAAGAGAACAGATACTAAACAAAATATTACCTTTACAATCTTCACAATACAAACCCTCGGCGCAATAACCCTAACATGCCTCTGGCACAGTATCCCCACAGTCCGATGGCACCAGTCCAGCTGGTCAACAACTCTGGAAGCAGCCCCCATTTTAACAAGCACAGCTAATAATTCAAGTATCATTAATTCATGTTTGGCAAGCAAACATCTCCATTCAATCCTGACACCTATTTCTCCCACCTGTCCTTTGTGAGGATTACGATAATTATTACTGGTGTATTTTATACATATAACTATATTAATTATGCTGAGGAGGGAAAATGGCCGCTAGCATAAATGGATGTGTGTATTGCATGCGAGTGTTTGAAAACTGAGAAAGAAACGAATAGTAAAGGAATAAAATTGTGAGTGAAAAAAAAGGAAAATCGGAAAAAATAGAAAAAAGAGAGTAATAAATACTCAAAATCCTGAAAAGTTTAAAGGAAGAAAAGTAAAGAAAAAAAAAGTAGAAGAAAATATAGGTTAAGAAACTCCGACAGAAGCGGGAGCTGGAAAGGGGTCTAAAAATCAGCAAATTGAACGCTCTGAAGTTAGCCGCATAAGGAAGGAGATAGCGCACTAGAAATTCAAAAAGGATGAGCAAGGAAAAAGGTAGGAGGGAATACTACACGGATGAAAACCCAGTACTAGCACCAAGGACAAGCAGAAGGAAAACTGAAAAAGAAGAAAAAGAACAAGAAGAAAGTGATATAGAAGAGAAAGAGAGAGAAGTTTCCAAAAGAGCTCCATGACCCAAAGAACGACTCCAAGGACAAGGAGTAACAAATCAGAAATAAGAAGAATAGGACAACAAAATCAAGAGAAAGACGAAATAGAAAGCAAACCAGAAATGGAAGAAAAAATAAAGAATCTAGAAAAAATATGAAAGAATTAATAGCAGGAATGAAAAGAAATGAAGAAAGATGTAGAAAAGAAAAAGAAAAAGAAGAAGAAGACAGAAAAGAAATGAAAGAAATGACTGGAAATTCAATAAAAGAGATATTAGGAAACATGCATAAAGATATTTTAGTAAAAATGGAAGAAATGCAAGAAGAAAATAAAAAAGAGATGAAAAAATAGAAAAAATAGGGGAAGAAATGCAAAAAGAAAATGAAAAAAGGAAAATGGAAACAAAAAAGAACGAAAAAGAGTTGGAAAAAAATGGACAGAAATAGAAGAAGAAGGAGAGAAGGCAAAAGAAAATATAATAAAAAAAAATTGAAGATTTAGAAAAAAAGATGGAAGAAATGAAAGAAAAAAACAGAAAAAGATAAACAAGAGAGAAAAAAAGACAATAAGAAACAGGATAAAGAAAAAGATGAAGGAGAAAGCACAAATGAAGAAATAAGAAAAAAACAATTAGAGTGGATAGCAGAAAAGAATGAAAGAGAGAAAATAAGAAATAACATCATAATAATAGGGAAATCATGGGAAAAAGGGAAGGAAGAAGAAATAAAAGAATGGTTTGAAGAAAAACTGAATGTAGCAATAAATATAAGAAAAATATGGAAAATAGGAGAGAAAGATAAAATCAAGACAGGAATAAGATTACGAAGTAAAGAAGAGAAAGAAGAGGTAATGAAAAATAAAAGCAAATTAAAAGTAGAAGAAGAAGAGATTTATATAAATAATGATACTACGTGGAAAGAAAGAAGAAACAGAATGAGAATAGTAAATAAAATTAAGGAAATAGCAAATAAAAAAGACAGAGTTAAAATAGGATATAATAAATTTACGATAAGAAATAGAGAATATTTTTGGAACGAGCAGAAAGAAAGATGGTTCAACAGAGAAAAAGAAGAATAGCAACTAAAAGAAAGACAAAGAAAAGAAATAGATATAGAAGAAAAAGAAAGTAAAACGAAGAAAGTTAAAATAGTAATAAAAAGCAATAGGCAAAACAGGAAATTGAAGAAAGAAGGAAGAAAAAAGAAGAAGAAGAATAAAAAGAAGAAAGAAAATAAACACAGATAAACAAAAAAAACTAGAAAGAAACTGACACGCACACAACAACACAACAATACAAACAAACACACACGCATACACACAGAGGTAGAATTTAAGTTAAATAGAAAGTAAGATCAAGAAAGAAAGAATAAATGAATGAAAATAAGACAAATGTAAATAAATGTAAAGTATTTGTATTTTAGCAATAATGTATAATTGAAAGCTAAATAAATATTATTAATAATAATAATAATTACTAAACAAAATATATTTGAACATGTAAAATTACTATTCTAAACGTATTTTTTTCCACGGAATCCGATGCCGATATTTATTTTTTAAAATTCAATTATGCAATAATTTGTTGAAATTTCTTTGTTTAAACAAATAAATTTTACCAAACTCATTAGATTATGGATTATGCGTACCAAAAAACTCCTTAACTGATAAATGTGGCTTTAGCGTGGCGATCACGGTTTGTCGCCGCGTCACCGAGTCTTACCTGCGTCTTTAACTGCTATCCGGCATAGCTCCCCGGCGATCCACCTACTGCGTCTAATACCTAGCCAACTGCGACGAATACAAATGTGTGATGCGCCCGAGCATCACACTTACCGTGTTAATAAATACTATTTGGATTCGGACGAAAGGACGAAGCGAGAATACAAGGAAATTAACACTCGGAAAATAACGTTAGAGAATT
Organism: Philotrypesis tridentata; assembly: GCA_018906965.1. NCBI lineage: Eukaryota > Metazoa > Arthropoda > Insecta > Hymenoptera > Pteromalidae > Philotrypesis > Philotrypesis tridentata. The sequence goes on along the minus strand of JACCIB010000130.1, from coordinate 137,918 downwards.
GAGTCGTTGACTCTTGTATTATAAAATAAAATGAGTAATATAATTGTCCGCGTCAATGGTCGCACGCGCGACAGCGGAGAGAAATTCGCTCGCACTTGTACAAAGAAGGAACGAGTATTCCGTGGCGAGGAATACCCGGTCAACGGCGACTTTGCCAAGAAAGTATGTTGTATGAAATTCGACTTACAGTCGTGCGAAGCACGCGTGGCTTCCTCCGCACTCAAACACGAGCCGCTGCTCTTCTACGGGAATCGCTCTCAAGTCCTCGAGGATAGCTCGGAGAAGGCGTCCCTTCTCCAGCACAGGAATGGAGTTGATCCTCAATCACCTTGAGTTCTCGCCGGACAAGATATAGCGTCGCTCGGGCACAACGGTAGCCTTGCACAAGGTATAAATTACACGCGAAGTACGCACCGGCGCGGTCAAATCGAATCTAATCAGTATGGCGCGCGGGCCTTCTACTGTTCTCCCCGCGCGTCCCTTACCTCACCACAGCAGCGACACGTGCTGTCGTTCGCATCGTGCGATACCAACGAGCGCGCGATATTCAAATATCGCCGCCTAACCTCTCGTTACAAATGTCATGTCAGTATATTTATTCACATTTTTATGGTCGTTGAAGTTGTTATTTATATCGCAAAATTAATTGTTCAATAATTTGTGAATGACATATTTTGATTTAACAATGAAAACGTCTGATTACACGTATTCTTTTCCGTAGAAGCCCTTTATTTATTTTTCAAGAACACTTAATTTTGCGTACGGTGAGATATGTGTACTAAAAATAGTTGTGCTCGACAGTAAAAATTACTATGTATTGTAAGAAAAGTGCGACAGACTCGCATTGTAAGAATTTTTGCTAACTGACATAGTAATTTTTATTGCATACATAGTAATATTCCGTTATTATAATAAAAATTACTATGTTAAAAATTAAAAATTCTGATAATAAGTCTGTCCCATTTTCATCCCATTTTCATCCTACATAGTAATTTTTATAACTTTTCTCCGGACAATAATTTGTTGAAACAAATTGTTTAAACAAATTAAATTTGTAAAACTAATTTGAAATTTGAATTCTGCGCACCAAAAAGCCCCTTAGTTGACATATACCACATTATTTACATTTTTATGGTCCTTAATGGATTTATTTAATAAATTTTCAATAATAATATGTATTTTAACAATTGAAACTACTATATCATACGTATTTTTTCCTGTAGAATCCGATACTGCTATTAATTTTGCAATAAAACTTAAGCTAGTTGTATCGGTGAGAGATTGTCAGTTCAGATTTTTCTCAAATTTTGCGTGTACGTAGATTTAGTAAAAAAATAGAGGCTAGTTAAAAGTTGGTTAACTTATTCAGACTGTAAAAAGAGTTATAAACAATTATACTTGTGTAAATTCACATATTTCTCTTCAACTGCTCACAACATTAAACTGTAGGTTCAGAAATTGCTCGATTTTTGCAAGACATTAAAGTTAAAGATCTTACGAACAGGCGTCACATGCGTTCTGCTGCACAAGTACGGTTTGGAGAAATGATTAGCTTAATTTTCTTTTGATTGATCACTGTCCAATTTTCAAACTTCAGTTGACGCATACTCATCTTATAATAATAAACTTTTAAATGCAATCTTACATAATTACTGAAATTTCTCTTCTAAAAAATCAAATAATTTACTTAGGACCTTTTTTATGTTTTGTTACTTTACGTAATAAATTAGTTAATCCTTGCAAAGTATTGTTTTTAACTCACCCACGATAATTTCGTATGTAATATTTTCAGATACAATTTTCTTTTTTATATTTAGAGATGTTCAGTTTTTTTATTCTTTATTTAAAATTTTCTAAATAAGTAGCGATTTTTTTTGCTAAACGAATCTTATTTTCAGCTGTAGCCCAAGTGAAATAAGATCGTTTTTTTAATTCTGTATTTTTATCTTAGTTAAAACTTCTTATAATATCTTTACATCAGCAATAACATCGTGCGCATTTCCAATACTCATTTTTAATTTAGCAGCAACATTTTCTAATTTATTTACACCTGCACCTTTCTGATCATTCTTTTCTTTTATGATAGCCAATGTATCGCAGAAACCTTGAACACCGAATTTGAAGCACTCGTTCATACATATTTGATTAATAACTTTCATAATTTTAGTATAATCAAAAGTGCAATTGTATGCTACCAATATGCACTTACTTTTTAAAATATATACTAATTAAAAAAATACCAATTTTGTTTAATATAAACTGAAAATTTTTTTTCTTCTAATTTAACAGCAATCTGTAAAATATCAGCTTTTTCGTGAAATCCGTCCGGTTCCAGATCGAATATCACAAAAGCCGCTCTTCTTTTTTTTATTTTAGGCATTTTAGTCCAACGTCACTCTTTTATGTACTATCTTCAATGCCTTCATTCTTCTTCTTCAACTTCGACTTTGCGTTTTTTAATAATCCTTGACGTAATTTCGAAGCAGGCAGTACTGATTTCATGTACCTTTTTTAGCCCCGTAAATCAGCTTTTTGACAATATTTTGTCCTAGATTTACTTGGAGATGACGACAATGCAGCAACAACATCCGAACACTTTTCGCCTTCAATTTTCTTGCTAATTGCACAAGCTACTCTAATACTGCCTGATATACATGTGCCGTACTGTCAAAACTTTGAAGCTTTACTAACGATTATTAAATTCAAATTTTCATTCGGATTACTCGACGCACTGGCTACAAAATTTTCTGTCTTATTTACTAAATTGTTAAAAATGCATTTCAAAGCTTCGAACAACTGTATATTTTTAAATCCATCTATAATCACGAAATGTTTGTGCGTTTCTGGATTTTGAAAATATTTGCACCATTCTCCACAATTTTCATGAAAATTAAAACTATGGTAGGTATATTTTTTATGGCTTTAGCCATAGCTACAGCATTACCTTTATTTTGCAAGACGCAATAATTAAAATTTTTTGTAAATAATTTATAGGGTTACTCGCAAGCTCTTTATAAGATTTTTAATTTTGTAGAGTTCATTAACCACACCCTTACTTGTCTGGTTTTTGTCCGCTTGTTTTACAACTTCTTGTTCACTAATACCTCTTACGGCACAAATAGCACTACTATCATTGTCCGCTACATACCCACTTGTATATTACAAGCCGTCAAAGAAGGATTTTCTTCGGTTAATACTACCGCAGCTTTTGGTTCCATGGCTTCGGCACTACCTACGAAATTCTTCCTACAGTTGAGGCTATCTACTGGATGCCCAGCACCACACATCTTACATTTCCAATTACGTATTCCGTAGTCAAAAACTTTCTTACTATAATAGCGAATTAAAGTTCCAATGCCAGACATACCGTACGTCCTACCTGTGCACCTAGTAAATCAGCCCATGTCGAACGATACTGCTACCCGAACAGTCATATTGTCCATAATATTTTTATTTTGTATGTCTGTCACTTACGGCAGGAAAAATAAAAGTGACGTCTAAGGTCAAAGGTCTAGAAGAGTAAAAACAAAATCCCTTACAACTGTTTTCGTACATATTTTTTATTGTAAATGCATTTGGTAAATATAAAAAATGTCAATCATTATATATAAAAAATCACTTATAATCGATTTAAATTAGACTCAAGTAACATAATAGCAAAAAATTACATTTCTTATAATTCCATTCAATTATAATAATAAAAAAATTCAAACGAGATTCAAACATATTAATTATTCATTTTCAAAGTTCATTATAGAATTATTGTCATTCAATACATCGTCATTCAATTTATAATACATTTTATATTCATTATTGTTATTGATAATCGAAACACTTTTGGCAAATCAGATTTGAAAACATAATTGATATAGATTTTCCCTGTTTCTACAGTTTTTCTATATTTAAAGAAGTAAATATGTTAAAACATTCTCTTTGCTAAATGATAGTTAAAATTTTAACATAAAATAAAAGTATATCGCAGATAATTAACAAACTCCTCAACAAATGCTTTCAACGAATCCCTTAGTTCTACTAAAAATATATCAGGTATCTCAAAATTTTCCTTTACCGAACCCTAATTTACAGCAACTTTTCATCAAATCTATCTTCTTAATAGTAAGGCATTGTTCTTCCTTTGCAGCAGCTGTAGAACTTTCCTCAGCATATGCTTCTACAGCTTTACCAACTTCCTTTGCATGTTTTAAATGTATTCCATTGAAATTCTGGAACTTTTCCTGATATTAATACTTTGTTCAGATGCGTATTGCCTAGTATTCCATTTAAAACATCTAAAAATGTCGACAAATAAATCAATACTTTAATTTTAAATATTTTTATGCTGATATAAAATTACATACTAAATACAATTTCTGTATTTATATTGTAATGGTGCTTTCCATTTGCTGTCATGTGCTGCTTATAAGTTGATATAGCAGTATTTACATGGTATTTTTTACACATAATGTAAAAAATTGAAGCGAGTCTAATTCGTTTCTCTGATGTCACATCCATCAAAAATAGCTTATTATTACACTTATGGCAATGCATCTGTTTAGCAAGTGTTTTTACATCAATCAGTCTACGGCCTTCAATACAGAAAGACTGAGGTAGAAATAGTGTCAGCGTTTTCAGCACACGTTGCAATGTCACCAATTGTCGGATCATCACACAGAATTGTCAATAGAATTAGCAACAGATGAACTATCAGCATCTTCAACGCTGGGGACTTCTTCGATGGGGATAGTAGTACTAGCAAAAGTAACAGCAATACAAGTTGTACATTCACCTCTAACAATAACATCAGAAGCAGCAACAACATGAGTAGAATTATCTTCATGTGTAACATCGCTATTGTAGGAGTTAGGTTAGGGCTTTGAAAAAGTCGATTAGAACCTTTCTCACTAACCCTTTTATTTTCCCAAAAAAACCATTTTGGTGTATTTTTTTCTTCTAAATTGTTCATCTTATGTTTGTAAACACAAAACAAGCAGACTATATATTGCTATTACTATATATATATGTACCTCTCCCTGCGACATATGCCACGTTGATCTAAACAAATTAATTTTGCAAAACTAATAGCAAATTTGAATTCACCGATGCCTCAAACCCAACCCCTAAAATCAGATACATTTTATCTGTATCGTGTCTAATTTCTTCTGTCTGGAAAAGGGATAGGCAAACAATACACAACATGCTTATTTAACGGACTTTAAGCCTCTGTAGTTTGAAGAGAAGTGCGGGAAAAAAATTAAAAATATTTAAGTATGTTAATGGGTTACTTTAACCCAACTCCTTTCGGCAACAAAGTTGGAACTGTTACTGTCTAATGAATTCGCACGGGGAATATTCGAGAATCACTGTTTTCGATGTATTAAAGGCTGCTCTTTTCAATACTAGGAACTAAAATTTTCTAAAATTTAATGTTATGCTACAAAAACTGAATGTAATAATAAATGCAATTTTTTGAAAATTTTTGAAAATAGCAACTGAGTGTACCTCAGTGCGTATGTATGTAGGTGCATAAAATTCGTCCAAACCATATCTCTGGAACGAGTCGGTAGAATAAACCAAAATTTTGTGTGCAGACTGATTGCAGTGCAAATTATCAATACATATTCTACTAGGATATATATTGGGACTCAATAGTCTCAATATATATCCTATTAGAATTTGGAGACATTCGGCTACTATCTACCTTATTTTTTAGAATTTATACGAAGTTTTCAGTTATTTTTTTCGAAAAACTACATTTTTCGTCCATGCATACCGTAGATGTACAAAATCTAATTCTATATTCTGAAAGATCATTAAATTTCCTTTAAAAATATTGTTAAGACACACACACAGATACTCAATAATGACACGAGTTTATGTAAAACGGGAACGTATTTATTTTTAATAAGAACGAGGCTTTTCGTATCGTAGCTCGTAATCAACTAAAAGAAAGCAAACAACATGTTGTTTTTCTAACATCATAATCTAGCGACCTAAGAACGAACACGGGAGGATTGTAGAATACAAGAATATATCTACTTGTTATCATTGCTGCTGGCTTTTAACCCAGTAACGGCCACGCAGACATTTCACAGCCGATTGGTATTTTGATCTGTATACGACGTAAGATTAACTAAATTATAGACTAATATATTATTATTTAAAGAAAACCTGCTTTTTCCGAATCAAACGTCAGGTTTGAACAATTTGGTATCAAAAATTAAATACGGCCACGTAAACATACCTAAAATTCAAGCATTGGCTGTGCACTTTTTAATTTAATTTTGCTTTTTCAAAAAAAATTTGTATCGGTGCAAATTACAAAATCGAAAATTGTTGTTCATTTCAATGCTTTGACTGGTCCTGTTAGTTTTTGTAACTCAAAACAATTTCATATAATTTTAATTCACAATAATTTGTAACATTAAACAGTTAAAGGAACGCACTTTCTTTGAGAGAACATACTGCTACTCAGTTATCAGCGGTTTTTTGGAGTCTTATACAATGGTACTGGCCAGTGAGGATCCCTATAGTCGGAATGCATGTGTTGAGGCCAGGCGTGGGGTGGAGTATATGTTGAAGGTGTCAATATAGTCCGGGAGTCAGGGAGTTCAAAACCTTATTACCAGGAAGTTCGTGCAAGAGTTTATTTTATCGCTGAAATATGTTGGTAGCCACTTACTGAAAATAGTCCTAAAGTCTCGACTTCGGACCCGATCGGGAACATTGTTATTATTGCAAATTAAGTTACCAAAATGCATTTTTTCCGTTTTTCTTGATTAACTTTTTTGTTACTCAATTTACGCAAAAACAGGTAGGGGCAAAAGTTGATTAGCATTGAATTTTCTATAAGACACATATATTCCGAAATGCAAAATTAATGTTTTTCCCGGCTAAATTGTTAAATAAAAAAATTTTTTTTTTCAATTTTCACATTGCCATGGTTTTTGTGAAATATAATCTTTATTTATCGGATTAGCCCTCAAAGATGACTTTTAGTACAGACAACGTAAAAATTGAAGCCCGATCTCGATATCTTAAAATGGCGTCTTGTTGCAAAATTATTTAGCCGAAAAGTTCAAATTGATGTCCAATTCGATGCAGGAACGATAATTGAATCAAACTATGTTTAATCGACAGCTTACGACGTAATTAACAAACGGTAAAAATAAATTTTCTTAATATTAATATTTAGCAACATTTCTGATAAAAAAATTTTTTTATTTCAGTCAATTTTGGAGTGAGAGAATCGCGGCAAAATGCATCTTGAAGTACATAAAAAACCATGAATTTTCATATAAATTTTGTTAAGATCGGACCAATAGGAGCCGAGATACAAAAATTTTTTCAACCGACGATTACGCCGAAACTACTTGATATTTCAAGTTGAAATTTGGCACAGTGCTTGCTGAAATCATACTCTAAATGATTACATTTTACCCAATAGCTCTACATGCTTTAGTTCGTCTAAAACGACCGACGAAACATATGAATTCAGCGCGCGCGGCCGCGCCGTTGCTCCGGCCGAGCGGCGCGGTGGTGGGGGGAAAGCCGCGCGGCGGCGAACAGAATTCATACACCTTAGTTGCAATTTGATTATCTCGGTAACCAAAGCTACTATTGCAATAAATTTTTTTTTCATTTAACGTGTTTTTTTCTCAGCTTTAACGTCATACTAATTAAGTTATCATAGGCACAATGCAAATACCACAAATTACCAATTCTATTGAAAAAGAATCTTTTTTGGCTACATACAAAACCTTTGTACGCATGCATTGTACTGCTATACTCATAAAAATATTTAAATTTATCATATAAAGGTTAAGTAGCGTAATATATGCCATTAAAGGTTGTGTATGTAGTCAAAAAAGATTCTTTTACAGAAGAATTGGTAATTTGCGGTATTTGCGTTGTGCCTATGATAACTTAATTAGTATGACGTTAAAGCTGAGAAAAAAACACGTTAAATGAAAAAAAAATTTATTGCAATAGTAGCTTTGGTTACCGAGATAATCAAATTGCAACTAAGGTGTATGAATTCTGTTCGCCGCCGCGCGGCTTTCCCCCCACCACCGCGCCGCTCGGCCGGAGCAACGGCGCGGCCGCGCGCGCTGAATTCATATGTTTCGTCGGTCGTTTTAGACGAACTAAAGCATGTAGAGCTATTGGGTAAAATGTAATCATTTAGAGTATGTTTTCAGCAAGCACTGTACCAAATTTCAATTTGAAATATCAAGTAGTTTCGGCGTAATCGTCGGTTGAAAAAATTTTTGTATCTCGGCTCCTATTGGTCCGATCTTAACAAAATTTATATGAAAATTCATGGTTTTTTATGTACTTCAAGATGAATTTTGCCGCGATTCTCTCACTCCAAAATTGACCGAAATAAAAAAAATTTTTTATTAGAAATGTTGCTAAATATTAATATTAAGAAAATTTATTTTTACCGTTTGTTAATTACGTCGTAAGCTATCGATTAGTTTGATTCAATTATCGTTCCTGGATCGAATTGGACATCAATTTGAACTTTTCGGCTAAATAATTTTGCAACAAGACGCCATTTTAAGATATCGAGATCGGGCTTCAATTTTTACGTTGTCTGTACTAAAAGTCATCTTTGAGGGCTAATCCGATAAATAAAGATCATATTTCACAAAAACCATGGCAATGTGAAAATTGAAAAAAAAAATTTTTTTATTTAACAATTTATCCGGGAAAAACATTAATTTTGCATTTCGGAATATATGTGTCTTATAGAAAATTCAATGCTGATCAACTTTTGCCCCTACCTGTTTTTGCGTAAATTGAGTAACAAAAAAGTTAATCAAGAAAAACGGAAAAAAAATGCATTTTGGTAACTTAATTTGCAATAATAACAATGTTCCCGATCGGGTCCGAAGTCGAGACTTTAGGGCTATTTTCAGTAAGTAGCTACCAACATATTTCAGTTATAAAATAAACTCTTGCACGAACTTCCTCATAAAATCCTAGGACTCCCGGACTAATATATTGTTTGATGGTAGTTTTATTTTGTAGTTGTATATGTGTGTATAATTTACAAATGTGTTCGTCGGTGCGTAGATGTACAGTTTACAAATGCGGTACAATTTAACATGTAGAGTTCCAAGATGTACAAGTGTCTCGTCGATGCGAGTGCCAAATGTCGAGTGTCGCTCCGCCGGCCCGTGGCAGTTTTCTTCTCGTTACCCCCTCCCTCTCTCAGGCCCTGCGGCTCCTCCTCCCTTCGGTCGACCAATCAGTCGCAGGGCCTGTCGAGCTACGTCGTCTATCGTCGGCTCACCCCCTATACAGAGGCAGCTGGATCTACGTCGTCTCTCGTCGGGCTCATCCCCACTAGGGGCAGCTAAATCTGCGTCGGGCTCGCTCTCCTTGCGGAGAGTAGCTATGTCCATCGCGCTTTCACTCTTTCTCTCTCTCTCTCTCTCTCTCTCTCTCTTTCTCTCTCTCTTTCGCACACGTACTCTCTTCCCTTTCTGTGCCTCTCGCATCGTCTCCCTCTGCCACTGGACCCTCGGCCTGAACCCGAATTAGTTTATTGCCTGCTGCTGCGACGTTTACAATTTTGTTTTTCTTATTCTACTTTTTATAGATATAATCCGGGCTCGCGCCGCGCCCGGCACGTCTTGCACATTTGAGTATAGCTAATTGCTTTTTTTTTTTTTTACAAGTTTGTCGCACGTGCGCAGCAGCAGCATCGCTCGCTTCTATTATTTTATTGGGGTTATTTCCCTTCGTGCGCTGGGTCCGTAGCCATAAACGGCCACGCGCCGCATGCGGGCTCCGAGCCGTGCACGTGGGCCTTCTCCGCCTAATCCCTCTCCCTCCCTACTGTCCGCGTATCCCCAACAGCATGTGCATAGTTTAATTACACAATGGCTTCACAGATTGTGTTCAGTAAAAACCAAACCACTGGAGCTTCAAAATTATAAGACAATTAATATATGTGTACATACAAATATATGTAAAGAGATACCCCAATGACAAAAAAGCCAAGGATCAGAATTGAACCTAGAACCTCTGGGTTACGAGTCCAACTTTGCCTGCTGAACAGCATCCGCTCGCTAAAATAAATAAATATATAACGTATATATCGGAAATAATTTTCGCATCTGGTGTAATTCATAGATTCTAAAAATATCCAATCCCAGAATTCCGCAGCTTTTTAATGATTCAGATTATAATTATGTTCTACTAAGAATTGGCTGTTTAATAATTTTATTTTTTTAAGTGCTCTCACTGCAAGGTTCACTTCACATCTTTTCAATCCCCTAATTCGTTAAGAATTTTAGCCTGAAACTTGGTGGTTATGAATTCGTCTCCGTATCATATAATTTACTCTGATTTCATTTCAAATTTTATTTAAACAATTTTTGGAATCAGAAACTAATTGGCAGTCCAAATGAAACGGACTACGAGTCACCCATGTTTCTACAATAGTTAACCAGTTATTATTTTATATCATTGCGATCGAATCGTTCAATCCAGGACATAATAATAAATTTTTATGTCTCACTAGGTGTCAATTTTGTTAAAATTTAAATAATAGAAATAATGTATTTCATGTGTTAACAAACATATTACATTTAAAATCATTGTTTTTTTGTAGATGCCGAATATAAAATTACAAAGTTCTGATGGAGAGGTGTTTGAAGTAGATGTTGATATAGCAAAATGTTCTGTCACTATTAAAACTATGCTAGAAGATTTGGGTATGGACGAAGATGAAGAAGAAGTTGTTCCTTTGCCAAATGTTAATTCTGCTATACTTCGAAAAGTAATTCAATGGGCAACTTATCATAAAGATGATCCCCCCCCACCCGAAGATGATGAAAATAAAGAAAAGCGCACAGATGATATAAGTTCCTGGGATGCTGACTTTTTGAAGGTAATATACATCAACATTCCTGTGAAAAGTTCTATTTTTGATTAGAGTTTCCTATTACTACTTGACCTGTGGTAATTGTGCACGCATTATTATCAATGTATCAAGTAGTTCTAATTCGTAAATTCGACAAATTATCATTTTATGACAATTTCTAGTAGTCAGAAAGTTTGGTGATTTGGATAGAAAATTCGTGACAATTGCAATTTTCAGTCAATTTCAAAGATAGAGAAACGCAAGTAATTGCATTTTAAAGATGTGATGTGATGGGCGAACTGAAACTGACGTTGATTTTTCGTTGTCTGCTTGCGTAATCTTTAAGTATATAATCCACGCTTTTCTAAGGACGTTCGATTTCTTTGTGTAGCTTGACTTGGCTCTGCATATTTTCCTAATAATAGGATCGGGTGAAACAGAAATAGTAATCATGCTCACGCTGTTTTAAGAGACCCTTTTCTACATTTGCGCTACTATGCACCGCTGCGCATGCATCGCTGTGCCGCTTAAGTACGTGCACGTTACACTTATGCATACACTACATTGTGTAATAATATCAGGGTTGCTAAAATTTCGAATTATACAATAAATAAGTCACCAATCCTTTTAACATCCTGAATTATTTATTGTATGTCACGATACCAAAATGAATCGTGAATAATATAAAAAATTATTCACGATTCATTTTGGTATCGTGAATTATTTAGTATATACTTCACGATTTCTTTTGCAATTATGAATTAGTTATGGAATAATTGACGATTCCTTTTGGATCACTTGTCAAAATCACTTGTCAAAAAAAAAATTCTAAAATAAAAAGTATTGTTGAAATTTCTCTTAATTTCACTTCCTTACCACGCTAAAAATCGATGAATATGTCGGAAGTGATATTTTGATTTTTTAAGTGGTAATCTTCTTCAAACTATCCTAAATCTCTTCTACTCGGAGAAAAACGACTCCTCAAATTTTTTTAGATTTTTTCCATCACACACCTTTAAGCTGCAGAGAGTCAAACTTGGTGAAATCAGGATTTTTGGCATTTTTTGACTATATTCAAAAATGTGCAGCTCCTCAGGAAAGCGGTTTTCAAAAAAAATGTTTCGAACTTATTTTTTACAAAATTTGCTCAGCTTTTCAAAAAAATATTGTCAAAATGATATAAGTATATATGTTTCAGCAGCCATATATGCAATGTAAACATTAAAATTGCAAAATTTCAAGGTTTGCTCACTTGGATTCACACTAAAAAACCCATAAAGATAGCTCTTTTCACTACAAAATTATCTACGCTACTGCCGAAATAGCCCTCGACATTTTCTAACCTGAAAAAGTCAATTTGGTCATTGAAATTTTTAAAAATAGCTTATATGGCTTCGAAAAAATACAGTTAAATTGTAAAAAAAATTCTAAGAAGAAAAGTATTCTTGTCATTTTTCATAATTTTGCTTCGTTTCTGAGAATAATAATATTTACACAACTTTCATATGTATATATTGCGCAACATCTTATTTTTGTGATTATATATCCATGTTATACACGTGTCAAGGTTGTATATATAGTAAAAAAAGATTTTCTTTAAAAACATGTCAATTTCGAATGTTTGCATTGTACTTATGACAATTTAATTAGCATGGCGTTACAGCTCATAAAAGAATACGTTAAATAAAAACAAATTTTATTGCAATCGGTCACCGCGCAGCGCTCCCTCCACCACCGCGTCGCCCTGCCGGAGAGCCGCACGCTCTGAACTCGCATTGTTCATCGGTCGTTGTAGACGAACTAAACCATCTAGAGGTATCGGGTAACATGTCATTTTATAAAGTATTATTTCAATATATTTTAGATGTGTATGTCACGCAATCTAAATATGACTTTATCCCTCGGTAGTTGTTTAATGTGCTTGTTGGCTTTATCGATCTCTCCGAGGCAATCATATGGAAAAGGGTTAAAATAAAAAGGCCCTTTTCTTATATGATCAACGTTTCGGCGAACGTTGTCGCCCTCATCAGGACACTGTCGAAAGTTTTTATTATAAATATAAAATATACAGAATAATTTTTTAAAACAATATTCTTAGAGAACTTACATATCGGAGCTGTCGTGATTTTTGTACATCTCAATGATGTTTTTCCCCCGGCTATTTAATAGCGGGGGATGAGAGACGCCGAGCGACACAGTTATTATTTATATTGCTCTGTCGGCTAATTTCTCAGAAGTGAGGAAGTAGCCAACAACCGTCGCTTATATATAATGTGCACGACTCATGATCTTTAACGCGGTTTTGTTTACAAGTGACGTCACACATCACCTCATCTGTTCGATGTACATAAACAGAATACATGTATTCACATTTAACTTTTCAGCTGGTAAATCAAATGTGTGTACACATTATTGAGTTTCTGGGTATCCTCCTTTTTATTTATACCGTTTTTCTGTAAATGTATGTACATCATCTCCGAGATCAGTCTTTTATTTAGATTACTCTCCCTGTCTTTAATACGGTAATCTTTGAAATTGAAAACATGGTTGTACTTTTCTTTATGCTCGGAAATGACATTTTCTTTGGATTTTCTATGCTCCTCAACACGTGTACACACATTTCTTTTTGTTTGGCCGACGTATGTGGCAGTGCAGTCATTACATTTAAGTTCGTAAACAACATTATTTTCCAAGTGCTTTTCTTTTTTATCTTTACCCTTTACAATAATATTGCACATCTGACTATGTATCTTTGGAATAGTTGTTATGTTGTTACGCCTCAACGAATGCTGCACACGCTCATAGAAACCGCTGATGTATGGTACGCCAACGCAATTACGATATGTATTGTCTCTTGACCGTTGTTCTGGTTGTCTCGTAACCCTTTTCCACATGATTGCCTCGGAGAGATCGATAAAGCCAACAAGCACATTAAACAACTACCGAGGGATAAAGTCATATTTAGATTGTGTGACATACACATCTAAAATACATTAAACATGGACCGTGGATCTTCACCGGTTTTAAATAATGTTTCCTTTGACGATATTGAGAGAATACATGGAGCTGACACACGACAACACATTAAGACATGGATCACGCTTCAACGAGACCTAACGAAAGCGAGACCCCAAAGACAATTCCTACTACGATGCAGGACACATGACATACGCCCTGCGAACGTCAACAATATCGCAAGTAATCTGAACCATTTTATTTTCGATAGTGACTCGGTTAAGAACCAATTCAAGAAAATTGTAAACAATTTACAACGTAAGATTTTAAATCTCGAGATTGAAGATATCTGTGTACACATTAATTTTCTAGAATCAGAGTACGAAAAAATACGTAGAGTTTTGTATGGTTCACTTTCATAAGAGATTTTTGATTTTGTTATGTTAAACCAGGATGAGCATAACACTAATTTTTGCTTCAATCTCAACTGTATTCATAAGAGAAAATTCGATAATTTAAACAGAAAAAACAACACAAATCCGAGTTTTGAAAAATGGTTTACCAATTTGACTAATATGGACATACCGACTAATGTAAAATACGTGACCTCGCTAGGTAGGAAATTTAATCCTACGAATAATCTTAATGAAATTCTTGTTATTGAATGCATAAAAAACTTAGAGAACACAATATGAATCAACAATTTTCAGGATAATACTGCAAACGATATTCGTAACACGCTAATTAAAAAGATGACACAACACCGTAATAAAACTAGACATACTACAATAGAGCAAAAAAGTTTTGAGAATAAGTTAACGGAAACTAAGAATTTCATTAAGACTCACAACGACATCATGTTCACCTTTGCTGATAAAAGTAATGTAACGGTTGCTATGTACAAACGAGATTATATTGACAAGATGGAGAATCTTTTAGCTGACAATAGCACATATACTATCATTAAGAAAAATCCATTATCAAAACTACAGTTGAATATTAAAAAATTAACAAATATCTAGAATGAGAATGAATATTTTGGTAAAAATATAAAAAACAGTTTTTCACACAAACTGATACGTGCTTACCGAAAGCATATGGATTACCAAAAATCCACAAGAGAGACCATCCTCTAAGACCTATAATTTCAGCAATAGGTTCACCAACATATTTTTTATCAAAATATTTATTCAAGGTTTTAAAAAATAGCATAGATAAGCCGAAGTCGTACATAAAAAATAGCTACGAATTCATAGAAAAAATAAGAAATATAAATATTCCGAATGACCACTGTATTGTCAGCTTAGATGTAAAGTCATTGTATACAAACATCGACAAAACACTAGTCATGCAAAGCATCGAAAGAAGGTATGCACAAATAGCGAGGAAGTTGGAAATTCCACTTGATGAAATTTTGCATGCTTGCGATTTGCTTATGGAAAATACGCACTTCCAGTTTAATGGTAAATTTTACAAACAACTTTTTGGCACACCTATGGGTTCTCCGATTTCGGGACTGTTCGCTGACATTGTCATGGATGATCTCGAAACGGAATGTATTTCGAAATTAACGTATAAACCAGTGTTCTTTTTCCGATATGTCGATGATATTATCACTTGTATTCCAAGAACAAAAGTAAATGAAACATTAAGAGTATTCAATTCATATAACAATAGACTCCAATTTACACATGAAATGGAAGTAAACAAATCCATAAGCTTTTTAGACGTTTTATTGGTGAATAAAGCAGGTAATATAAAAACTGATTGGTACACAAAACCAACTTTCTCTGGCAGATTTTTGCATTTTAAATCTCAACATCCGATTACCAAAAAAGTTGCCATGGTGTACAATTTAGTTGACCGAGCAGTAAAGTTATCAAGTAGATATTTTCATCAGAAAAATATTAATATTGTTAAGAATTTGCTGCTCGAAAATGATTACCGTGTTGAGTTCATTAATAAATATGTCAAGAAACGACTGTCGCAAGTCAAAACAACGATACAACCAGAACAACGGTCAAGAGACAATACATATCGTAATTGCGTTGGCGTACCATACATCAGCGGTTTCTATGAGCGTGTGCAGCATTCTTTGAGGCGTAACAACATAACAACTATTCCAAAGATACATAGTCAGATGTGCAATATTATTGTAAAGGGTAAAGATAAAAAAGAAAAGCACTTGGAAAATAATGTTGTTTACGAACTTAAATGTAATGACTGCACTGCCACATACGTCGGCCAAACAAAAAGAAATGTGTGTACACGTGTTGAGGAGCATAGAAAATCCAAAGAAAATGTCATTTCCGAGCATAAAGAAAAGTACAACCATGTTTTCAATTTCAAAGATTACCGTATTAAAGACAGGGAGAGTAATCTAAATAAAAGACTGATCTCGGAGATGATGTACATACATTTACAGAAAAACGGTATAAATAAAAAGGAGGATACCCAGAAACTCAATAATGTGTACACCCATTTGATTTACCAGCTGAAAAGTTAAATGTGAATACATGTATTCTGTTTATGTACATCGAACAGATGAGGTGATGTGTGACGTCACTTGTAAACAAAACCGCGTTAAAGATCATGAGTCGTGCACATTATATATAAGCGACGGCTGTTGGCTACTTCCTCACTTCTGAGAAATTAGCCGACAGAGCAATATAAATAATAACTGTGTCGCTCGGCGTCTCTCGTCCCCCGCTATTAAATAGCCGGGGGAAAAACATCATTGAGATGTACAAAAATCACGACAGCTCCGATATGTAAGTTCTCTAAGAATATTGTTTTAAAAAATTATTCTGTATATTTTATATTTATAATAAAAACTTTCGACAGTGTCCTGATGAGGGCGACAATGTTCGCCGAAACGTTGATCATATAAGAAAAGGGCCTTTTTATTTTAACCCTTTTCCACATGATTACCTCGGAGAGATCGATAAAGCCAACAAGCATATTATTTCAATAATTACTGTGCCAACTTGCAACTAAAAATATCAAGTAGTTTTGGCGTAATCCTCGGTTGAAAAAATTTGTTTATCTCGGCTCCTATTAGTCCGATCTTAATAAAATTTATATGAAAATTCATGGCTTTATACGTACTTTAAGATGCGTTCTATTGCGATTCTCTTACTTCAAAATTGGTTAAAATAAAAAAAATTTTTTGCTAAAAATGTTGTTAAATATTTTAATGGTCGCATTGCTCAACGTTTGTGAACTAGCGTACGTAACAATATTAAAAATATTCCTTTACCGTTTATTAAGTAGTTGATTAAACGTGATTGGATTCGTTTATCGTTCCATGGGCAATCTGGAGATGAATTTGAAATTTTAGGATAAATAATTTTGCAATACAACGCCATTTGGAGACATCGAAGTCGGGCACAGATTTTTATATTTTTTGTTCTAAAAGTCATTTTTGAGAGCTTATTCGATAAAAAAAATTTTTTTGCAAAAACTGTGGCAATACGAAAAATTAAAACAAAAATTTTTTGTTTAACATTTTAGCGATGAAGAAAGTTAATTTTGCGTTCAGCCATTCATGAGTCTTGCGCAAAATTCAATTCTGAATAACTTTTATCTCTACCATTTTTTGTATAAAATGCATTACAAAAAATTTATTCGCGAAAAACTAAAAAAAAACTTTTTTGAAGTTTATTTTATTGAAGTTTTATTGATTATTTATTTTCTTGGTGTTTTTTTGCAGTAATAACAATGGTAGGTTACTACTGACATATTTTGACAATAAAACTAAACGTAGAAGAAAGTGTCCGACAAAATTCCAGGACTCCCGGACTAGCAATCATAATGAAACTGTTTGTATTTTAAAGTGTTTATTGAGACCTTCAGTTTAAGCTATTGAACTCTTCAAAATATTAATTTTTCATCTCACAAATCTATTGTTATTAAGACATGTATTTTACTGAAGTTTTTTCGTGGTTTGCATGATTCTTAGCGTTTGGGTTAATGAAATCAAAAGTTTAATATCTTGTCTGCTAACTGGTGCTGCTAGCACAATGGTATTTTTAAGTACAACTTCTAGAGAGTACATAAAATTTTCAGATAAGTATTGGAAACTAATAAGTAATAATTTATGCGTAATGAGCTTTACCTTTATATGTTTATTTTTTGCTTTTAGGTGTACGGTTGTAAGACATCAAGATGGGACTGATATATTGACCGTATGGAGTGGCATTTTCCATGCTTTCTAACAATTCGAAGTGTATTTAATAACGGTAAGTAACTGTAATCATTATTTTAACTTGATTGTGAATTGGTAACGATAATTTTGATTTTATTTACAGCGTCTAAATGCTATTGTAAGGGCCAAATTTGACTTATTCGGGTCGCTAGGTTCGTACAAATAATTTATTTTATTTGGGAGGATATCTTTGATCGAGATCTTATATTACAAGTATAATTATTTGTTGCTCTATATTGTTGGTCCTTTAGTACCTTTGTTGTTTAACCACAAGTCTGATTGTATGGACTCTGCCGACTCTGCGGACGTTCTTACCAAAAATGCGGACACGCTGCTAAAGCGCAGATGCATTGAAATGCGGACACGTTGAAGTGTGGACGCTTCAGGCGACGTACGCAGACGCTTGCGGAAAAGTGCAGACACACTTGCCAGTAGCGCGGACACTCTGCTCGATAGTTCAGACAGGCTGTTTGATAATGTGGACGCACTGTTGGAATCTACGGACACTCTATGAAAGCGCTGACACACTGCTGATGGCAATACAGATGTGGCTGATGAATTACGCGGACGCTTTTTGGTCCCTCTACTTATTACTAGACTTAGTCCTCTATTTTGCAGGGTTATGTTAGTATGAAAAGGGCGTCTAAGTTAGTATTAATGAAGTATTCTTCTAAATTATATTTTATACTTTGTTGCTTTTACAATCGCACCGTTCTAGTCTAAGTTCGTTCGTTTATTAAGGTCCTATGCTAGTTCTTATAAAAATGCTATAATTAGTCTTACGTTTATAACACGCGCTGTCGATCGAAGCGTCCTTCTCTCTAGTGCGAGTGTATTAATCTTAAGGTTACACAAACTAGTCGTGGCTGGTTTTAAACTTATCTAAGCTGCAGCTTCACCCACTCACGCCAGATATGCTTGGCGGTCCTTTCTTCGTAGAGTACTACGGTCGTAATATACCTTTAACCGGAGCAAATATGCCCGCTTGTCTGCAGAGTTCAGTGGATTTCTAGGCCCTCCGATAGCGTACAGGTACCATAAGACCCTCTTATGATTTCGTGTATATTGTTCAGTACTAACTCCAGATAGTCGGTTAGCTTCTGCGGCAAGTCGTAGTGATAGTAACAGTTTGTTTTACTGTATACGACCAGGTTCGACGGACACCGGTACCTGGTCTGGTCGTGAAAAGCTCTACGCCAATCGAGTCGAGAGTTTATACAGACTCAGTTCCCGATTAAGGCAGTTACAAAATAATTAAAATGTGAGGATGCCCAAAACCAATCAACACACGCTACCGAAAGAAGGATTATAAAAGGTGTATACGCGACGACACATGAAAATGCTGACTTGATTTTAAAACGCCCGAATCCCGGTCACTCCATTGCTCAACCAGCGCACGAGGCTGATATATTGCAATATATTTACCGTCAGCGCACTCATGCACTTTCACACAAGTCATACGCTATACATGACGAAATCGGATAAAAAATAAGTCAATTGTGGGACCTTACACTATTACCAAACATCATGATATACGCGTACCATCAAACATACTTTATTGCATGTATATTTGGGTACCAAAAACAAATCAAGGTATGTCAAATAGTTTCTGTAAGTATAGATGAGTCTATTTGTATGAATTACATCATAAACATTAAATGCCGTTTACTCAGACTTAGTTTTTGCATGATTTTTGTGTACTTGCCGCAACTTTCTGAAGGACCCATACCATTCATGGTTAAACCAAATTGTAAAATCTTCGTTATGAGTCTGGTCACAAACTAAGTGCAGCAGAATTGGCAAAAGTAAATTAAAAGTGAATGTTACGTACGTTTACATATGTAACATTCACTGTAATTACTAATATTGTCAATATATGTATGATTAATTGTATTAATCTTGTGTTTTTCAGGATTCTGTTCCACTTAGTTTAGGACCAGACTGATAAGAAAGATTTTCCACTTTAGTTCATCAGGATTGATGGTACAGTTCCTTCAGAAGGCTGCGCTAAGTATCCAAAAATGATAAAAATCATGATTTTTGGTAAGTAAATACCTTTAATTGTTTTGAAGTATTACAGTCACTTAATGCACAGTTGTAATGCATGAAAGTGGTGTATAATACTTATATTTTAAAAGGAAAATATAGTTTTTGGAGCACTTATGAATACATTAATTTTTTACAATACTAATAATTTTTTTTTCAGAATTCAACCCTGTCATAACCCCTTAATGTCAAGAATCCTTTTGTTCTTAGAATTTTTTTTACAAGTTAACTGCATTTTCTTCGAAGCTATATAAGCATTTTTGATGAATTTCAATGACTAGCTGATTCTAAATTTTTCAGCGAAGACTAGCACAGTTCAATCGACCTACTGCGCTGTTTAGTTTTCTTTAACCTAGCTCATTTGAAATTTCTATGGCGAAGACTAGCACAGCTCAAATTTTTCAGCGAAAAGTAGCACCGTTAGATTTTCCCTCATGAAAACTAGCACAGTTAAATAAATTGTATGCTGATTTCTGAATTCAATTGATTTATTTCAATAAATTGGTGTACTCAAAAATTAGGTACTCAATACCTAAGTGGGTTTTGGTTCACAAATATATGGGTGATTCTTCCAAAAGTGGTGTTTTTTTATATCCGCAGTCTAAAAACGGACTTTTATAAGGCCAAAATGTCATTACCGTAACATGGTTCCTAAGAGAGTTAAGTTAATAACAATGCTGCTAGACTTTGGATATGCAAATAAACACCCGCCAAGCCGTCGGGTTTTCAAAAGGAATATATTATTAAAAAGTTTCTGTATTTTAGCTCCTTATATGTATGATTTTATGCATCCCTGTAGCCGTACAAACTTAAAAACTTAATTTTGTGTTTTGGAATTAAGCGCCTATTTTCTATCAGCCTTGTCGTTCTTCATCGCAAAACCGATTTAGGCCAATACATTTTAATTTGAGCCAACTTAAGGCATATTTCGCGTATCTGCTTTTTTTGCAGTGTTGTACAAACAGTTTTTATGTAGACTTATTTGTTGAGGTAGAAAAAAATGGTCATTATCAGCGCACGGTAATAAAAAAAAAATACTTATTTTGTTTGTCTTTTATGCTAAATTCTTCAAAATTAAATTTACAATTGTACTTTTCAATATGCTCGGAAATGACACTGTCCTTAGACTTTCTATGTTCCTCAATACGTGTACACACATTTCTTTTTGTTTGGCCTACATATGTAGCCGTGCAATCATATCATCCAAGTTTATAAACAACATTTTTCTCTAGGTGTTTCTCTTTTTTATCCTTTCCTTTCACAATAATATTGCACATATTACTGTGTATTTTTGGAATGGTTGTAATGTTGTTTTTCTTAAACGAATGATGCACTCGCTAGTAGTATAATGGTACCATGGAGAATGTAAACAAATATGACCTTGACCTCCATGACCTCTCGCCCCATGTCACTTTAGTCAAGAACATATTTATTCACACTCTCCATGGTACCAAAACTACTTGGGAGAGATCCCTCTCCCCCTATTTTTCGCCATAGTGTAGCGAGATACTTTGAAGAGACCCCGCTCTCCAAAGTGTCCTCCGAACGAGAAGATACTTAATATAGGTAAGATCCTTCTTTTTCTCCATAGTGTACGTAATATATAAAAGTTCTTTGAATAAGGTAGCATGCTTAGAACTAGACTATATCTAGACTGAACGTGGAGGATGTTTAGGTGAGGTAGTATGAGTCAGTATTTGGGTAAATGAGAAGAGAAAATATGGTGATAAATAATATTTATTTATCACCATATAAATCTAGATACAAATTATGAGTTAGATAATATAGTACTATTTAAATATACGACTAAATTATACATATGGAAATTAACAAATTCGTAAATAATTAAGTAAATATCTTCGAAATTTAAAACTATATTGGCTTCTTTTAATATTTTGTTTATTTGATCGACAAGTGTGCCGTCAAAGTCACGCATGGCACATTCTACGTTATACGCCGTAAAATAAATGTATTGAGAATTTTGGCTATTTTGTAGCTTTTCCTTACAATAACTTCGGACCTCGCTCACAACAATCGCAATAGCATCTTTCATACTTAACAAATACTTAATTCTTTTATCGATAATTTTGGATAGAGCCTTTAGCCGATCAAAAGTGACTCTCTTAAATACCAGTGATGACTTACGTGGTCTTTTCGCCCTGGGGTCTTCAGATCCGTGTGTCTCCACCGCAGTCTCTTGAATCAATTCGAAGGCTCGATCGGAATAGCTGATCATGAATCTTATTATAAATCCGTCGATGATGATTTTGATCAAGCATATCTTCGTTACTGTATGCATGAAAGAATCGGTCGATCTCGTCAAATTGCTCCTGGAACACTGTCCATGTGGCCAGCGAGAAGGAGAATCCTTGAAAGTCCTGATTGCTGAGGCGAACAGGATTAAAGTCGCCCGAACCGACTGCCGTATTTTCTAGGCCCATGTGAACAACTTTGCCGTAGGAATTATTCAGTCCATAAACCATGGGTAGAATTTGATGGCAGCGATACTTGCTCTTCTGACTCTCCTCCACCACCACCACCTGACTCAGACTCTTCAACTGTCTCTTCTGACCAGCCATTTTTTCTCGAACTTTCACACGTTGCGGTTAAGAGAGAACTGTATGCCGTCAGCTGGAGGCTCTGCGACTTATATTCGAAAACCAGGTAGGTTCGATGGGGGGCAGAACCAATGAGAACAAAGATCGCAGATAGTGGGGAGCCAATAGAATCTCTGTCACCAGAATGGGGACCCAATAGAAATTTGTAGACTAATTATTTCTTAGAAACCACGTAAGCAAATATATGCAGTAACATTCACGCTTCACATTACCTTTTTAATATTAGATTACAGCTTATCGACAAATTTTTCAACAATCTCATCATTTTTGCTAAGATCTGTTGAGAAATTCTTGAGAAATCGTCGAATACCCAAACCATTAAACATATAATACAGAAACATGATACAATATTTTCCACAAGTATTGGATATAGTGCTTTGCAGCTGAATATTACACCACTTTATCCGCTTGCAATTTCGCTTGATTCGACTCACGTAATCTGGAACTTGTGGCGCTACTCCAAAGCTATCGAAATACCAGCCAACGCCATTTTGTGTGACGTATATTGCCACCCAGTGTCTGCCACGTCTCATAAAAAGCCACAGGGTTTTACCTACATTACTGGAATTTGATCGGCCGGATAAACTCCTACCGCATGTGAGGTCATTTTTCGAAGCTGCTGGAGAATATCCAGAGAGTTCATTATTGGAGAGCTCGTAGGTGGGGTGAAGGGTCGTTCTGAAGATTTGATTATATCGGGACCACCGACTCCCGCAATCAGCCAGCACTTCAATTTGTAGGCGTTGTTGAGCGCACAGTTATAGCGGAGAGAGCAGTGCTTAATGGCGTGTTGCATACAATACTTTTCGCAGTACCGTAATCTGTGAAAAGGTGGACACTCCCCCTTCCTCTCCAAATCAATAATTTCCCGCGTAGTAAGCTTATTCAACACCTTTGCTTTTTCAGCTCCTCGCACGTATATTTTTCGCGCACTTCTGCAAACTTCGTACAAACTTTTGTACAATTTCTTCAGTGTTACGTCACCCTCGTACCAATCTATGCCTTGATGATGCAGTGTCAGCCAGTTATTTTGCCTTAAAATATCTTTTTTCAGAAATACTGTTTTACAAATCGGCGCGGTGATCCAATGGGCGGTAATCTCCTGATTCACACCCACAATACCCACTTCATTTGGCACTATACGACCCTTGTTGTCCTTGAAAAACTGCAGATCGACCACGATGTCCATGATTTACTTTTGCGGCTTGAATGGTACGTCCACTTGGTTGAAGAATGTATGCATGAAATTATTTGCGGGTCCGACGGCAGGTGGCGCAGTCTCATCTTTATCCGGTGCAGTAGCCCGTATTATACTCACACGCAGACTCAGCATTGTGTGTACTAAATCAATGTATTCCGTATTCCCCGGAATCGTAAATTCTATTGGTGCTTAATCGACAAGTGACGAGATTGGTTTATACTGCACCCAATGAGAGTTCTCAATGGCTGTTTTTGTTGGCGGCAACTCAAATAACGACAGCTCCGACTTTAACGAGTCACAAAAGTCGGTGTGCAGAAAAGCCATGGCTCAGGAGAAAAATTAACCTCCAAAAATATCTGGCTCTTTAGACTTCTTCGTCTTCATCTTCTTAGTTTTACTCTTCTTGGTAGCAGTAGTAGTAGTAGTGCTCAGCTCCGCGGCCGGTCTTTGACTGCGATTTTCGCGCTGTAGACGCATTTTTATAGCCAGAACCCCTACTCCTTTTTACACTTACCCCGCTCTCCTTCTCCTCATCACTCTTCATCAGCATTTTATTTAATACCTGTCCAGCCTTGCGTTTGAGGTTGCCACCACTCTCGGTAATACGGCGATTAAGCGTGACTTTGAGAGACAATTTCTCACCCACTACATCGTCCATGATCCTCGCAGTAGCGTGAACTGCCTCCCGGCCCACGCTCTTAGCGCCATGCTTAATTAGAGGTAAGGCACTACGATATAGTCCCTTCAAAAAGCTACCAATACCTGCGCCATTTTGATAATATCTTCGATCAATTGTGACGTAATTATCCCTGTTATCACAACCGCCAACACCACAGCCTGTCTGATAGCCATTGTAGAGGAAGAAGAAATCGTCGTGGTGATGCGACATGATTTCAGTCGATACGCTTGAAGTGTCATGATCAGCGTCCCGTAATCGAATGGTAAAGGTTGGCCTTGCTCGCCTCTTATATCAATCTCAATCGACTGAAACGACGAGGAGAGCAGAGGCAGATACATCGGTGAGTTAAAGTTCTGAATTTGCGTTCTACCGTAGGTATAGATGTGCAGATGAAGAGGTCTGTTACCGATAACAACGTTTTCCTTTTTTCCATCACACAATAATAATTCATTGCTTTCAAAGCCCAATATTTTAGATAACTTTTCGGATAAAGAAAATGCATGCATATAGTTGGCGCACTTGTCCTGACCACATGTGCATCTAACCTGAATATATTCACTACACTGAATTTCGAATACGAGATGATCTTTCACATTATCGAGATTATTGATCTCGTGCAAAAGAGTCTCGATGTCGTGATAAACACCACACTTTATCTGGCTAAAGGTCTTTGTATTCTCAGTGCGGTGTAACTCGTTGTCCGTGTAGATTTGTCGTGTGGCTGTCTTCACACTCATTACGCCCTTCACCTGATCTCTCCGTGACATGTGCTGGAAGGTGAGGGGTATTTGGATTTCTGTGAGACCCACACACCAATTGCCGTGGAGAGAAAAATTTTGAGGAAGTTGCGTGACAAAATGATTGGGCGAGTTATTTGGATAAATGTGTTTGCTGCTGTTGCTGGACAAAACAATGTAGAATTCATCCCTCATTGTGATTGTTCGTGCTGTTTTTGAATATTTACTAAATCTTTTTCGGATACCCAAGAATTGAATTTTTTGGGATAGGGTTATAGGGTTATAGGGTTATAGGGTTATATATACCCCTTCCAGCTGACCAGATATTCTTTTCTCGCATCCCTACCTCTACTCTCCAACACCTTGTCTATTTCGAAAGCCTCGCTGAACAAGTCTTTGTGTACACGACTCAGCTGCTGCTCGTAGAAGAAGCCCTCAATTTCCTCGCCAGCCAGATCTTCGAGTGTGTAGACTGGTGGTTGTCTCGCGTCGCTGACCCTCACAATTCTAAATAATTCCAGTGTCCAGCCACCTTCGTATGCTTTCCGAAAGGCGGCCCGAGCACGACTTACGCGAACCAAGTCACCCACGCTGTATTTATGTTCATGATGACGTAGTCGTTTCCCACCACCACCACCACCACCACCATCGGATCGTCGTGCCAAATTTTCACGTGCTCTAGCGGCATAGTCACGCTAGATGGTGCCATTTTGATCGCACTATGCCACGAATTATTGTACGACTGTACAATATTGTCTAGTACATTGATATAGCGCCTCGTGCCAAGATGTGTAAAATAGCGCCACATACGCTCTTTAAGCGTTCTGATAAAACGTTCGGCAATGGCCGCCTTCACGTCGGGATCGCGCACAGCACGGTAAATAATTTCCCGTTTTTGCAGAAAATTTTGCATTTCGCGGCCACTAAATTCTTTGCCTTTGTCCGTTTGAAAATATTTGGGCGATCGGCCGTCGTTTCGCTTGATGATTCGCTCCAGACCCTCGGTCACACTCTTGGCCGTTTTATTATGAAGCGGCTCTACCCATGCATACTTCGACAGGGCATCGATGACGAGCCAGCAGGTAGGCGTAATCGTCGTTGTAGGTCTTGAGAGCGCGAAAGTCAGCCAAATCAGCCTCCCACAGCTCGTAGGGGCTGAATACCCGATAAGAGCGACGAGGAAAGTGATATCGCACCGGCTTATGCAGCGTGTGTGCATCTTGACTCTCGAGCCATTCTTTCACCTCCTTCCTGGGGTATGTTTTCTTCACAGCCTGCACGATTCCAGCACCACCTGTGTATGCTATTGGAGCTGGGAGGCCATAGTACAATTCTTCGAGCTTAGACTCCATGACCGGGCTGTCGTCTACCGCCGACTGACTTCCTCTGCCTCTTGTATGGACGTTTAAAGGTTTTCTTGATTTTACGATAAACCTTATCTAATGTAATTTTACCGACCATGCATAAAACAGTTAGTAGAGCAACACTTTTCTCCTCTCTGTTCGACGTCTCGGACAGCATACGCGAAAAAGCACGCTCTGCAAGACGTCGATCGGCTCGAATACGTGCGCCGCTACTGTCGCTACCATCATTTCGCGAATATGCAATGTCATACTCGAGAGAGGTTCTATCGAGGGGGTTTATGTCGGTCTCACCACGTGCTAGTCTCTCCTCCAGATGAGTACCCGGTCCGAGAAACTGATATCCCGGCACATGTATTTCAAACGGTATTCGATTAATTACCATACCATAATACACTACCACCACCATTGCTAGTAGATAGTTGGGGTGGAATTATGTGTCCAGGTCCATACGTTCCCATTTCACACCATGCGTTTTCTTTTACGATTACCACTAGCGCTGACCCCAATTTTTTCAATGTCAGTGTAGTCGATGCTGACTGTCTGGCTACTGCTTTTCTTCTTCTTCTTCTTCTTCTTCTTTGTCGTCACTACTAACCTCATTGTTAGTTGATAGACCCGTCGTAGTAGCGGGTGTACGATAAGCTATTGTCGAGGTAGACAGTACTGATAAATTGGGATCCTTGCTACTACTACTGGACCCCGGCTGAACAATCGTCTCTTCCAAAGCAGCAGCGGCCAAAGCAGAATGAAGATTCTGATTGCCCAGAAATTCCAGAGGGATGTGTGCTCGACGAACTACGCGAAATGGCGTTCAGGTGCAAGCTTTTGTCTACTTACGTGGCATCGCTGTAGACCTCCTGCAGAAATTTCAGATCTTCCGGAGAGAGCTGACAAGCCAGATACTGAATTTGCGAGCGATCGCGAGAATTCTTAAAAATCACAATGTAATTCGAATTCAGCGATATATCGCGCTGACCCCGATGAAAGAGATTCTGCGAAAGAAAGAACACGCTGAGATTGCAATGATGGCTAGCCTTGACAAATAGATTGACGACACTCGCGCTGGCCGACTCGCGCATCAAGTCGTCGAGAATCAGGAGTTTGGGCTGTTCGGGATCCCCACTGTAGTCCTCCGTCTTTGGCAATCCCTCGCGAAATTCAATGCTACCGGCAAAATTCTTGTACGACGGCTGCCACTCGGTGTAGTAGAGCAATACACGCTCGAAGCGGGTATCGCTCATCGCGACAATGTGCCTGAGAAAGTTGGCAATGAATACGGTCTTGCCGCACGAGGTGGGACCGCAGATCATTCACGTCCACGGGTGTCGCCAGCATACATCCATCGCTGCTCGTGGACAACCACAGACTAACGCCCCGAGCCGCACAATCCGCGAGATTTATAAGATGCGATACTCACAACTCCCCCAAGCGGGGGGAGGACCACGAACGTGTGGCCGGCGCGGGGCCCCTCGCGCGCGCGGTTGTCGAGCTTGCCGAAGGCATGATGTAAGGCTTCCCCACCGGGAACCTCAGTTGCACGCACGCGCGCTGCGAGGCTCCGGAACGGTCAGCCATTTGGCTCGCACCCTCCTGGAGCCTCGCGAAGCGCGCTTCGCGCGAGCTCGCCAGCCTCCGAAACTTTGGATTTTTGTTTGTATTTTGTTTTTTTCATTAAAAATCGAGGTAAAGTTTTGACTTTTATTTATTTATTTATTTTTTTTACTCTCTCTCTCTCTCTCTCTTTCCCCCCCCCCCCTCTCTCTCTCTCTCTCTCCCTTTCCCTCTCTCTCTCTCAGCATCTTACAAAACCGTATGGGTAGCTCTTAGTGCTACCTACAAAGCGTCGCTTAGTGTAAATGGGTTCGCAAATTTTACCCTTCGAGCGGGTTATCCGTCGTGAAATTTCGTCCGTCTTATGGCGTCGAATGTGAGAAATACCGGTGGTATTTCACCAGTCGCTAGCTTCTTTATACAGTCGAAATTAATTTTTTCGCTCGCCAATGCATCCAATTGGATACCCTTGACTTTCCAGACACACGATTCTACACCCTCGGGTGTTCGATATTTGTAAGCGTAGAATTTCGGACCACCCGAGAAAAAGTTGGTGATGTACGTGCCGACACCGTAGCCCGCCAGCTCGTCGGTGAGCTGACCCAGAAATGGACCTGTTGTCGGCTCGTACTCTCCCCCACTCACATAATGGAATCTGTGTCGTAGTAGAGCACCCGTTCACCCAGTGTCTCGAGTTCAGCAAACAGCTTGAGCCGGGCTAGCGCTGTGGTGTAAGCAGCGATAACCGCGCTACAAGCTGGCGACGATTGAATCTCAACGTCGTCGTCTTTGTAGCTGATGTAAAGAATTTCATCGTTGGCCGATAAAACAGACGATACTATTTTATCCGCACTGGTCAAAAGACTTCAAAGAGTCTCTCGGGATCACGAATTATCTCCGTTTTTGTCATATTCGCCCGCTGCCGAACTTTCCCCACAGCGAATTCAGACATCCCTACACTCTGGTGGATAACCCGAGGCATGCATCTTTTCCGCAAAGAATGTATCTATGTACTCGTAAAAGAGACCGCCTTGCCGGGTTCGCTTGTCAAACTGCGTGACTTTATACGACCAAATTTCAAATACTCTCGTGATAACATAGCCGAATTCCACGGCTTTTTTCAACTCGTCGGCCACCCACGTCCCGACAAAAACACGATCTCTCGCGTCTTCGTGCTCGCAGTTCGTCTGACATAAGGTCTTGGCGCACGACCAACACAGCGGAAACAGCAGCTTGTTATGCATTCGCACGGGTAAAACTGGATGGTAGAGGTTCCTCGGTGGTAATACCTCGCACATGATTAAGCCGCCGATACTGCTAATATCGTTGTCGGTACCGAGAATTTGCGCGCACTCTGTCTCACCGACATAGAGTTTCGGATGACCAGTGGGATAACGACCGTACTTGCAGATATATGGATACAAAGAACAGACATCGACATACTTAATTTTTTCTCCCGGCCGCACATCATACGATTTGACAGTGTTACCCGTCTTATATACGACGACATGTTTTCGTTTTCGCAATACTCCCGATCAAAGTCGCACTCACACTTCTCGATCAAGCGATAGCAGTGCCTTTTGATTTTCGCCAAAACTCTGAGCATTCTCTCGTACCTCTCGGCTAAAGTCTCGCTACCGTTCACACCCGGTAAATCGCGACTGGCTGTGTAACAGCGAGCACAGCCGTGCCAGTAGCAACCGTGAAATTGCAGTGCTACTTTCTCGCCATTTTCCAGCTCGCAAAATCCGTCCACGAGGGGTCCCTCGGGCAGTCTCTTTTCCCGCGAATTTACAGAGTACTGTATTCGCCAATACAGCACTCTTTGCGCGTCTCGTGTTTCATCCAGGTAAGCCATTGAGCTGCTTTTAGCGATTGCTTATTGGCCCGACGATAGTCACCGGTGGGTATAATACCTATTGTATTCTTTCGCAAAAATGCCTTGTGGAATATCCGCATACAGGAGGACGCTATTGTGACGCATTCCTCGAACGGATCTGTTGAGCCACACTCGATGAACGTCTTGCAAAACGCAAGGCACGCGAGTCGCATTATCTTTAATTTTAAGCGATGCGTATGCACGGGACGAAGGCGGCAGGGGACGGGGTTGCTAATAAATGAATACGCGTGAATGTACGAGAACTAAAGGAAAATATATTATGATGAAAGATATGTACAGGGCTCGTACGAACGAGCGTGTGTGCTCCACCGCACACTGCGAGAGAGAGAGAGAGAGAGAGAGAGAGAGAGAGAGAGAGAGAGAGAGAGAGAGAGAGAGAGAGAGAGAGATGGGGCTCGATCGCCCGAATACCGAGAGTGAGAGAGAGTTAGCACTTACAGTCACACGTCGGTGCCGGGAGGTCGCAATCTGCTCTGGCTCGCTGCAGTCGTCCAGGCTCGCACTCGGGTCATCGCGGGTAGCGTGGCTCCGGTAGCAGGCGGACAGAGGGAGTCGTCTCTCGGGCGTCGCACGTCGTACGGAAGCGGTGTACAAAAGAAAGTACGGGCGCGGGGGTCGCGTGTACGGATCGAGCGCTACCGCAATACTGAAGGCCAATACGGGCGCGATACGGAAAGACGCTCCGGCCCTTGACTCGGCGTTGTCATATTTTGGCAGCGCGTGAGAAATGGGCCGGCAACGTCGCCTACTAATAAACACGCGCTCTCTCTCTCTCTCTTAATATCGGCCAACTCTAAGGCGCTCTCTCGCTCTCTCTGTCTCACTCGTGTGCTAGTGTCCGCTGGTGGTCGCTAGAACACAAATAAGTATTAATATAATTCAATACGGCATACGCCTGGAGAGGCGATAACGTGCGTATTATATATGCGACCATTATAGTATTTATGTGAAAAATACATCGATCGATCGATCGATTGATCGATTTGTTGTCAATATCTGGTCCATTGAATCGAAAGTCAGGTCACTGGATAGTTCTTGTGTTGTGCCCCATAAAAGCCTTATCCCGCGAAATTATCTGATCAATAGTTTCGGGGATATAAATCGATCGATAGCCAATAATCAACCGATTGGCTCGGAAGTTGGGTCACTGGATAGCTCTTGAATTGTGCTCCATAAACGTCTTATCCCGCAAAAATTATCTGGTCAATAGTTTCGGAGATATGAGCGATTGATTGATTTTCCAAAAATTTGGAAATTCTTGAAAGTGATCCAATCGCTTCGTGTTGCGGGTCGTTGGATAGGTTATGAGTAGTACTTCAAAAGTTGATTAAAACGCGAATTGATCTAGCCATAATCTTCGAAGATATTGAGGTGGGCCAAGTAAAAAATTGGATGGTATCAAATTTCATCTCGCGGATGTTTGCCGATACATCCACCAATATTTCACTGATTTATTTATGCAAATCGATAGTTAAAAGATGTGTTAATGAATAGGGTAATATATTAATAAAGGAGGTAGCAGATTTATATTCTACGTCCGCCATCACTGGAAAAATCGCCATCACCTCGCTTGACCGGCAGACACCTTATTCGTCCGAGATTATGATTTCACTAGCCACTCAAGAGACTAAGGGGCATGTAGAGTAGCCGTGATAAGTGACGCCTCGCTAGATTGGAGTACCAACCCATCTTCACACCTTCTTCTTCTACTCTTACGTATTATCATCTGGAGCTGCCACTTTCTCGCTCTTCATATGCTCCTAATACAGTTTGTCCATTTTCGATTGTTTTTTTCGACTATTACAAATAGAAAATCAATTATATTATCGTGTATGCATTATTTATTTGGTATACGCGATATCATGAGCCAATAAAATAATGAAAAATTTAAGTTCTCATGGAATTAATAATCAATTGATTCCGACACATTGCTTACTGATGAGTGAGAGAGAAAGAGAGAGAGAGAAAGACAGAGAGAAAAAGAGAGAGAGATTTTAGCTGGCACACGAAAATCCATAGGAGCATCGTGGCAATGGGTGAAAAATACCATTCCCACGAAAACGCTGATTGTACTCGGACGGAGGGACCCCGCATTCCTGCTCTCAGAGGTACAAATTTCGCTGCATCTCTGATGAATCCGAGATGCTGTGAAAGTGAGGAGTCGCGATAAAAAAGCTACTTGCTGTGCTAAATTGCTTTTTTTGATGATGCAGAAATGGGAAGATGCTGGCTAGAGGTCTGAAAATCTCATCAGTCTCTGTCCACCTCGTGAGCAGTCAAACTGTTAATCTCGATTCAAAAACTTGAAAAATGCGTGTACTGTCGGTGGCCGAAATTAATTTCCGCTTCGAGCAGGGAAACTTGCCCGAAGTGCCTGCACCGACGCCACTACCACCACCACCCGGTGATTTTTTAATTCACGCTGATCCGGATCAGGAGGTGGCGTATTTTATGGGATGTGGTGTTATTAATGTGGCTCCAGTTATTAATTTTGTTGCGATCGGGTCGCCCCCTTTAATACCTACACCGCCACCGCTGTTCGACGGTGTATTTATCGGGGGCGATGATATAATCGCCGCGTCACCATCACCACCACAACCATCACCGACGTCATCACCACCACCACCGCCACCAGCGGATGATTCCAATGACAGCGGGTCCACCATCGCCGACAGCGATTATTTTAGCATAAATAGTCGGGCTACGACTATAAATAACGATAGTAGTGACAGTGATAGTGTGGCAGAACAAAACATTGAGTTTGAGTTTGAAGTACAAGAGGATTATGATTAGCGCGAAATCGGAGTGCGACGGTTGATCGTATTACAAAATAAATATTGGAACACGATCATCCGAATAGCAAAAATGCGTAAAGTGCGCGCAATTCGCCGATTAAAAGACGAACTCAGTCGCGTAGATCATTCCTACAATAATCCTCGTCTCCCCAGACACGTCGATGTTCCACGCCAGGACATCGATTTTTGCTGGGGATGTACTAGGAGGTTTTATTTGCAGCGCCAACGACGCTGGACTCTTTGCTCCGCGTGCCGCGAATGGCTGTGCCCGGCATGCAACGAGCAGTCAGTGCACTTCCAAAACGCGGATTAATCAATCGTATAAAGAATAAATGTAAATAATGTAAATAGAAGAAGCGGGAGGAAGCATAGGAGGGACAAAAAAAGAAGAAACAAGGATAACGGTGAGTAAAAAATAAAAAATTTTAAATGAAATATCTCGCTGCACTATGGCGAAAAATCTCGCTGCACTATGGCGAAAATAGGGGGAGAGGGGTCTCTATCAAGTAGTTTTGGTACCATGGAGAGTGTGAAAAAATATGTTCTTGACTAAAGTGACATTGGGGGTAACCATTATCAAATAATAGACCTTTTATAATGCCAATGTTTTTCTGGTGAAAACATTTATCTGATAACTTTACCGCTCTGTCAACTAGATTATACACCATGGCAATTTTTTGACTAATCGGATGTTGAGATTTAAAGTGCAAAAATCTACGACAGAAAGTTGGTTTCGTGTATCAATTTTCATTTCACCTGCTTCATTAACCAATAATTCGTCTAAAAAAATTATGGATTTGTTTACCTCCATTTCATGCGTAAATTGGAGTCTACTATTATACGAATTAAATATTTTCAACGTTTCATCTACCTTTCCTTTCGGAATGCAAACAATGATATCGTCGACATAACGGAAAAAGAACACAGGTTGATAAGTTAATTTTGAAATGCACTCCGTTTCGAGATCATCCATAACAATGTCAGCGAATAATCCCGAAATCGGAGAGCCTATGGGTGTACCAAAAAGTTGTTTTTAAAATTTACCATTAAATTGGAAATAAGTATTATCCATAAGCAGACTACAAGCGTCCAAAATCTTGTCAAGTGGAATTTCAAACTTTCTCGCTATTTGTATGTATCTTTTTTCGATACTCTTCATGACTAATGCTTTATCAATATTTGTATATAACGATTTTACATCTAAGCTAACAATACAGTGGTCATTCGGAATTTTTACATTTTTTATTCTTTCTATAAAATCGTAACTATTTTTTATATATGAACGAGGTTTATTAATACTACTTTGTAAGATTTTAAACAAATACTTTGATTGAAAATATGTAGGCGAGCCTATTGTTGAAATAATAGGCCTTAGAGGATGGTCTCTCTTGTGCATTTTTGGTAAACCATATGCTTTTGGTAAACATGTGTCAGTTTGTGTAAAAAACTGTTTCTTATATTTTTTACCAAAAAAACCATTTTCATTCATACATTTTAACAACAAAAGAATATTAACTAACTACCAAGGGATACAATCATATTATATAGTGTATACACACTCATCTAAATACATTCAAATCAAAAAAATTTTGATTTTTTTAAATTTTAACTCAGGCCTAACCCCTTAAGGAGTATTAATATTCTGTAGAAACAATATCAAAATAAACTTGATAATTTGTAAAGTATGAATTTATCGCTCGAGCTTAATGGATAATAAATGAGAACAATTAAGCATCTCTTCGAGCCAGTAGGTTTATTAAATTTGCCGACGTTTCGAGTCGTTACGAATCCTCATCAAGGCTTAATAATAATTATAAATCACTCTACTAACAACATAATTTAAACCAGATTTTACAAAGAATACGCCAGTTTTTGATCACCATGAGTTGTAGGATCAACGATCAACATCAGTTATATCCTCGTCGGTGTCACATCACCATCTGGTGACACCCACGCTGTTATAAGCGTTCGGTCATTGCAAAAACTGGCGTATTCTCTGTAAAATCTGGTTTAAATTATGTTGTTAGTAGAGTGATTTATAATTATTATTAAGCCCTGATGAGGAGTCGTAACGACACGAAACTAGTATTAGTATTCTATGTTTGCATAGAATACTAATACTCCTTAAGATCACTGGCGGCAAAACCATATTTTTGGGGTCTCGTATATCTTTTGTGTTCTGAAAGATTAAAAGATCTGTTTATTTGTGTACTAAAACTCACTGAGGGATTAAATACCTAATTTTTGTGTACACAAATTATTTCATTAAAAAAATCAATTTAATTTAGAAATTAGCATATAATTTATTTAACTGTGCTAGTCTTCGGGAGGGAAAATCGAATGGTGCTACTTTCCGCTGGAAGATTTCAGCTGTGCTAATGTTCGCGGGAGACATTTGAAATGAGCTAGTTTCCGCCGAAGAAAACTAAGCAGTGCAGTGGATCGATTGAACTGTGCTACCCTTCGCTGAAAAATTTGATCCGTGCTACTTTTCTTTGGAAATTATGGAATGTGCTACTTTTTTATGGAATAATCTGATCTGCTTTAGTTTTACCTAATAATCTGAAGCGTGCTAATCTTCAGTAGTAATCTGAACTGTGCTAGTCTACGTTAGGAGCGACGATACATCATTTTGACAGTATTATTTTGAAAAACTGAGCAAATTTTCTAACTATAGTATTACTACTAGTAGAAGAGATTTAGGATAGTTAGAGACATTGAAAGTATTTTTTCTGTAAAGTAGGCAAAATTTCCTAACAAAAATGTTGGATGTTTCCTATGTTAAAAAATGCATCCCTGAGGAGCTACAAATTATTGAATATAGACAGAAAATGCAAAAAATCCGGATTTCATGAACTTTGACATTCTATAACTCCAAAGCAAGTGATATAAAAAATCTGAAAAAATTAACGGTAAATTTTTCGTGTGTCCTGAACAAATTCCCAGAATTATACATATATATACTGATATTTATTTTTTGATCTTTCGATTTCGCAAGGATTCCCTATATAGGGCGTACCCCCTGCTCGCTCCGGTTGCCACCTCCCTTAGCTGTAAATTTGAAGTTTGTATTTAGGTTTAAACACACATTAATTTCCTTACTTTTATTTTTATTTTCCTTACTTCTTTTTATTTTCAGCTTTAACGTTGTACTAATTTAATTTTTATAGGTGCAATTCAAATACCCCAAATTAACAATTTTTCTGAAAAAAAAATTTTTTTGTCTATGTGTATAACCTTTATATGGATAAATTGCATTACTATCATAATACATATATTAATATTCCACATAAAAATATTTGGTAGTGCAATAAATGTATATAAAGGTTGTGTACATAGCCAAAAAACATTTTTTTTTTCAGAAAAACTGTTAATTTGGGGTATTTGCATTGCACATATAAAAATTAATTTAGTATAATGTTAAAGCTGAGAAAAAAACACATTGAATGAAAACGAAATTTATTGCAATAGCAGCCTTAGTTACCGAGATAATCGAATTACAACTAACATGTGCGAATACTGTCCGCCGCCGCTCGGCGTTCCCCCCACCACAGCGCCGCCCCGCCGGAGAGCCGCTCGATCGCGCTCGCAGATTTCCAATTGTTCATCAGTATTTTAGGCGAACTAAGTTATCTACAGCAATCGGGAAAAATTCTATCATTTAAAGTACTACTTCAGTAAGCACTGTACGAAATTTCATCGAAAAATATTAATTAATTTCAGTCTGATCGTCCATTGAAAAAGTTTTCGTATCTCAGCTTGTATTGGTCGGATCTCAACAAAATTTATATGAAAATTCATGGTTTTTTACATACTTTTGCATTTTGACGCGTTTTTCTAACTTCAAAATCTGCGAAAATAAAAATTATTTGTTGTTATAAATGTTGTTAAGTATTAATTTTTAAAAAAGTTCTTTTTAACGTTTATTAAGTACGTTATAAGCTATCGATTAAAGGCGCTTGGATGAAGTTATCGTTCCATGGGCAATTTGGAGATGAATTTGAAATTTTGGGATAAATAATTTTGCAATAAAACGCCATTTTGAGATATCCAGATCGTACAACGATTTTTACATTGTTCGTACTATAACTCATCTTTGAATACTTATTCAGTGAAAAATATAATTTTTTGTAAAATCTGTGGCAATATGAAATTAAAAAATAAATTTTCTGTTTAACAATTGAACGACTAAAATAATTAGTTTTGCAGTCGGGAATACATGTATCTTTTATAAAATTCAATTCTGAACAACTTTCGTCTCTATCTTTTTTTACGTGAAATGAATTACAAAATATAAGTATGCGAATAAGTGTTAACTATTTTCCTTTGGCTTTATCCCTCGGTGTTTTTCAATAATTGTTTAATGAATCTGTCGATCTCTCCGAGGCAAAGTGTGTAGGAAAAAGGTGAAAAATAAATTTACATCATTTTTTCCTTATTCAACGTTTCGGTGAACATTGTCACCCTCTTCAGAAAACTGTCAATTTCATTTATTATTGTAAATGAGTACATAAATTTTAAATATTAACAAAATGAACAAAAATGTTTTTCTTACAAGTAGAGGCACGTAACGACGAATACTAGATGTTATTCTACCCCAGCCAGTGTTAGGCGGGGGAAGGAGGAGCGAATATTGCCAGAAACAGTCAATGTTGTTGTTCCGGCTCTTTCGGCTATTGTCTCAATAATGAGAAGAGAATAGGTGTATCCGGCGTTTTTATATTAGCAAGGAGTCTCGCGACTTTTTGACCGGTGTGTTTATGTATGACGTCACAATTTTCGTTCGCTCGCACCTGTATACATCAAAATTGTCTCCGATCCGATTTACTTTTCAAACGGTATATTAACTGTGTGTACACGTTATTGAGTTTTTGCGTGTCTTCCATTTTATTTATGCCATTAACTTGCATTTGAATGTGAAACATTTCAGATACAAGTCTTTTATTCAGGTTACATTCTTTATCTTTTATTTTTATTTTATCAAAGTTGAAATTATGGTTAAATGTACTATGGTGCTCACTAATAACATTGTTTTTTGATTTTTTGTGTTCTTCAATACGTGTACACTAGGGTGACACAAAAATGCATGTGAGTACCGAATCTCATTTGCCATAAGCGTAACCGATAGTCCAGAAGCCGACGAGGCCGACCGAGTTTTTATTTTTTTGATTGAACCATAAGATTTTGACTTGTCTAAATTATTTTGTAGAATTTTAGATAATGTTTTTGAGAAGAAATATGTAGGCGAGCCTATTGTTAAAATAATAGGTCTCAACGGATGATCTTTCTTATGGATTTTAGGTAATCCATATACTTTGGGTAAAATTGTATCCGTTTGAGTTAGTTTATGTCTGCTATATTTCTTCCCAAGAAAACCATTATCATTCCAAACATTTATAAAGCTTTTCATCTTTGTTTGTAATTTTGCTAATGGATTTTTCTTAATCGTGGTGTAAGTATCTCTATCAGCTAAAAGAGTTTCCATTTTCCCGATGTAATCGCTCTTGTACATTGCTACTGTCGTGTTACCCTTATCCGCAAAAGTAAACATAATGTCTTTGTGACTCTTAAAAAAGAGTGTTACAACAAAGTAAGTTAAGACTATACATAAGACAATAGAAGAAAAAAATTTTGAACATAAATTATCTGTAACTAATGATTTTGTTAAGAGTCACAAAGACATTATGTTTACTTTTGCGGACAAGGGTAACACGACAGTAGCAATGTATGACAGCGATTACATCGGGAAAATGGAAACTCTTTTAGCTGATAGAGATACTTACACCACGATTAAGAAAAATCCATTAGCAAAATTACAAAGAAAGATGAAAAGCTTTATAAATGTTTGGAATGATAATGGTTTTCTTGGGAAGAAATATAGCAGACATAAACTAACTCAAACGGGTACGACTTTACCCAAAGCATATGGATTACCTAAAATTCATAAGAAAGATTATCCGTTGAGACCTATTATTTCAACAATAGGCTCATCTATATATTTCTTCACAAAAACATTATTCAAAATTCTACAAAATAATTTAGATAAGCCAAAATCTTTTGTAAAAAACAGTTACGATCTGATAGAAAAAATCAAACATAAAAATATTCCAGCGGACCATTGTATTGTAAGCCTAGACGTATAATCTTTGTACCCTAATATTGACAAATTGTTGGTGAAAAATAGTATTGAAAAAAATACAATCTGACATTCCACTGAATGAACT
The DNA here is from genome assembly GCA_018906965.1 of Philotrypesis tridentata. Classification (NCBI taxonomy): domain Eukaryota; kingdom Metazoa; phylum Arthropoda; class Insecta; order Hymenoptera; family Pteromalidae; genus Philotrypesis; species Philotrypesis tridentata. The sequence goes on along the minus strand of JACCIB010000130.1, from coordinate 98,765 downwards.
CTTAGCGGCATGCGAGTTACTTATGGAGAGCACGTTTTTCAGTTTCATAACAAATTTTATAAACAACTTTTTGGTACTGCAATGCGCTCTCCGATTTCGGGATTATTTGCTGACTTAGTCATGGATGATCTTGAGACGGATTGCATTTCAAAACTATCATTTAAACCTATATTTTTTACCGTTACGTAGACGACATTATTACATACATTCCAAAGGAAAAAATCAATGAAACACTTAATATTTTCAATTCGTACAATAGCCGGTTACAATTTACGCATGAAATTGAAAAAAACAACTCCATAAGTTTCCTAGACGTTCTATTAGTAAAGAATACAGGACAAATAAGAACCGATTGGTACACAAAACCCACCTTTTCTGGCAGATTTTTAAATTATTATTCGCAACATCCTGAATCCCAAAAAATTGCCATGGTATACAATCTTATTGACAAAGCTATTAAATTATCAGACGTGTGTTTTCATAAGAAAAACATAAATATTGTAAGAAAATTATTAGCAAAAAATAAATATCCTGTTGACTTTACTAATGGATACATAAAAAAACGTATTGACAAAATAAAATCGAATGTACAAAACCAACGTTATAATATAGACAAAAACTTCAGAAACATTGTTGCGATACCTTAAGTTAAAGGGTTTTATGAACAAATGCAACATTCTTTAAAACAAAATAATATCACAACTGTTCCAAAAATACACAATCGTATGTGTAATATCAAAGTTAAAGGGAAAGATAGAAAAGAAAAACAGTTGGAGAAGAATATTGTGTATAAGTTGCGTTGCAATGACTGTACAGTTACGTGCGTAGGACAAACGAACAGAAGTGTATGTACACGTATTAAAGAACACAAAAAATCAAAAAACAATGTTATTAGTGAGCACCATAGTAAACTTAACCATAATTTCAACTTTGATAAAATAAAAATAAAAGATAAAGAATGTAACCTCAATAAAAGACTTGTATCTGAAATGTTACACATTCAAATGCAAGATAATGGCATAAATAAAATGGAAGATACACAAAAACTCAATAACGTGTACATGCAGTTAATATACCGTTTGAAAAGTAAATCGGATCGGGGACAATTTTGATCTGTACAGGTGCGAGCGAACGAAAATTGTGACGTCATACATAAACACACCGGTCAAAAAGTCGCAAGACTCCTTGCTAATATAAAAGCGCCATATACACCTATTGTCTTTTCATTATTGAGACAATAGCCGAAAGAGCCGGTACAATAACATTGACTGTTTCTGGCAATATTCGCTCCTTCTTCCCCCGCCTAACACTGGCTGGGGAAGAATAACATCTAGTATTCGTCGTTACGTGCCTCTACTTGTAAGAAAAACATTTTTGTTCATTTTGTTAATATTTAAAATTTATGTACTCATTTACAATAATAAATGAAATTGACAGTTTTCTGAAGAGGGTGACAATGTTCACCGAAACGTTGAATAAGGAAAAAATGGTGTAAATTTATTTTTCACCTTTTTCCTACACACTTTGCCTCGGAGAGATCGACAGATTCATTAAACAATTATTGGATTACAAAAAAGTTATTCTCGAAAAACTAAAAAAAAAGGCATTTTCGGAATTCTTTTTGCAATAATAACAATGTTCCCGATCTGGCCCGAAGTCGAGACTTTAAGGTCATTTTCAGCAAGCTATCAAGAACATATTTCAATCATAAAAGTAAACCTAGAAGAAAATAAATGATATTCCACTTTTGAACTCCCTGACGTCTGGACTATTCTCCGAAATGGATAATGAAAAGGCTATGTAAGCTATGTTTCTTCTTGCGCTTCGCCCGCACCTCAGCAACCAGGGGCAGTTGATGGCAATGCTTTGCAGACAGATGCACCTCCTCCTCGTCATCGCACATGCAACCGCCCGCCGGCCGTACCTGAATGACTCGGAGCAGTTGGTAGTGGAGCTGCAGAAGCAGATGCGTCGCGTCCTCGTCATCGATTTCCTCGGGCTCTAGCTGATTCGCCCAACCACGCATCGATGATGATGCTGAATAAGATACGCCACCTCTTCACCATCCAGCCTCTCAAGCTCCAGCCAGTACGTGTAACCATGAGAAGAAAATAAGTCAGTTAATCTTGTTAAAAATCCCACAGTTTATTGTTAGGAAAATGTAGAATTTGGGTTTTCAAGCAGCGGTGGGCTAGTTCCAAAAAGTGTTGGGACAACAATGCTGGACCTTCACTGATTAATAACCTAGTGATCCCTTTAGCAGCACCAGGCTTTTGTCTCCCACAAACAACAACGTGTATGAATTAAACACTGTATACATTGTTTTGAATAAAATTTTTGTTATGTTAATAATTGTAGCTATATCACAAGTACTATATGTTTCATCACTCAGCCAATGAATGAAACATCTGACAATTTCAATACTGTCTATGTTCTAGAGCGTTATGCCCCAAAAATTTTACACATCCAAAAATATACTACCGCTCCTCGTAGATTCTATTTACACTAGAAATGTTAATATAACTGATAGGTTAAAAAATAGAAAAATAATAAATAAAATTTATCCTTAAAGTTTTATAAAAGAGCTGGAAAGTTTTTGTACATTGGATATAGTGTAAAATTACCAAAATGATATTTTTTGTTCGACTTTTGTGAAAAATACAGTGAACAATAAAAGGGTAAATAAGCTTTTCAAATTGAGACGTTGAAAATATCACTTTACAAGTATATAAATACAACTTTCTTAAGCACGTGAAGTCAGTGATTCACCATTTATTAAACTCACTAAAGGATATTAGTAAAATTATCACTCTAGAAGTTCAAACTCATTCTATTGAAAAGATTATTTATTTTTTTCGAGGAAAAGCGCAGATTTTTATATTATAACAAAACAAAAAAAATTTCATGTAAAAATGAAATTTTACCAAAACAAAGAACTTATCCATTCAAAATGCAAATCACCACTTTTTGAAGACCATTAAATAATGTTTCGAAGATCTCATTGAGAATGTTCTCTGCAATTCATCTTTCAAAATAGTGAAAGTCAATGAGATATTAAATAATTTATATTTTGAATGTAGTAAAACACACTCATAAGTAATGATTCATGGTAATAATCGAACGCATTTACAGGTTATGAAATCTGTTTAAAAACACACTCTTCCCAAATGATAATTATGGTAATTATAAGTTTTTATCTCCGATGTCTTTTAAGGGGTTATGCCTGAGTTAAAATTTTAAAAAATCAAAAATTTTTTTATTTGATTTTTTTAAGGCAAATTTACTGTAGAATGAGCTGCCTTAGTCCTTATTGCCCGAAAGAATTCCGTTACAAAGTTATAGGCAAAGTACCAAAAACATACAATTTTTCAAAATTGCGTATTATTCATATTTTATTTTATAGCGCTTTTGAATATTCAAAAAAATTACGTTTTTAAAGAAAATGTAACATGCAATGTGTTCACAAATTCCTTTTGAAAACGCAATTTTATTTTAAAAAAAGCACAAATTATTTACTAAATCATTATGTACTGCAATAGCTAATTTTTATGAAATCGTAGATTTTTTTTATTTTGAATGTTCAATTTAAATTTAGTATTGTAATGTTTAATCAAACTTATAAAGGGGTAAAAAAACAACATGGCACCTTACAGCGTATGGAACAGGAAATCACTGTTTTACCGACCTAGTCGAGTTTGCATTCAGACATCAGCTGTTTCGTCTGCTGTCTGTAGTTTAGTGCAAGCTGGATGTTGTGCTGTTGTGATAACTTCTGAGTCTCACTAGTGTTCAATTTTAGATAAGTGTTTTGTACTATAAATAACATATTATTTGTAAAGAATCTGTTCTTTGTGAGTGTATTCATTGTTTCAGGTATATAGGCTATAAATATCATGTGCGCGAGAAGATGCCTGTGTGTTCGATGGTCTCAAAGTCTACTGTAATTACTAATGATCTTATAAAGTAATGGGTAAGCAATGCCAATTTATATTCATTTAAAACATGCTGACTGTGAATGCGTATTAAAAACTTACATTTCAATTTCAGCATTCGATACTGGTATATCTACATGTACAGCACCCGGGTCTTGATACATGGCTTAATATATAGGTATCTTATGCCAAAATATAAGAAAAATATGCCAAGTAGTTCATGTAAGTACTACCAGTTAAATATACATAAGTGTTTCGATAAACTTTAAATGCATTTTTCTCAGTCTTGACGTTTTTATGATTTTAGGTCCTTTGCCGTAGGATATCTCAGCATCCAGAAGATGAATTGACACCAGACAGGATGGAAAATCTTCTGAATACGTTTCTTCACTGCTTGAACAGAGCAGAATTGACTAATACAAGGTAAAAATGTCAATGTTGCGTATGTGAATATATGTAATATTCACTATAATTACTGATATAATCATCTTATGAGTTACTAAATATTTAAAATTTATATTTTGTAGAAAAGTCTTCCGCTCAAGCAGTGAAGAAACATATTCAGAAGATTTTCCATCCTGTCTGGTGTCAATTCATCATCTGGATGCTGAGATATCCTGCGGCAAAGGGAAAAACGTGCTGAAAATTAGTGATTCATACATGTAATTGTTTACAATGTAAGTATAGATATATAATTTTTTAAAAATAGTTGAAAATATGTTTAATACCTACATTTTAAGTAGAAGAAAGATTTTTTTTATACTATTAATAAATAATTTTTTCAGCCTACTACTTATTAATGTCTTTTTTACAGGTTTAACTCAGGCGTAACCCCTTAATAGTCTATTAATAGAATACAATTTATTATTCGAATACAAATCGAAAACTGCGAAAACGAGAATTCCCATTAAATCATATAAAATAATTAAAATTTCATCTTGGGATGGTTGTGAAATCATTGAATAAATTGTCAAATATAATTTCGATGAGAAGTCTTTCGAATCAATTCTTATTTTCATTCATATAATAATACTGTTATGTGCCGCTGCCTAACTACAAAATCGGCAACGTCGCATAACGCGTAGTGCAAAGGCGTAGAAGTATGCGCCAAGTTGTCGCCAAAAGAAGGCCATAACGGTACTTCTCCGCCATCCCTTGAAACGCTGAAGAAGCGCTTCACCCTCCCATGCGCTGCCGGACTTCACCTAAAGTCCATGAGTACAGGAGAGAGCGAAGTAGTTAATGAAGCGAAGAGAAGGATGGGGGAGAGGTGAATAGAATTAGTGGCAGAGAGAGTGACGCGCTCTCTCCCATGCATATTTGCGCGCCCTGCAGCAGAGCGTCTTGAGCTACCGAGCTGACTAGACGTGTATTCGATAGTTTAAAAGAATCTTCTAAACTTCTCATAGAGGCCCCAATGGCATTTTCAATTGTATCACTGCATTTTCAATTGTATTATTGTTTTAACAAAGAGTTGCAAATAAAGTGGTTATATTCAATAAAACATTCGGTTGATTCAATAGTGCATTATTTTCGGCTATTTCTCACGAGCTGCCTGATTGCATTTTGATTGCCTTCCCCGAATATTTTGCTGTTGCCGTGCCATTGGATTGGAAATTTCGAGGAGACGACATCATTTAATTAAGCTCGAAGGACTCTGCACATACTATATTTTCCATACAGCTAAAGGGAAAGTTCGGACATACTAATATTTACAAATACACTGACCAGCGTCTACAGAGCCATTGAGGTAATCATTTATATTAAATTAAACATATTGCATGAACATTGTTTAGCATGCCCGCTCAATGCTGTCTGCGTCACACCACAAAGTTTACCCCGCATTTTCCCGATTTCGCTTGTTGAAAGCGCGGCTACTCACGCATGTGAGTTTGCGTATTGTGCGCTCCCCCGTTTCTCCTATTGCGTGTAAGTTTAGTGCGCGAAACATAACAAATACTAACGCAGTTTATTAAAATGTTAAATGCAGGCACTACGTAGAATTCTCTGCAGGAGGTCCAAATTCTCAGCAGAAGCAATTACAATGAAGAAATCTCTGCTGTAATTTGTGCGGTATGCTCTACAGAGAGTTTTACACAAATTACTGCCAATTATTGACATTGCTCTTCTGCAGAGAATTTGGACTTTCTGCTGGGAACCCTGCAGATTGTTCTACAGAGCTCTACAGGGAATTCTGTAGAGATTTCTGCATAAATATCTGCACATTATTTTGAGAAGGTTTCATGGAAATTTCTGTTAGGATTGCCTTCCGCCTCGAAGATAAGTGAATCACAAATAATTAAACAACATAATAAGTCAGTCCATTTTAAAATATTAGGAAATCTATTCATGTTACCTCTGATTTCTTATAAATTCATCGACTATCTACAATAGGACGGGACGGCAAGTTTTTCCATTAGATTTTGAATTTGTAAGAAATCAGAGGTAACATGATTGGATTTCCTAATATTTTAAAACGGACTCAATTATTATGTTGTTTAATCTTTTGTGATTCATTTATCCTCGAGGCGCAAGGCAATCGTAACAGAAATATACATTAATGTAGTATCCGCATTTAACATTTTAATAAACTGCGTTAGTATATTATATGAATGAAAACAAGAATTGATTGGAAAGACTTCATATCGAATTTATATTTGACAATTTATTCAATGATTTCACAATTTATTTTATATCATTATGGGCTAGAAGTTAAGAACTTATTTGCAAAATTGCTGAGATTACAGCGCGACTATAAAAAAAGTACGTGTCAATTGAAATTCTTATTAGAATGTCGCACTAAGGACTTGTTTCCTAATCATATTGTCAATATACACGCACGTAGGTATTTCCACAGTAGTTTTGCGAGTAAGTAGAACCTAGTCATTAATAATTTACGTAAAAAAACTTTAAAATTAGAAATTATTGATTTAAACACTCAGCTTTGTTTTTTAAGAAAATATATTAATTTCATTGTTGACGATATACCGAGTTTGACTAGTAAATCTTTTTCTGAAAAAGTATTACAATTTTCTCAAAATTCTCAGGATAGTTTTAATAGTACTTTAAAGAATCAATATAAGAATAAGATTTCGGGCCTGCTTGAAAAATCTCTCGAACATAGACATAACAACTCTTTTATGACAAATTTTAGCAATAAAAAAGTTAAAGCACGAATAAAAACAGTTATTTTGAATTACAAAATTGCTCTACTGAAATACAAGAATTACGGAAAAAATGATGAATTAATCTTTCAGATATTTCACTTCCAGATTTTGTTTCAAACGTTATGTCTATGGGGGAAAAATTTAATTTTTGTATCAAATTCTATTTCAAACAAGCTGTGGAAATACTTAAGAGTCTTGAAAATGCGTATATATATGATCGAAGTCAGGATGGAAGATTGCGAGACGGAGTGTTATCTATTTTAAATTCACACATAAAAAACAAACCACACTTGCCTTATAGAGAGAGGGTCAACGATCATCATGGTCAATGATCATGTCAAACGATATTGACCATACAAAAAAGTTTTTAAAAAATAATCCAGATTTATTTTTCACTAGAGCGGATAAAGGCAATGCTACGGTAGCGATTGATCGCTCTGCATACATTTCAAAGGTAGAAGAGGCCCTCAGCGATGAGAGGTTCTACAGGGTTGTCAAGGTCAACCCGTCTGCGGGGCTTAAAAGACGCATTAAAAAGCTTATTGACCTTTGGAGTATGCGAGGTGTTATAGAGTGTGACTCGACGTTTAGAAGTTTATCTTCCAAGGGAATCGAGCACACTTCGCTTCCGAAAGCATACGGCCTTATAAAAATTCATAAGCCGGATAATCCGGTTCGTATAATAGTTTCTGCAGTTAACAGTCCAACGTACTCTCTCGATAAATGCATTTCTAAATTACTTTCGAAACATTTTCCTTTGCCAAAATTTAATATAAAAAATAGCCTTGAACTAAAGAATAATTTGAATAAGATGAAATTTCCTTCGAATCACTGTCTGGCATCCTTCGATGTGGTTCCGCTTTTTACAAGTCTACCAAAAGAACTAATTATTTCTGCAATCGAGAATAGATGGAAGTGGCTTTCATGCATGAATTGTATTTCCAAGGAGGAGTTCGTTGAGGGCATTAGAACCCTCCTCGATTGCACATACTTGGTTTTTAATGGCATATTTTATAAACTGGTCTCGGAGGCCTCTATGGGGTTTTGCTGTAGCCCTGTTTTTGCGAACATAGTGTCAGAAGAGCTAGAAACATGCAGTTTAAACATTGTAAAGACGAGTGTACCGCTATTTTGTAGATGCGTAGACGATTGCCTTCTGATTGTTGAAAGGGAGAAGTTAGAATTTGTTTTGGCTACTTTCAATAATTACAATAAATTGTTACAATTTACCTCTAAAATCGAGACTAACAAAAGTATTAATTTTCTACATAACTCTATATTTTATGAACAGAATGGAGATATTTTCACTAATTGGTATAAAAAAAGTACGGCTTCGGCCAGATACATTAATTTCTACTCCCACCACCCTCAAAATCAGAAGGTAGCGATCGTTTACAACCTTCTTAATAGAGCGATGTTACTATTAGATCCAAGGTTGCATTCGCAAAATATCAAACATGCAAATAAGATTCTCATAGCTAATGATTATCTACGTAATTTTATTGAAAAATTCCGTTAAAAACGAATTGTGCGCAATCTTGGCCTCTCATATGGAAATTTGGAGGGCGCAGATTTGGACAATTCGGGATTGTAGAGTAATAATAATAATAATAATAATAATAATAATAATAATAATAATAATAATAAGAGAAATAGTTTAAATAATGAAAATAGTGATTTCAGAAACAGAATTGCGGTCTTTCCTTCCTATGAAGGATTTAATTGTAAATTAAATACAGTACTAAAAAAGAATAATAGATTACTAGTAAATAAGATCGACGACAAATTTAATAAATTTATAAAATTAGGTAAGGTCCCTACTGCTGTTGATGATGTGAAAAATGTGGTTTATAAAATTGACTGTGCCGACTGCGAATCTACTTATATAGGAGAGACTTATCAACCTCTAAAAAAAAAGAGAATCTGAGCATAAGCGTTACATAGCGAAGGGAGACATAACCTCCCCGAAACTGGGCATTCTTTCAATTTTGATAATATTTAAATTGTTGATAAAGAGCCGTCTACGAAAAGTAGACGGTTTTCGAAAATGCTACATATACATTATTTTGATTGTACGCTTAATAGGGCGGTGGTCACGTGCCACCTCAAAGCTAGCTACAAGAATGTGATTTCAAATTTAAAGTCAAGCCCTCGTAGTGACAAATAATTTATAATAATTTATAATAATGTGTAACTGTTTTTCATGTGAGTACGGAGGCCTTGTGACAGTAGTACACGGTGTGCATTATGTGAGAAGAGATGGTATGCCGCTTCGCGCTCTCTTTCATAGCCAACATGTGTTCAATGCTGATTGGCTGGCGGGACGGAGCGGCACATCCCAGTGGGAGGACCGAGAGTCCGAGTTGCTAGGCGACGTTCCGGCCATACTGTGTTGATAGCCAATACGGTTATGGAAGAAACGTTTGAATTTGCCTCGCGGGCTCTCGGCCTTACTACATGCTATGAAATAATCGCCACCTCTTCGAGGGTATGCGAGCTGGGTATGTCGGTTCTTGTATCGGATCTCCGGCTCGTATAGTATTGCTTTCTCAAAGAGAAAGCTTTGTAACGGTGCAAATTTTCAAATCGATAATTTTCATGAATTCTTAGGTTTTGAGTCTTCCTGAGTCCGAAAAACGTGTTTTTGAAAATTGTACGGATGTGTGTATGTATGTACGTACGTACGTACGTTCGTATGTATGTGCCAAAAATTGTATTCACCATAACTCTCAAACGGATCGATATATCGAGCTCGAATTTTGTGGACATGTTATGGCACTTCTAACTTAGATCTGATTAAATTTTGGAGGCGATTGATGGTTTATTTTTCCCACCCGCCCACCCGTGCGAAGCACGTCTTTAAATAGCTTCCTAATTTGGTATGCAGCTGCTTTTACTCTACTACCCTGTCCTTTTTACTATCACGCCGCACTTTAATCTTATACCCTGCACTTTTTAATATCATCCTTCACTTTAGTCTAATACCCTGCACTTTTTTCTGCCATCCTTGCCTAACTGCCTTGCCTAAACAAAATTAATTGATTATACGCTACATTATATTTATACTATATAAGTACATGTTTTTTTAAAGTATAACAATAGTCAATTCTGCGTAAAGTTTTTCTTTGAAAAAAAGTATTTTTGTAGAGTGATTTCGTGCATATATAAAGGTGATCAGTACTAGTATAAAGAAATGTTATTATATATTTAAATAAAATAGTACAATTTCAACAGGGAACAAAATGTATCATTTATTTTCAACAGAAGATTATAATTGATAAGTACAGTAATTTGACAGTGCCTAACTATTAAATCATAAATTTATTAATTGTTTAATTCAATTAACGTGTCAGCGTAAGATTAAACGAATGTTGTCGCTGTAATAGCAGACATTACTAAAAAAGTAAAATAAATGTTGTCGCTGTAATAGCAGACATTACTAAAAAAGTAAAATAAATGTTGTCGCTGTAATAGCAGACATTACTAAAAAAGTAAAATAAAAGTTGTTAACACATTGTCGCTGAAACGCAGACTAATTTCAAGAAATTTAATTTTAATGCGTCATAAGAATCAATCGCAATCAATTTTGCTTTCTTAAAGACAAAGCTTAATTTTCTCGTTTTAATAGCAGATAGATATTGTCGCTGTAATAGCAGAGTTATTAGTTATAGTATATACAATAGTTAATAGTATTACAAGAACATTAGAAAAGCATTTATGATGACATTGTTGAAATATAAATTAATTTATGGCCAATTTTAAATTCTCAACCGCAGCCGTGGCCAAACCTTACGTATATCCAATTCTGTACTGCTTATGTTCCTTTGAGAAAGCATTCTGCTACTCAGTTAGCAGCGGTTTTTAGTTTGTATGTATGTAGCTAAATTGTTAAGAGTGTATTATTTCCCTGATTGTAAGGAAGGGTTACGCTGGAAAATTAGTCGTTGATTGTCCTCCGCCGGTATCGCTCGACCATCTGTCGACACCGGCACTGTGCGTCGTTTGTCGGTCGTTGGAAAAAGGTAAGGTTGTTTTTAATAATTATTTAGTTTTTGAAAAATTAATTGAGTTTTTATAGTTTAGCTGGTTTTCCTGCTTTCCGGCTCGGTGTAATTATTAGATGTACTAAATGTACTGAGTTTATATTTTATGTAATTTATTTAAATTTATATGTACAATTTTTAATGTAATTTATTTTATTATTATTCTTTCGTTGACTTATATAGATCTCTGCGAGGCAGTGGTTTTGAAAGGGTTTAAGAAAACAAAATCCCTTTCTTAAAAAACGACGTTTCGGCGATCATTGTCGCCCTCATCAGGAAAATATTGGAGCAGATATGATTTGTGTACATCTCAATAATCCTTTCCCCCGGCTAGTTAACAGCGGGGGAAGAGAGAGGCCGAGTGACACAGCTATTGTTTATGCGGCTTTGTCAGCTACTGTCTCGGAAGTCCACAAATCATATCTGCTCCAATATTTTCCTGATGAGGGCGACAATTATCGCCGAAACGTCGTTTTTTAAGGCAGGGATTTTGTTTTCTTAAATCCTTTCGAAACCACTGCCTCGGAGAGATCGATGTAAGTCAACGAAAGAATATTAAAAACTATCGAGGGATAAAATCATATTAGATAGTGTATACACACTCATCTAAATAGATTTATTTTATTATTTTTGTAAAACCTTTTGTTGGCTTTTTAGCCCTGATGAGGAGCTGGATCGGCTCGAAACGTCGGCTTTAAGAATAAATTTCACGTTTGCTCGAAGAGATGCTTAGTTGTCTTTTTTTACAAACTTCACCTTGACTTTTTTTAACTTTTTGATTAGTCTAAGATTTTAAAAATTCGTATTCGAAATTTGTTATAGTTATAGCCTTGTGCATAGCAACCGCACCAACAACAACGTAGTAATAGATTTTTGTATTTACATCATTATTAAAAGTTAAGTAATTAAAGTTATTAGGTTTTTTCCAAAGCCCGAAGTTTTTAAGTATAATTCTATATTTACAATCAAATATTGTATATCTTATATTATATTCAGCCACGACCGTGTGCCGTGTGTCGTATGTCGTGTTCCGTATCTCGTGTGACCTCTTCTTTTACAATTATTTAATCTTTTTTTTAAGGATAACGCCCACATATTTGTATGTACACCCAGTGCACCATCACGAGGATGATTTCCCGTCATCCTAGAGGTTAGCCTGACACCTGGACATCATGTCCGGGAGTTGTTTAGTTTTGACGTGTTTTTAGATTTTTGTTGTATGTTGATATCGTCTCCAGGGAATTTTTAGTTGTTTAAGGAAATATTAATGTGTACTTAGAGTATGTACTCGAGGATGATTTCCCGTCATCCCGGAGGTCATCCTGACACCTGAACATCATCTCCCGGGAATTTTTAGTTTTTTGTGGAACTATTAATGTGTACTTAGAGGATGTACTCGAGGACGATTTCCTGTAATTCTAGAGGTCACTTTGACATACTGTTTCATAATCATATAATTATAATGTTTCTGTATATTAGTTATTTTGCGTTTCGCCCCAGGTTTTTTAAATAGACTCTTCAGTAAGACAAAAAATAATTGAAGGAAAAGTCATTATAGAAACTGACAATTAGAATTTAAAATATTAGGAAATAATATTTGACTGTTATTCATCTGTCGAACCCTGTCTTAGACGCAGCATAACTTTATAAAAAACATTATTTTGTTAAAGTAACTAAAATCATAGTATAAATTTCATTGCTGGCAAATATATAAAATCACAGCGCATATTTCTTTGCTGACGATGATTTAGAATCACAGCGCATATTTTATTGCTGCCGATGATATACAATCACAGCGCATATTTATTTGCTGCCGATAATATAGAATCATAGCGTATATTATTTGTTTGCTGCTGATACACTATGTTTTTAGTGCATACAATTTTTTCATCATCTTTTTCATGCTCATTTATGAATGAAGAACTGTTAGTTAGAAAAATGTTTAAATCAGATTTTGACGTAATCCTTGAAAGTGCAACATACAATTGTCCATGGTTGAAAACTGAATTTGGTAAGTATACTTCAACTTTGTTAAATGTTTGATCTTGCGATTTATTAATAGTTATGGCATATCCTAATCTTAATGGAAATTGTCGTCGCTTTAATATAAATGACAATTCTTCGTTGGATGATTTTTCCAGATTTGTAACTACTAATTATTTCGGCACTAATACTGTAATCCATCAATTGTCTTACAATTAATCGAGTACCATTACAAAGGCCTTCAGTTAAATTAAAATTTCGTAAAAGAATTACAATCGCTCCTTTTCTTAAACGTAGTATATGCGGTGGTAATTCGTTTGGTGTTAATAAATTCAAAAATTCCTGAAAAATACATTTTTTAAATTGTTATCTTCGTTGTCTAAAGCTGTATCAATACTATAATACTCTTTCATTTCTCCACAAACTTTACTCATAATTTCATCATTTATCATTTGCACATCAATGTCTCTTGGAGCTAAAATAACTTTCTTATGAACGTCAGTAACATTATTAAAGCTACTACGAAAAATTTCCATAATCATTTCTTTATTTGATAAAAGTTCATTTGGAATTTTAATCAAATATTTTTTCTGTTCAAAATTAGTATTGACTTTACCATCTCCAACATTAAGAAGCCTTTATTTAAATTCGATATCATTACTAAATCTAAGATTTACTTTTAAAGACATATTTTGTATAATTCTCCATATTTTACTATTTTTTACAGTTTTCAATAATTTTTGTTCTATCGCCATGTTTTACAAATGGCAATGTTTGTCGGAAATCTCCAGAAACAACCATAACTTTACCTCCGAATATAAAATTATTTTGACACAAATCTTTAAATAATTTTAAATTAAAAAATAAAATTATTAATAAATTATTAAAATAGTTAATTTATACTCACTATATTTCAAAATATAATATTTCACAAGACTGTTTTAAAATTAAATTAATACAACCAAATAATTGAAACCTTAGACACTAATTAATATTTATTATATTATTTACAGTCCATAATAATAACCACAAAAGTATAAGCCGAGCGAGCACTAGCGAGCGAGGCAACACTTGCTAGTTTCACAATATTATAATATAAAATTTTTTCTTATAAGAAAGCCTATTGAACTGTATTTAAGTACAAATCTTGAACTTGACCGTTAGTCGGCGTAGTGAATTTCACTCTTAATATAATGTTTGGACCACAAAAAAATCTTAGGAGATGGCAATTGCCTAGTTCATTGTTTTTCTAATTTTTTGTTTAAGGCCAAAATTGTAAAATATGTTTTAAAGAACTGGAACTATTTTCAACCATTTAATAAAAATACTTATATATACTTATGTACATATCAATGAGTGATACATATAGCAGTGAAGTAGAAATCATAGCATTTGTTCATATATATTCATAAATCGCTTTATTACAAATCAGATAATTTAAGTAACAATGAAAATGAATTGAATTTAGTTTTATCTGGTTCCATAGACGTAAGACATTAGGATATTAATGTAGTTGCTTCTAATGCTCTAATTTAGTAGAATGAAAAATTGAAAATCTAATCATCTCTTAGAGCCAATAATTTTTTTTATTTTGCTAACATTTCGAGCTCAGTAAGGGAGATCCCACTGAGGGAAAGGGGGGTTAGCGTTGCTATGGCGACGCCTAAGCATGCTGGTATTGTATTCAATACAGCTATGATCGTGACATCGACATGGCGGCGCGGATTCTTTCGCTCGCTCGATGATTCGCACTCGCCCCCTCTCTTGTCGATATGGTCTCTTGATGCTTCATGTAGCGCGGTAGCGCTTAGGAGTTTAAAAGTATTTCAAACTTGTTTGTGTGTGTTCTCCCTCTCTTATTTTTGCGAGAGAAGGCGGGGATCTATAAAACTAATCTAATTACAGTCTGTAATCGGCACTCTCCGGTGTCGCGTTACCATCTGGCGATACTGGTGGTTTTTTATAAAAAATTGTACGTTTGAAGTTTCGAGTCAGTGCCAGATCTGAATCTATAAGATAATTCAGTATTTTTAATTTATTTATTTATTTACTTTGTTATTTGTATTTTAGCCGTAAACTTTTCAGATCCATAGTGGTTCTTGTCAGGATGTTGCTTTAAATAAACATCATTTTTCTTATTTTATTGATAATTTTAAATTATGTTTTGTTTAAAAAATTTTTGTCATTCCATTTCTATAGTATTTTAATATTGTACACCCCGAAGAGGAGCCAAAATAAAAAAAATTATTGGCTCGAAAAGATGATTAGATTTTCAATTTTTCACATTAGTATATTCAAAGTTACTGTAATTTAAATTTCTGGGATACTTATAAAAAAAGTCTTATAAAAGTTATTATGATAAAAATCGCAGTTTCATGGCATCCCCTACCAGGCGTCTCCTCAGTGGCGTCCTCTAACGGGCGTCCCCTCAGTGGCATCCACCAGCGGGCACCCCCTCAATGGCGCCCCCTTAGTGGGGGTAATGGTTCCATTTTAGGTTAAAATTACGTAAAAAGAGAGACAATTCTCCCATTGAGGAGGCGCCAATTGAGGGAGCGCCAATTGAGAGGGAGCTAATTTCTGACACGGCGGCAGCGGCGGCGATATAATTTTATTAATATAGGAATATTAATAAATAGACTATCAAAAAACTTATCGGAGGTCAAAACTTAGAATAGCTAAAGTTTTCTTTTGGGAAAAGTGAAAGGCTCACATAGCCAAGAATGAAATTTAATGTGTGTGAGTATTTTTTGCAACGATAATCTCCGAGCTACAGAAGTCAAAGTTGGTAAAATCAGGTATTTTTGCATTTTTTGCTGATTTTCAAAACTTCATAGCTGCTCACGGAAGCATTTATAACTTGTGACGTTGTGATTTTTGTGCTTTCTCGGGAAGGCCGTCGAGAGCTCAACAACGTGGTCGCACCCTATTATCGGGCTGCCTGATGAACCGTATTTGAAATTATAAATTTTTAGTTTATTGTGGACGCCCGGTTCACCAACCGCTTTACCGGCTGCTCAGCGGTACACGGACTTGTTTCTCGCGGCCGCGGATATTGGGAAGAAGGATAGGTGGGGTGACTCGACAAATAAATACACGCTATGTCAAATTTAATGGCCTGGCATTTATTAGAAAAAAATAAATAAGGAAAACGTTGGAGAGCTAGTATGCGGGAAGCACACTCTGGCGGTATCGTCCGGCCGGCACGGGGGAACGCGCACTTCGAATAAGATAAGCGTCTACCTGGCTGTTGCTCCGGCTGACTGCTCGTCCTCTCGTTCGGGTGATGCCTCGTGCCCTGTAAATCGCGCAAAACAATTCGCGGTGCGACACTCGACAATTTGAACAACTGGAGGTTATGTAGAGTAAGGCGGAGGGAATTGTTGTCCTGGAGTGCGTCCTGTCTAATCTGCTGCTCACTGGATACTGACTATAGTACCTGTTGCGCGGCCGTCGCGACCGGGGCGTCTCTGTCTCTTTCTCACGCATGTATTTCCTAGCTGTCCTTTTTGGCTCACGCGATATCACGTGATAGCCTCATATAGCACATATTTATCCTAGCGACCTCTCAACTATTACATCTCCTCGCGCGCGAAATTCGAATTCCTTAATTCGCCTTGTCTGGCTGTAGCCGTATTCGACTGTACATTTTCCGCCTGCCATTTCTCTGTCAATGTTTACGCTACAATATCTTTCGCTCGCGTACCGCTGTGGACCGAGCCGCAGCCCTCCACTCGTCGCCAATAACGTCCGAGGCTCGACGCGTGCCTCCACTCTCTACGCTCGCATTATTCTTTCGCTGTCTCTGTCTATCTCGCTCTCTTTCGCTCTCATTCTCTTTTCAGTGCTCGCCAACATGGCGGCGGTCGCTCGCGCGCGTACGCCTCGTGGCTTCGCTCGCCGTGCTGCGCTCTCAGCTGTCGCCGCTATCTTTTCTGGGGCTGACGGCTGACCGTCCCAAACTACAGACATGGATAGGAGTTTTTTAAGAAAATTTTGTCTAATTTAAAAAAAAATACTTTAAAAGCCATATATACATGTTGCAACTGTGTATTATATACATTTATGTATTATATACATTTATATTATATACAATAATACATTTATGCCTTAATAGTAGCAAAAGTGAAACTACCGCTACCAAAAAATTTCTGAAGATACCTTTTTCAGTACAAAAGTGCCTGCGAAACTCCTAGAACAAGATGGAGCTACTCTGATAAGCTAAAAATAAAAAAATCACTTATCAAAACCAAAAAATTGGATTTCCTATCTGAAAAAAAAATTTTAATAGTAAAGAAAATTATTAAACAAAAACCAATGAAAATGGAGAATTTTTATAATAAATTTTATGCTAAAATTCTACACGTTTATCAATTTTTAGCTTGGAAACGAACCGAGATTAATAAAAATCTCAAGAATACTTTTTGTCTTAGAATTTTTTTACTATTTAAATATTTTTGTCGGATGGGAAATCCAATTTTTTGGTTTTGACAAGTGACATTTTGATTTTTAGTACAGGCCCATTCTGAAAGTTTTACAGGGACTTTTGTTCTGAAAAAAGGTATCTTCATGAATTTTTTGGTAGTCATAGTCCGGAGCAAATTTTCATTTTTTCTACTGTTAAACATAAATGTACTATAACATAGTTGTAACATATACCCCCTTCCCCCCCCCCCCAAAGAAAAACCTTTTTAAGGTAAAAGGTTGGCAACTATAAGATTGTTTCTTCATTTAAATCTTATATTATAATAAAGTGACATATGCCTAGTGAAACTTAAGTGGTAAAACATCGTCATCACTAGTAAAAAAATACTAGTTTAACTTAGTTTTTTTTTATTACTGAAGGTTAATTGGCATGACGAAGTATCCAGCCACCATACAAAATTTATAATATGGTTATTCTATGGGGTTTTTGTGGAAACTCAAAAAAATTAAGACTTTCTTTTCAGTTTTTCTACTCTAAAATCATTATAATGTTGTATTTTACGTTTTTTTTTCGGGAAAAATGATATTTGTGTAATTACAAATCAGATGATATAGCGTTTATAGTGGTCTATGGTGTTTTTATAGGTTTTTTTTTCGGTAAAAATCATATTTATGTGGTGTTTGTGGGTTTTATGTGGTTTGAAGTTTTTGCATGTTTATTGCGTTTCATATTTATGCGTTTTCACGGGGTTTGAAGTTTTTGAAATTTTATGGGATCTTATGAGGTTTTATGGGGTTTTATATTTATGAGCTTAATGATGATGGATATATTTGGTTAAGGTTCTTAGTGGAGGTTATTGTGAAATGAAAACGTATTTGTATAATTCATAGAAAAAAGTTGAAATTTTTGAAATGCACGGGTGAGCGTGACCTGTACAACCGTTCTCTCATACGAACAGAGCGTACATCATTCCGCGCCTACCTACTTCCTAGTATCCGAGAACCCCCCTAGAGTCCGCCGAAGAAGCTGAGTAGCCGAGCAGGACCAGGAGGCCGGGTAAGATACGATCCCTTTTGTGTACGATCCTCCTGCCGGAGGAGGCCAGCAGCTAGGGATGTCCCTAGGAAAACCCCGGGCAGGATCCTCGCGATTATATATATATATATACCGTGTGTCCCAGGTGAAACTGTCGATGCTGAGAGTGTGGGTGGAAAAAATTTCAGCATCAAAAACTATGGTGAAAAAATTTATGGGGGTGTAGGGTGATCCCGGCGGCTGAGCGTGTGCAAGCCACATGTTTCGTATTCAAAAACGCTGCACTCAAAAAATTTAAATTTTGCAAAATTAATATTTTTTGAACAGGCACTTAATTCTACAGAAAAGGCTGAATTCAACAGAATTTGAATGATAAAAATCGAATGGTAACTTCTTGAGATATCGAGACTAGTTTGATTATTGTCACTTTTAGGATTGGGAATTCATAAAAGTGAAAATTCTCCAATTTTTGTGATTCAAGTTTTGTAAGTATTAGGGAGCTTTACAAATGAATGTGAGTACGTTAAAAACGATCTTTATGAAAAAATTATTGATTTGAAAATTGCAAGTGCAAACTTTTTTCTAATGCCGTGCAACACGTGTACGAAGTGGAAAAATTTTGTTTATGGGGGGTAATTACACGGGTAACCCTTATTCGACTACTCTAGGCAAGAGTCTGTCTACCAGTGTAATAAAAAGCTAAGGTTCCTCTCTGGCATTTTTCAAATCAACAATTTTTACATCAAGATTGTTTTTAACGTACGAACATTTATGCGTAAGGTTCCTTAATACTTTCAAAACTTGAATCACAAAAATCGGAGAATTTTCACTTTTATGAATTCACAATCCTAAAAGTGACAATCATCAAACTAGTCTCGATATCTCAAGAAGTTACCATTCGATTTTTGTCATTCAAATTCTGTTGAATTCAGCCTTTTCTGTAGAATTAAGTGCCTGTTCAAAAAATATTAATTTTGCAAAATTTAAATTTTTTGAGTGCAGCGTTTTTGAATACGAAACATGTGGCTTGCACACGCTCAGCCGCCGGGATCACCCTACACCCCCATAAATTTTTTCACCGTAGTTTTTGATGCTGAAATTTTTTCCACCCACACTCTCAGCATCGACAGTTTCACCTGGGACACACGGTATACGTAATAACTTTGTTTTTTACAATTACAATGAAAATATCTAGTTCTGCCTGGATTTATTTAAAAAAATCAAAATTTTTAGGTATCTTGAATGAATGATTTTAATTACGCAATTTAGCGAAAAAACAGGGAAAATATTTATTCAGTATTTTGCTTATAATTTTGCGGGAAAATTTTTTTACGAAAAACGGCTTTCAGGAGCATATACTATGATAAATTTCCTATGAAAACCAATCATAAAAAAAATATCGATTTTTTCAAGTTTTAAACGTGTTGGGTCCCCTTAAAAATACGAAAATGGCATATAGATTTGAAGAAAGAAGATTCCAAAGTTTTGAAAACTGGCCCTCGGTACATGTACGTCCAGTGGATCTCGCAGCTGCAGAATTTTATTTTACAAAACAAATTGATAGAGTAAGATGTTTTGAATGTTCGACGGAAATCTACCGATGGGACGAAGGTGACGATCCAATGGTGGAGCATCAACAGTGGGGTGGTCGATGTCGGTTTATTCGCAAATTACCTTGTGGTAACGTGCCGATTGACGCACGTACAAATTTAACACCTGCACAACGTGATGGTGATGTTTGTGGTCCATATAACTAACAAACTCAGACAAATCAAGAAAATATTCAAGAAACAGATGAAAAAGAGAAAACTATCGATAATGTGCATATTTGTAAAATATGCTGTAATAAAGCGTTACAAGTTGTATTCTTACCATGTGGACATATACTGGCTTGTTTAAAATGTGCTGCCAAAATGACAAAGTGTGCTATTTGTCGACAAACTGTAACCTCAACTGTACGTGTCTTCTTCTCCTAATTATTTAACTATTACATGAGTACTGTACTCAGAGAGGGAGAATCGTTAACTATTCGTATCCTCACCAATGATGAAACTGATTGGTCATAGATATCTCTACTATGTGTTCATTGGTTCTACATCATTTTGTAGGCGTTATATTGTAGTGGTGGGGCACTAGTGGTGGGAGTAGCTCAGGAAAGGAATTCATATATAAAATACGAGCAAGAGCGCTTAAGAATAAAGTAGTATTTCGTATCAAGAGTTATATCAACCGTTATAAAAAGGATTTTTTCTACACGTGATAGAAAGTATACATATTATTCATTTCATTACTTCAAAATAATTTACTTATAACGCTAAAATCATACACGACATTTTTTAGACGGTCTTAATAAAATTGTCAGTGGTGGGTATCTTCTAACGAGGAAGGTGGCTGAATTGAAGGTCGATCAACACCACATGATAACAGCGTTCAATCAAGTGACTACTCATTATGGTCCCTAGATTGTCGCCATAATGGAGAATGAATTCCAAATTTTTCTACCGTCTCGTGTAAGCGCAGCCATGATAAAAGATACTAAATTGTTTGACGATATGCGTGACAAAGCGAATAAGTTAAAATTATTTATACATTATAAAGGTAAAAAAAGTGGTGTCGAATTTACCATAGCTTAAAAATTATTGTAATGTATATAGTGGTTAATAATTGTACGGTTACTTGTAAAAATAAAGAAATGTTGTAATAATTTTCAATAAATGCTATTGTCATAATACATCTAAATTAGTTGACTGATCATTACATAATCTCTTATCTGATTGGTTGAAGTTAGTACTAGATATGGATACACGATGGAAGCATCCTTTTACATCTATGTTATGTGGTCCTACAGGATGTGGTAAAACGGTCTTTGTTGAAAATTTTCTTAAAGATCTCGATCGTATGTGTGATACACTAATTAGGCGTATCATTGTCTACTACAGAGTGGCAGGTCAGCTACAATGATTTTCAAGATAAGAAAGTAGAATTTCATGAAGGTTTACCACAGACTAGTGATTGGATCAATGATCCCCGACCTAAACTTGTGATTATTGACGACTTGATGCGTGAATCGTCTTCGAGTGGGAGCTTTGTCAATATTTTTTCGAAAGCATCTCATCATCACTCACTGTCGGTTATATTCATTACGCAGAACGTCTTTCATCAGGGTAGAGGACAACGCGATATATCCTTGAACGCTGAGTACATAGTTGTTTTTAGAAATTTCCGAGACCGATCACAAATACAACATCTATCGCATCAGTTGTGCCCCGAGGATCCACGGTTTTTGCAAGAGGCTTATTGGGACGCTACATCAAAGCCATATGGGTATCTTCTACTAGATTTAAAATAGGATACACCAGATAATTATAGATATCGTACCTGTATATTCTCAGATGACAACTTATGCTATATTTACGTACCACGTAATAAAAAAATAAAAGGTGGCGACACATTAAATCTTGTTCCAACCATAACCCTGTGATGGGTTCCAAGTCTAATAGCCAACTTTTCAAACGCAAGGATGCTATTATTTAAAGCACTATTTCATTTGAATAACAAACAGAGAAAAGCTCTATTGCAGACGGCTGAATTGAAACTAGTGCGTCATATTTGTGATTTTGCTCTAAACCTGTTGATTGGTAATGTACCTCTGGAAAAGACACACAAATCACGCTTACGAAGACATGCAAAAACTCTGCGTAAATTAGCACAGTCTCGTATTAGTTTATCGAAAAAGAAAAAAATTATTGTGCAGCGTAGTGGTTTCTTACCAGCTTTATTAGCACCTATCATCGGTACACTCTTAGCAAATATTGTTAGTAAATAATTATGGATCACACTTGAAAGATTGTGCTTGTACCACATGAGAACATTGAACGTCTTCAAAGTGTCCTCACTAACAGTATTAATGGTGCTGATGTTTCCATATTAAAAACTGTTCAGACTCCTGCCACTGTGACGAGTAGATTGAATGCTGAAATAAGTAATATACTAAATTCGTCTACTTGCAAAAGCGAACAAGAAAAATGGTCACAATACCGTCGTGTACTTCAACGATATCTTCATTTTAAGGATATTAATAATCATGATTCTATTAATAAGGTAAAAGAAAACGAAGAAGATAAGGATAAAAAGAATCATTCCCTTCAAAGTACTTCTGACGACGACGACGAAACTCAACGAATCGAGTCAGAGGATCAAATCGATGCAAGTATTGTTGACACCGTACCCAATAATTTAAAAATTAAGGCTGGATGATTGCTACGTAAGTTACGAGTAAGTGGTAAAATTGTTTGGGATGCAAATTGTACCGTAACAATAGGTGGTACAAGGATAAGTGGTGCCAACATGATCGACCTAGTAAATGACGCTGTCAGAAAAAGAAAAGGAACACCACCCAATGGGCATACACAATTTGCTGTAGGTCTTCGTGAATCATTCGTACCTCACGAATACATCGATATTGCTCGTGTTTGGAAAAGTATGGAAAATAGCAGTGATAAACGTGTTTTCAACACCGTTACTGGTACATTCAGTAATGTCGTACCACTTCCGAGCTCTACGCCAGATAGCCTTACTGATCAATATAAAACGTCCCGCTCAAACACCAGTCGGGTAAGTAAATCTTCGCCTGGTGTGATTAGTAATGATGTAGATATCGAAGACGACGAGGATCCAGATACCAGCCGAGGATCACAATCACATAAACGACAAGTAACACCTAACAAAGGTGGTGAAAAGAAGAGAAAATTGGGTGTGAGCGGTTCTGAAATTAAAAAATGGCAGCGACTGAGTGGCAGCTTCGACAAGAGTCTGAATATAACAAAGAGAAAGCAAAAAAGGAAGAAAAACTATTAAAAAATAGTGCTCTGGATGAATTGATCAATTTCTTACCGTTTGAAATGCATGTTCCTGGATACAAATTTTGTGGACCTGGTACAAAATTAGCCGAACGTATTGAACGTGGCGACGTCGGTATAAATCCTTTGGATGAAGCATGTCGTCAGCATGATATTATCTACAACGATAAAAATGGTGACCGACGTAGAGCTGATCGTGTATTAGCCGAATAAGCATTTGCACGCAAGCTCGCTAATGAAACTTGTTGTATGGTGAACAAGATAACTTTTGAAAATTTTTTTTCACGGATTAAGAAAGCAATACGGAAACCAAACACCAAAAAGGCGTACAAAAAATCTGACATCATGGATAATAAGAAGAAAGTTAAAGAACTGAAAGAGAAAAATTAATTATCTAAAGTGACAAAAGAGAAGAAGAATAAGAAAAAACATGAATCAGAAAATAAACAGTTTTGAGAAAATATATTATGCATTACCACATCCTGCTGCTTACACTACTGTTGATAACCTTTTTCATCCTTTAAGTAAAAAAAAATAATAAAAAAAATACAGGAAAGAAATTTACTTAACAAAGTGTTGTAGAATGACTCAAGAGTCAAGATCCGTACAATCTACACAGACCTATTAAACACCGATTTACAAGACGTAGTTATAATTTACGAAATTTAGATAATGTATGGGAGGCTGATCTGATGGATTTGAGATCATTGAAAACTTACAACGATGGTTACAGTTACATCCTCACTGTTGTTGTCAGTAAATATAGTTGGTTAGAACCAATCAAGGAGAAAACTTGTAGAAAGATCACCAAGGCCTTTTCATGTGTATTATCGAGAAGCAATGGTCGTAAACCAGTTTGTCTTCAAACGGATAAGGGGAAAGAATTTATTGGTCGTGAGACAACAATTTCTACAGAATAACAATATTCAACATAGAGTAACACGTAGTCCCGATACAAAAGCAGCTATAGCAGAGAGATTAATACGCACCATTAAGGAAAGAATATGGCGGTATTTCACTCACAAAAGTACACGAAGATACATTGATGTACTACAAAAAAATTATTGAGGCGTACAACCACAGTAAACACACTATAACAAAAATGACACCTGCATCTGTCTCACTGTACAATGTTGCCAAAGACCGAAAAAATTTGCAACAGCGCCATAATAAACTTAATGGAATAGTTTTCAAGCCCAAGTTAAAAATTGGTGAGCTCGTACGAGTTAGTTGTGCACGAAACGTCTTTGACAAATAGGCCAAGCAACAGAGATTATTTTCAAAAAAGTAATAAAAGAAGCTGGTGACCTATGCCACTCGATAGCAAATAATGCGTGCATATGTGTCTCTACAGGTAAATCGAGATTATTTTATAGTTATTAACAAAAAAACATGCAGAAAATGCATGTTTTTTATTTTTTCGCTTAGAACTTTTAAACTAAGCAAGCAATCAAAACATCACTTTAGACAAAAAATATGCGGTATGAAATTACGAAGAAGAGGAACTATTAAAAATCTCGATAAGTTGTATAGAAACTCAGATAATGGAAAAGAAAGGGTTAAACTAGCCATTTTTCAAAAATTCATTACGCAGCCATTTTTTTTTCATTTTAAGACTCGAAATTTTCAAAGAGGTCATGGTGGTATTGGTTCATTCCTATCCGGTATATTTCGGCGAGTTCTACCACTCATCACTCGGGGAGCAAGAGCCGTGGGGAAAGAGGCTATACGCACAGGTTTTAATATTATGACCGATGTTGCGTCCCGTGATACACCAATAAAAGAGTCGTTTCGCAATGAGAGAGTCTGGCGAAGTTTTGAAGAAAAAACCAGAAGAACAATTGGATAAGCTGATGGAGGGGTCAGGATATAAAATAGACCGTTACGGTATTCCGGCTCATTTGCAGATGATCGCTGCTCCTGCAACATTACGTGGTAAGAAGAGAAAGCGTGGAAGTAGTGATCGTGTGAAAAAAGAGGTGTAACAAAGAAGACAAGGAGAACAAATAAGAAAAAGAAGAGTAGGAAGAAGACAATTAGGAAGAAAAAAAGGAGTTCAAAAAAACGAAAGAATAGGACTACTAGAGATATTTTTGATCATTAAAGATGGCGTTCCTCCACACTCATTCATATGAATATTTAAAATCAGAGCTGTTACTTTTCGATATTCCACCCACCCAAACTACAATAAAAGGATCGCACTGGGTTCAGTATAAACCAATATCGTCTTTAACCGATGACTCACCTGTAGAATTTGTGATTCCTGGAAATAGAGACGAATACATTCATCTTGCCCATACCATGCTTAATCTCCGTGTAAATATAAAATCCACAGCAGTCGAAGAGGATTTCAAAGAGACAGATAGACCACAGTTCAAAAAGATTATGGAGAACGTAGGACCCGTAAATAATTTTATGCATTCGCTATTTAAAGTAGATGTATTTTTCAATCAGAAACCTGTATCCCCACCTACCAACGCCTATGCTTATCGAGCGTACATCGAAACACTCTTAAATTACGGACCAGCTGCAAAATCCTCTCTTCTATCTACAGTGCTATGGTTTAACAATACTGCTGGAGCTATGAATGATCTGGAAGGGGAAAATAATGGTCTTGTTGAAAGAAGAAAGTTATTAGGTTATAATAAACGGATTGATCTGACTGGACACCTTCACTCAAACGTATTCAATCAAGAGAAACTTCTACTTAATGGAGTTGAAGTTCAAGTACGTTTAGTGAAATCTCGAGACAATTTTTGCCTAATGGATAGAGCAGAATATGCTTCGGTATATATCGAAGAGGCAAATCTTCTAGTGAGACGTGTGAAAATTAGTCCTGGGATACTACTAGTACATGCTCAATCACTTTCGAAAACAACAGCTAAAAATCCTTTAACAAGAGTAGAGGTTAAGGCTGTTACTATGCACAGTAGTATACATGGTGAAACTTTGGACAACATTATTCTGGGTCAGCTGCCGAAGAGAATTATCATTGGTTTTATTAATAATAAAGCTTTTAACGGCTCTCGATCACTCAACCCATTCAATTTTGAACACTTTAATATCAATTTTTTATGCTTATATGTTGATGGTGTGCAGATACCATCACAACCTTTGCAAACAGATTTTACAAAACAAAATCTATACGTAAACGCCTATCACACCCTATTTTCAGGTACAGGAATACACTTTCTCAATGAAGGTAATCAAATAACTCGTGATTCCTACCCAAAGGGTTACTGTCTGTTTGCATTTGACTTAACATCCGTTTTTCCAGCTAATGATAGTGGTCATTGGAATTTGATTAAACACGGTAGTGTAAGACTAGAAGTACGTTTTAGTGAGTCTTTAAAAGATACTGTCAATTCTATACTATATGCAGAGTAGGAAAATATTTTGGAAATTGATTCATTTCGTCAAGTCATTGTCGATTTTAGCAGTTAATAAATTCAACATACAGATGTCACTACATTCTTCCACAATATATTTATAAAAGCGTATTGATAATATCACCGAGTACAGTCTCTCATGAATATCACTACTTATAATATGTTTTACGAGTCATGGACGTAATCATTGATATTCAATTCTTTAAGAATAAAAATTTGTTTAATAATGAATCTATCGCTCGATGATGGAATAGTGTAGAATAAAAATTGATGCGTCTCTTCGAGCCAAGTTGTTTATTTTAAAAAAGGCCAAACGTTTCGGGATAATTTTATCCCCTCTTCAGTGGCTGTACAACGTTTAAATTACAAGGTTTATTATAATAATAATATTAAAATGAGTGAAATTGAAAATTGTTCATATAAACATATTTACCTAATTAGAAAAACAACTTCCGTGTTTTTACATTATTAGGAAACTGACCAGAAAAGGATTAATCGCATATGGCGCTATAATATAAATTTAAATTTTAAACCAAAAATTACAAAAGAACTATTACAAATTTTTTAAATAATAACTTACGGCCTAGGACTCGAGAATTTTTACAGAACGATTCCCCGGTGCCAAGGTGGTAATGCGGCACCGGTCGAGGCAAGACGTCAACTAATGTCTCTACAAAATTACGGCCAATATATATTCCGCAATACATACATTAGATGTACTAATACTTATAAATGTTATTATAATGCAAACCGCCTCAGCGACGGATACCTCGAGCTTCATCCATATACCAAGAACGAATACCACATTGGAGGTGGCACGTTAATACTCAAATAGCAGAGCGGGGGGCCCGCGCCGCAACGTAAGAAACGCTCCTGCCATGACTATATGAACATATAGTATACAGTATGGACGGAGCGTTGCCACGGCAACCCGGTCTCCCCGACCTCCCACTGGGCTGTTCCGCTCCGGCTCGCCAGCCAATCACTATTGAACATGTGTTGGCTGAGTTGAAGAGAGCGCGAAGCGGTATGCCACCTCTCACTGCGTGCTAAGTTCCTGATACAGTCCGCTCGCCACCGAGCCTCCGCAATCACATTATTTACAATTAAAATTTATTCGGACTATTTTTTAGGTTTGATATAACATTTTTATAACTCGCTTTGAGGCGGCACGTATCCTCAGCCCTATTAAGTGTGCCATCGAAAAACTGAATGTGTAGCATTTCTGAGAACCGTCTGCGGAACATAGACGGTTCTCTATCTATTATTTTAATATTGTTAAAATCGAAATTGTGTCCTGTTTCCAATGCATGTACCGCGAGAGGGGAGTTAAGATCCCTTTTCTCTATATATCTTTTATGTTCGTATTGCCTAGTTTTTAACGGTCGATACGTTTCTCCGATGTACGTAGATTCGCAATCGGAGCAATCGATTTTGTATACAACATTTCTCGTATCTCCCACAGCAGTAGGATCTTTGCCAAGTTTAATAAATTTATTGAACTTATCAGTAACACTATTAATCAGACTCATGTCATTTCTTTTTAAAACCGACTTTAATTTTTCGTTAAACCCTTCATAATAAGGGAACACCGCATATTCTTTTCTAGAGTTAGATTTATTGTTTTGAGAGTGTGCATTACTTTCAAATGTCCCTTCTAACGAGGCCCTTGAAAGGCTCAGGTTGCGAGCAATCCGTTTTTTACTAAATTTCTCTATAAAATCTGGAGGATAGTCATTCGCTATGAGAATTTTTTTCGCTTTTTCGATGTTTTCACAGTGAAACCGCGGATCGGACAACAATATCGCCCTATCAAATAAATTGTACATTATTGCTATCTTCTGGTTTTTTGGGTGGTGAGAGAAAAAATTTATGTATCTTGATGACGCTGTATTTTTTTGAAACCAATTCGTAAAAATATGACCACTTGAATCATGAAATATAGAGATATCGAGAAAATTTATACTATTATTGACTTCAATTTCGTGAGTAAATTGAAGGGAGTTATTATAGCTATTAAATATAGATAACACATGTTCAATCTTATCTCTATCCAAAACCAAAAGACAGTCATCCACGTATCTGTAAAAAAGTCGAACGCTAGATTTTGCAATACCCAGACAATGGTCCTCGAGATCCTCCAGAACCATATTCGCAAAAACAGGGCTCGAGCAGAATCCCATCGGGGCGCCTGAGACTTGTTTATAAAATTTGCCATCGAAAACAAGATACGTACAGTCGAGAAGAGTTTTTATACCATCCATAAATTCGCTCTTCGACATACAATTCAAACACGAAAGCCATTTCCATCTCTTTTCAATCGACAGTATAATCGCATCTTTTGGCAAACTCGAAAACAACGAAACAACGTCGAAGGACACAAAACATGCTCGAAGAGACGCATCAATTTTTATTCTACACCAAAGAATAAAAATTATCAAAATATACCGAAAAAAATAGCTATAGTGGGTGTGAACAATAACTTCATTTCCCACTGGGTATTGGTATCATCAACACCGTTTCAAAACCTTACTGAAGATATACGAAGACAGAATTCTTGGTTAACTATACACCATCACGGACTTAACTACTTTGAAGGTGACGGCTCTTGGAAAGATATGAAAAAAATTTTAAAAGAGCTTTCAAAAGATGTTGGAAAAATCTATGTCAGAGATAGCGATAAATTGATTGTGCTACATAAAATTATTTCACATCAAATTTTTAATCTTGAGCGTGACCTAGAGTGTCCATCTTTCGATACTTTACAGTCGGATGTTTACTGTTTGCATCATGCTCTTAAACCAGTCTGTAAAACGTATCGATGTGCTTTGAATAACGATTATAAACTAAAATCATGGTTATCTATGTGTACCTTTCAAAAGAATATAAATGTAAATATACATTGCAATGGATAGCCTTCAGATATTAAGTAATTTGACAAAAATCCGCTCGCATACTATCGATGTATTTCCATCCGATCAAATACCCAAAATGTGGACGAAACCGAAAGCTCTTTTATTGTCAATACGAATGATCATACAAAATATGGTATGCACTGGGTCGCTATATATGTCGATAAATCTTGTAATGCGTATTATTTCGATTGTTTTGGAATGCCTCCATTTATACCCGATCATATCAACCGTCTACGAAAAAATTGTAAACAACTTCGTTGGAATAATGTCCGATTACAGAGCGATTCTTCCGATGTGTGTGGACAGTATTGTATTATGTTTTTGCGTTATATGAGTGAGAGACTAGGTTTCGATAAATTTCTTGATAATTTCTCTGCTGATCTGCGAAAAAATGATGACACTGTAAGACGGTATGTACGTTGCGAGAAAAGAGCTGACAAGAATTTCATTGGGAGTGGTGGTTGCATATTTGCAAAGCTCTTGCCCATCTAAAATGTCATTACTGTAACAGGAGATTGTATGTTACGATGTTTTGTCCCGAGAATGCTTAGTTCGTTGTTTAATATTTTCGATCCCCCCACCTCGACATATGGTAGCCACCACCACCACCACCACCACTCATCAAAAACGTATATTAAAAGATTGTGATGGGTGAAGCGTTGTCAGTTATCACTCGGCCGTTACTTTTGTAAGTTACCTCGCAAGAATTACTTTGACGGTTGATTCGCGAGTATTCATATAGAGCTGTTAACATGGCTCAATCAGAAATATCATCGACACAGTCATCCACAATTACTTTGTATATTGTACACCCTAGATAAATCTTATTCAAAAAAGGTTATCGTCGGGTTAGAATACAATTCTTTGGATAATGTTTTCTATAAACCGGTAGTAAGATTACTGGATTCGGACTTTATTAGCGTACCTTTCTCATACGATAGTTGGGAAGAGTTTAAGGCTACCTACAGTGAAATAGATAGATATTTTTCTGGAGATATCAATTTTCTAAAAGACAGAATAATTCATGGAAGTGATTGGACAGTCAAATTCACAAACGAGAATCTATGTAAATTTATCGAGATCGAAGAGCGACCAAGGACATCACATCGTTCTATTGTGTTGGATGCGATAACATTTGAATGTTTAAAAAACTATGCTTCAAAATATGTTGATTTACGCCTTGACAGTTTAGATTCAATAGATTGTACTGTAAGTGATGTTGTAAGGGCGCTTGCAGAATTTATTATAATTAAAATAAAAATGAAATGATCAAGTCGGATTTCGTAAACTATACATCAGATATTGCAAAAAAAGATGTTAATTTAATTGATGATGATGTTTTGATAAATATTAAGGAAAGAATTGAATATTATTGTAAAAAATATAGTATACATGACGGTCAATTGAATATTAGCGATATTGAAATTATCTTGTATGAAATAATTTTACTCCATATGTATAACTTTACAAATATGCTAAATGAAATGTTGAATAAATGGTCTGAAAAATAACCTTTAATGTTTTTAATCACTTTTTCCAATAACCAATCCACTTCCTTATTACAACTTGTATAATAAGTGATTTTTCGACTATAATTAGACGTTTCAATTTTTCATTTTGTGAGAAGTGTCGTAAACAACACAATTTAAATTTAGATATATAGATTAAAAGCATGAATCTATCGCTCTACTCGAGTCAAAAATAATTTTAGAATATAGGCTCTGCACTGCATATTCTCACAATGGAGATCTGTATGCAGGCAGGCCTCAAAAAAATAAAGAGAGAAATATAAATTTCTCTGTTGGCGTTTCGTCCCAGCTGTCAGAGTGGACTCCTCAGTAAGGCTCTGACAGCTTCCTTAGACGCCCGTCACTTCGAAGAGAAGCGGCATTTATGTGGTCTCGGCCTGCGTTTTTCTCTTACAAGAGAGAACTCTAGCATAGAGAAAAAGGCAGGTCGCCACCTAGCGGACACTTAGAGCCTTACTGAGGAGTCCACTCTGACAGCTGGGACGAAACGCCAACAGAAAAATTTATATTTCTCTCTTTTCTTTTGAGGTCTGCCTGCATACAGATCTCCATTGTGAGAATATGCAGTGCAGAGCCTATATTCTAAAATTATTTTTGACTCGAGTAGAGCGATAGATTCATGCTTTTAATCTATATACTATACTTTCGAGTGATAGAGTCACATACCATCTAAGTTTAAATTTAGATATTTTGAAATATATTTCTGTTTATATATTATAACATTTACATGCGTGCACTGTAAAAAGTTAACATGAGAAAAGAAATTCGCACGCCGCGCTGTCAATGCACACTCTCTCTCTCTCTCTCTCTCTCTCTCTCTCTCTCCGACACGAGGAGTCCCCCCACCCCCTCTCCAACACGCCGAAATTCGCGAGCATCGGTCTCCTCGCTCTGGTGCATCACGAACAAACCACCGACCGGTGCCAGCGGGCGTTGGAGTGGAGAGTTTATTTGTGTTCGCCAGAGCGAGGGGTGTACTACTCTAGTTATTTGCCGAGTGTTTATTTCCGTATTTCTTAATCCGTAACCTCATTCCGAACTCAAATATTTAGCAACGATTGTAGCACGGGAAAGTGTGACATAGAGTTCCCGCCATACATTTGTATACGCGACCATCGGCCGTGGTATATAAAATATATAGCACAGTTACAGAGGACGAGCTACGCCGGGGCAGCGTCTCTCCGAAGACCAGGTAAGGCTCGGTAACACGATGACACTCAAAGGTCATCGTGTAAAGTCAATTGGTCCTGTTACAATATATCGTCGCTCCGTACGAAGAGTAGTGTAGTTCAAAACCCTTACGAAGACCCGTTCACTTTATATTTGCAGCGAAAAACAGTGCATATCATATTTTTGCAGTGAAGAATAATTTATTTCATAATTCCCGGCGAAAAAGTATGCCAGTATGAATGTTGCAGCGAAGAGTAGTGCAGTTCAATCGACCCTTTATTTCTATCCCATTTTTGCAGCGTAGAGTAGTGCAGTTCATAATTTTGTTCACAGTTCGTAATTTGCAGCGAAGAGTAGTTCAGTTCAGCGAAGAGTAATTTAGTTTTAAAATAAAAAAACAAGATAAAACGTGTACCCCCCTCAATTCATTAAACGGTGGCCAATATTTAATAATAAATTTCATGCTGAAATTTGGCATGTTCTTTAATTTTTTGCTCGGAATCGAAGCAAAATTATGAAAAATGTCAAGAATATTTTTATTCTTAGAATTTTTTTCCAATTTAACTGTATTTTTTCGAAGCCATATAAGCTGTTTTTAATAAATTCAATAACCTAATTGATTTTTTGAAATTAGAAAAAGGTCATGTACCATTTCGGCAGTAGCATAGATACTTTTGTACTGAAAAAATTTATCTTCCTGATTTTTTTGGTTACCGCACTCGGTTGTCGAATTTACTATTAAAATTCTCCATTTTCATCGATTTTTAGCTTGGAAACGAATCGAAATGAAGAAAAATCTCAAAAATAGTGTTTGTCTTAGATTTTTGTTACTATTTAAATATATTTTTCTTCAGATAGAAAATCCAATTTTTTGGTTTTGACAAGCGATATTTTGATTTTTAGCTCATCAGAGTAGCTCAGGCCCATACTGGGAGTTTTAAACTGGAAGTTTTAACTTTAAAAACGTTTGGTCGAATCGGAAATCATGAGGTTTTAAATAAAAAAAAGATAAACGATTTTTTTAACGCTTTCTTCCATGTAAATGCTTGACAAAACCCAGAGAATTTTACATTTCTTCAAATCCTTCTCAATTGTGATTCCGTCGTGCGCTTTAAACATTTAATACCTGAAATTAAATCTCTTTTCTTCTACTTTCGTTTCAGTTGATCAGTATCAAAATTTTCTTACGTGATGAACTATATATATGCTTCTCAAGTTGATCGTTTTTACTGATTTTGAGAAGCATATATATAGCATGAGAAACTTCAACTTCAGATGAGTGGAAAAGTAGAAGATAAGAGCTTCAATTTAAGCCATTAAACTTTAAAATCGGTCTGTTGGATCGGAAGGTACGAGGTTTTGAAAAAAGGCAAATTTTGCTTATTTCCATGAAATCACTCGATTTTGGTAAATACAGAGATTTTTCCCTTTTTTCAAATACTTGAAACTTTTGATCCAAATGTGCGTTTTCAATGTTTAATAACTCAAATCAAAGTGCTTTTCTTCTACTTTTTGTTAGTTAGTCCAAAAATTTTTATAACAAATAGTGTATTATATATATATATATGCTTTTAAAAATAGATCTATTTGAGAAGCATATATATAGCTCACGTCTTAAAAAAATTTTAAATTAGACTTATTAGCTGAAAAGTAAAAGAAAACAGCTTTAATGTAAGCTATTAACCGTTAAAAACGAATGCCTGGATCAAAAGTTAAAAGGATTCAAAGAAAAAAACGTAAAATTGACTATTTTCGTAAGTGCCTGAAACAGAGTTCGTTACCTTTAAATGTGCATATCTTTTGATCAGTGCATCCAATCCAGACAAGTAAATATTCAAATTAAAGGTCTTTTCGTGTGCTTCATGTGTGGGCATGAGGAAAAAATCCAAAAACTGATAATACTGTAAATAATGTGCTTTTTTCATTTTTAGAGCAAAAATCGCGGTCATTTTTTTCGGTTTTTCGACTGTAGCTCTTTGTTGGCATAGAGTTTTGACTAAGCACATACCGGTTTATTGTTTCAAATGAACTACCAGACAAAACTAGCATGGTGCGATAGGTGTGCCCTCAAAAACAAAAATGTGCAACTTTTGGACCTACTTGTGTTACACTTTCTGGTGGATTTCCACATATATGTTACAACTATATGTTATAATACATTTAGACCTTAATAGTAGCAAAAGTACAAAACTTTCTGTGAAACTCCCAGAATGGGCCTGAGCTACTCTGATGAATTAAAAATCAAAATATCACTTGTCAAAACCAATAAATTGGAGAATTTTAAAAGTAAATTCGACAACCGAGTGCGGTAACCAAAAAAATCAGGAAGATAAATTTTTTCAGTTCAAAAGTACCTACGCTACTGCCGAAATGGTACATCGCCTTTTTTTAATCTCAAAAAATCAATTAGGTTATTGAATTTATTAAAAATAGCTTATATGTCTTCGAAAAAAATACAGTTAAATTGAAAAAAAAATTATAAGAATAAAAGTGTTCTTGACATTTTTCATAATTTTGCTTCGTTTCCGAGTAAAAAATTAAAGAAAATGCCAAATTTCAGCATGGAATTTATTATTAAATATTGGCCACCGGTTTTCGCTGCAAAATTATGAACTGCACTAGTCTTCGCTGAAAAAATGGGATAGAAAAAAAGAGTCGTTTGAATTGCACTACTCATCGCTGCAACATTTGAACTAGCATACTTTTTCGCTGGAAATTATGAAATAAATTATTCTTCGCTGCAATAATATGATATCCACTGTTTTTCACTGCAAATATAAAGTGAACGGGTCTTCGTAAGGGTTTTGAACTACACTACTAAAACAATCCATAGTGTGTTATGCCCAGTTTTTTTTTGTAAAAATTGTAAATAAAAGTCACCATTTTATTGAAAAAAATTTTTTCGGCCATAATACATCATAAATTCTTTCAATTTGAACCTCGCTATCACTTTTAGAATAGAATAGTTGGTACTGTGTCGCTCGTGGGTACGGAAATGCACAAGTGAACTGTTGAGAAGTTTGTCGGACATACCCCTAGGAATAGGTATAAAATCAAGAAAATCCTTGTCAGGCAAAGGTGGGGACATTTGAGACAGTATAGATATCTCACTACTCCTTCAGGTCATCAAAGCTATTGCCTATGTTTCGGAGGATTTCGCTCCTGAAGCATCCACAATTAGGCTTAGGTAACAAAACCTTATCTTAATGGTCAACTCCTGATGCATAGAAGGAAAGAATCCTGCGAAAGAGGGAAAAAAAACATTTCGTCACGTACATTTGGAGATGGCAGAGATGGAGACCCTAGAAGCTTTGATCATCCATCCTTGCGTGAACATAAGCTGTGCACACGATGACATCTTAAGTGAAACACGTCAGCGTTCGGGACTACCGCAATAGGCGTTAAGCTCAGGGTGGATTTTGTAGAACCAAAATCCTCCAATAGATAGAAGGGGACGATTAGAGATGGGTCATTATGGTGGCTATCCGACACCACCACCCCCCCCCCCCGTAACATTAAAATTGGTTATGTATTTATTTATATTTTTTAATCAGCGTTTGTAAACTATATGCAAATTTAAAGCTAATAACTGGTGCTCTATGTTTATATTAATAAAATAAGATTGTAGTGAGGTTTAACTAATATCAAATACTATTTATATTTCATGATAGTCCAGTGTTTAGATATAAATTTTTCAATTCTAATTATTATAATTATTATTTTAATTATTATTATTATTATTATTATTATTATTTTTATTACTTTTTTTTATTATTTTATTCTAATTATATTTAATAATGCTGTATAATTTTTAGGTCGATCAAGGTACATTATTCGAGTTAATACTAGCAGCAAATTATTTGGATATTAAAGGACTGCTGGATGTTACGTGTAAAACCGTTGCTAATATGATAAAAGGAAAAACACCTGAAGAAATCCGAAAAACTTTCAATATAAAAAATGATTTTACCGCTTCCGAAGAGGAACAAGTACGTAAAGAAAATGAATGGTGTGAGGAAAAATAGATTTTGGTGTCATTATTTTAAATTATGAAATAATAAAACAATTTTAATTACTATTGAAATATTTAAATGATTATTTTTCAATTTTTGTAATTATATTCATTCATTTTTTCCTATTAAGCTTTGTTGTGTAAGAGAATAAATAATAATACATGAAAATTAAATAAACTGTTATTTTCTTTATACATGATAAATGAGATTGAAAAGGTAAGATAAAGAAGGATGCCCATGGAATAAAAAACGCGAAAAAACGTAAAATTTATACGTTAAGATTTGGTTACCATCTCGCCCATTCATATGCTACAACAATTTCTTTGGGGAAATGCAGGGAAAAATCGTAGTAAGCCTCCAAAGTTTCATAATTTGCATTAAGGGTATATCTATATATATATAATTTTTTGATATATATATATATAGTTCCAATGTATTTCGTGGGCATCCTCCTTTGATTTTGAGTATGATAGTAGTTTATCTCAAAAATTTGTTAACGTTTCACTGAAATTAATGCTAAATTTTACTAACTTTTCTTTTTGGAAAATTTTTTGTTTTAAATAATTAATATTAACCTGTATAGCTCTATAAAAGTTTTTGTTGCTAAAAAATAAGAAATTTTTGTTTATCTTGATTATTAATATTGTAACGGGGATTGTCCACGTTAAATGTAGATTTACTCTACTTAAATTCTCCGTGGGTTTTAGAAAAAGGGGAACAGGGAAAACCATAAACTCACAAATGAAATACACACGTGACGTTAGGTAAAAGGCTACTGCTTATATTATCCAAAAATTGTAACAGAGTAAAAGTACAAATGTGCTTTGTTAGCGCACAATCTCGCGGTCAATCGGAAGCTGATATTGTTGAACGCGCTGGT
Organism: Philotrypesis tridentata; assembly: GCA_018906965.1. NCBI lineage: Eukaryota > Metazoa > Arthropoda > Insecta > Hymenoptera > Pteromalidae > Philotrypesis > Philotrypesis tridentata. The sequence goes on along the minus strand of JACCIB010000130.1, from coordinate 61,424 downwards.
GAGAGTGAGAGAGAGAAGCTGATACTTACAGTAATGCGAAGGACGCTACTACAATAATTAGCCGTAAACTGCGGTCTCGCTTCGGTCCAGCTATCTCGTATGCGGTACGCTCTCTCGACGAAAAACAGTGGCACTCACACGCGTGATCGCAATCTTTATACAATAAATGCCAAGCAACAATGTTATTAATTTCGAGAAGACCGCTCCTTTGCTTCACGGCTCGCGCGCTCGATGCTCGAATCGAATCTAACGTCTAACCTAACGTTACGCTAGAAGCTTCTCTCTCACGCACTCTCTCACCAGGCGACGCGTTCACAAACCCATCAGCTCTCGTACAGCTCTGGTGCGCGGGAACATCTGAAAGAACCTCACATGCAAATATATACAAACATAGGAATTTAATAAATAGCATGCGGCGTGACGATACTCGTCACATGCCCCCCTTCCAGACGCTGGGTAGCTTTTACAGCGTACCAGCTCTCCAATGCTCTCATCAGCATGCAAAAACGACCAAAATGATAAAATAATAAAGCATTTCTTTGCAAAAAAAACAAAAGAAAATAAATTTTCAAAATAAAGCGTTTCAACTCAAACACATGCGAAAAAAACCAAACTTAATTGCAAGGAAAAAACAAATCAAACTTTTGATAAGGGCTAAATAAATAAAAACACTATCAGCTTCCTTTCACAAAATATATTTTTTAACTGCAAAACTCAAGGTTCGCAAAACAGCGTGACGCATTTCAACTACCGCATCGCGGAAACACTACCACCCTCGGCCTACGTTGAAAAGTCACGAGCTTCTTCTCGTTATCACTCATGATCCTGGATAGAAGATGATTGTTGTCAACCAGATTCCTGGGATTCTCCAACCTATTACCCTATTCTACCCTAAACATTCGCCCTATTTGATCGCGTACGTCTTGGAGACAACTCAACTTGCGGTTCTCGCTGTTTACCAGAACCTTTCGGTCGACCGCGTTTCGCATGAAGTACCGGTGAACCTCTATTTTCAGTTTCAGACGCGTCAGACTCTGCGAGAGTCGCTTCCTCCCTCCCAGGAGCCCTCGTATCGCGAGAAACGACGATTCGGGTTTTACGCGGCCTACCACGCTTACGTGGAACATCCACGTTTTCACTCAGCGCAATATTTCGCCCCTCACATTCATTCTCTTCGCTGACGATGGCTTCCTTGGTATTTGGAACGTCTTCTTCTACAGGATCATCGTCTTCTTCATCAGAAGCATCAATAAAGTTTTCATCTTCACCTTGATCTTCAGCAAACGCAGGATCTTCTCCTTGAACATACGGTTTGATGTCGACAACATGTATCTTCTCAAAGCATTCTCCTTGCTCATTAATCATTGAATAAACATCTCGTCCAATTCTAGCGGTAATCTTGAACGGACCAGCAAATTTCGGTGCAAGTTTAGCATTAATGCCTTGAATTGCAGACGATAGAATGCGATTACGCTTCCAAACCAAGTCACCGATATTAAATATGACTTTCTGCGTTTCGCGTTATAATATCGTGCCTGCTTTTGCGATGCTTGTTCGATATTCTTCTCAACATCCAACTGCACATCAAATAATCTACACATTCGCTCCTCCCAGTTCTTCACTGCAATCTTCTGAGCTTCCTCTCTAGCAGCTTTTTCTTCTTTCCGCCTGGTACTAAGCGGTGGCGCAGGGTTTCTTCCCATGTTTAGGAAAGCTGGACTAACTCCTGTAGACTCTTGCACAGAAGTATTATATGCAAAGGTTAACTCGGGCAAATACTTATCCCAGAGCTTATGTTCCTCCTCAATAAAAGCAGTGATCATCATTTTGAACGTTCGATTTACACGCTCAACTGGATTCGCCTGTGCGTGATATGGCGATATCATCTGATGCTCAACGCTGCGTTCTGCCAGAAATTTCTTCATAACCTTATTACGGAATTCCGTACCATTATCCGACAGAAATACTTCAGGAGTACCAAACCTTAAAAACACACGCTCCTTCAAAGCATTTTTAATACTAATACCATCAGCTTTACGCAAAGGTATCACTTTAATCCACCGAGTAAAAACATCTAACAGGATCAGCAAATAGGTATATCCATTCTTAGATCTAGGAAATGGACCCATCATATCACCAGCTACAACTTCCCATGGACCAACGAGTTTCTTCTCTTTCATGGTACCAGCAGGTAACAACTGTTCCACTTTACACTGTTGGCACACAGTGCATGACTTCACAAATTTCTGAACATCTTTATACATTCGCTTCCAGTAAAAATATCTTGCGACTCGCTCATACGTCTTGCGACGACCCAAATGTCCGGACGTGGGCTCGCAATGCGATTCACGAAGTATTTGCAATATTTTGTCTCTGGACACGACCAGCTTCCAAGCATCCATATCTTCTAAAACGTCTTCTAGAATTGGTTCAGGCTTGTAATGATACAACTTACCAGCAACAATCTTCCAATCTGGAAGCTCGTGAGGCTTTTCTAAAGTTTGCTGATACATCTGTACATACCACTGGTCTTTAATGGTTTGTTGAATGTCTTTTAAAGATGCAATTCGTTGTTCATCTAAATCGTCTTCTTCAAACATCCGCGATAACGCATCTGGGACAAAATTTTCTTTGCCAGGTCGATATTCAATCTCATAGTCATATGACTGCAACTCCAATGCCCATCGAGCTAATCGACCATTAGGGTTACGTAGATTACAAAGCCATTTTAAACTTGAGTGGTCTGTAACTACTTTAAAATGATAACCCTCCACATATGCACGAAATTTCTTAATTGCCCAGAGAACGGCAAGACATTCCCTCTCGGTAACTGAATAATTACGCTCCGCAGAGGTTAGAGTGCGACTCGCATAAGACAAGACGTAATCCTTTTCATCTATTTCTTGCATGAGTACCGCACCAATGCCGCTGTCGCTCGCATCAGTTTTGATAATAAATTGATGATCAAACGATGGTCTGTGTAACACAGGCGCTGTCGCAAGTATTGTTTTCACTTGCTCAAACGCGTCCTGTTGCTCTACACTCCAAGTGAATTTTGCTTTGCCACGTAGCACTAGATTCAGCGGCTCCGCGACATCGCTCAACCGATCCAAAAACTTCCGGTACCAGGAAACCATTCCCATGAATCTCTTCAATTTGGTCAGAGTATTCGGAACCGGATACTCCAGAATCGGTGCAACTTTCCGAGGATCTGGACGAAATCCCTCACGATTCACAATGACGCCTAAGTATTTAACTTCGTCACAGCAAAACTTGCTCATACCTCGGTTAATCGTCAATCCAGCTTCCGCGATTCGCTTCAGAACTACATCTAACCAATGCAGATGCTCATCGAAAGTCTCGGTTGTGATGATAATGTCATCCAAGTAGGAAAAGGCGTACGGCTCTAATTCAGGTCCAATGAGCCGGTCACTCAGCGTTTGAAAAGTTGCAGGCCCGCCTACTACACCATAAGGTAGACGGGTGAATTCAAACAAACCCAACCCAGATACTGTGAATGCCGTTAACGGAATATCTTCTTCCTTCATTGGTATCTGGTGGTATGCTGCACTGAGATCAATGGTAGAAATATATCTCGCCTTCTGAAGCTTACTCGAAATAGTATCCATGTATGGCAACGGATACGCGCTCGCGGTTGTAACAGCATTAAGCTTCCGATAGTCAACGCAGAATCGGTAGGTACCATCCGATTTGCGGACCATGACTACGGGGCTTGACCAGCTGCTGTTAGAACGGCGTATGATTCCCGCGTCCAACATTTTTAGCACTTGAGCATGCATCTCTTCCTCAATCTTCTTTGACACTGGATAATAACGTTGTTTAATTGGTCTCGCAGACCCCACATCAATACTGTGCTGGATCAGATGTGTACACCCCAACGGTACTTCCCCAGCTGGAAGCCAACTGTCTAACAGCTCTTGTAGGCGTTTTCGCTGTTCTGAGGTAACATCGGCCAAACCGATGGCTGCGAGAGCGCTTGCTACTCCTTCTAAGAGAGCAGAAATCTCTAGAGGAACTGATTCGGTGACACCTTCTATTTGTAATCTATTCTCTCTAGGTAAAAGAATCGCGTTAAATGCTCGCATAAAATCTGTTCCGAGTATACATTCGGAATCAAGTGCACTTAAAACCATAACATTTAAGATTCGCGATTGGTCTAACACTAGTGAACGGCAATTGAACATAACCGTAAATCGGCACGAGCTGTCCATCAGCGAGTTTCGCACCTGGTCCGGTATAAGGAACAATAGCTTGTTTCAGCGCTGTAGCTATCTGTAATCCAATCGGACCTAAAGCGGTGCGCGCAGCTCCCGAGTCACAAAGTGCTCGTAAATGAAAATCACCAATGACCACTGGCATCCACCAGCTACTGCAGTCCACATTGGATGGATCAAATACTGTAACAGGCATCACTGCTTCTTCAGTAGCCTGACTTGCTTCTTGGGAGGCCGCCACAATAATAGGAGAAGTATGGGCCTGAACTACTTGTTCCCTTTCTCGTTTCCCGAGTCTTCTGAGTTCTTCTCAGTCGTCTTATCCTCAGAGTTCTTCTTCTGCGAGCACTCCGGACAAGTTTTAGTTGTATGTCGCGGCCATCCGCACCCATAACATCTAACAAAAGGTTTACATGGACCCCAAGAGTCCTGGTTTTTATTATGATCACTTCTCGACTTCCTAGGAGCATCTTTCTTCTCTTCAGAAACAGCACTTATCTTTCCTGATTGACTGTCAGATCCTGTAGTCGCCGTCTTTGCTTGCGACTTCGCTCCTTTAGAGATAGACTTCTTACCTCGGTGCCCTTGTGAAGTAGAAGCTGAGGGTAACCCCAACCCAGCAATAGCATTTCGCACTGCCACCCTTATAGTTTCACCTATATCACCAGGATCCGCGATCGTCGCAACAGGTACTCCGCCTTTAGTCTTCTCCGAAATCTCCTGAACAGGTTTTTCTTTATAAGCCAGTTTCGGCAATAAACATCTGTTAGGTGATGGAGGAGGCTTATAGTGATTTCTATCATGAATCAGCTTTTCAGCGTTCCTGGCCAACATGATAAGGTCTCCTATATTCTTCACTTTCCTTTGAGGCACTTGCATTCTAACTTCTGCCAGCATATTATCATATATCATTTTCAGCTGTACCGCAACCTCCGGCGGATCATCAAGCCTACTCATGATCGCTAGCATCGCCATGATGTGATCACGTACTGGTTCATTTTTTCCTTGTGTGCGCGCTTGCGCTTCCGCTAATAACTTCATCTGAATGTCTTGGTCCATACCGTAGCTTTGCCTAGCATCACTGCAAAAATCTTTCCAAGTCTTCCAAGTTTGACGCATTTGTCGACACCAGATTAACGCTCCGTCCGTCATAACATGGAGTAACGCATTCAATGAATCCGTATCATCTAAATGCGATGACGCCCTACATTCATTCATTCTTTGAATAAATTCTTCAATGCAACTAACTTTACCACCGTCAAACTGGATTTTCCACTCACGAGCAATTTTTCCAACGTCACGATACGTTGGTCTCGACATCGACGAATATTCATTAACTGCCTTACTCGTCGAAGCAGCTGATCCTCCCTTGGGGTTCTACTTGAGATGGTAATCTGTCCATTCCAGTCATCTTTGTTACTTGACCGGGTACAAATTTTGTCACGTTAGAATTTATCTTAGTACTGTGAGCATCCGGTTCTCTATGTACAACCAACGTATCTCGAAATTGAACTCGAATCTGCTCTACCTCTTCTGTCAACTTGCAATAATAACTTGTAAGGTCCACCATAGACTTTTCCATGCCAGCAGCATACGCATTCCATCTAGCTTCAGATTGTCTAGCCGATTCACGCTGTGCAGCTAACTCTCCTCGCAAACGTGCAATCACTTCTTGATGACTATCTTGCTTCCTGTCTTTATCTTCAAAGTCGTCCTTATTGTTACCCGCGATGTCCAATCTTGCGTCAACGCTATCTTCGCAAGTATTTCGCTGCTGAAGTTCCACTATTTCTTCAACTTCATTATGCACCTCTGCCATCGTAACAATGGGATTCCCTCCAGAAATGTCAACATCATCAATGGACCCTCTGTTAGACTCTAAATCACTGTCTCGCTCTATCCGGAAGATATCATCTAAAATTTCTTCTTGCTGATCAGTTTCATCTAAATTTGATGCTTCTGACTCTACAGCGGTTGGCAATCTAAGTCTCACCCACGTCGTCGACTTCGTCTCATTAGACAGATTTTCTTCTCTCAAAATAATCTTCTGAAATGTAGCGTCTCTTCTCGACATTGCGATTTCGCTCGGTTCATCCGTCCTCACAAAATCATACGCAGTGTAATCACCGCGCAATCGCCTAATTAACCTACCCATATTACTGTACCTACTTTCGTCCGTTATCAATTCAAATCTACGCAATAAATCATTTAGTCTATCTTCTGACAATGATATTGCCCATCTCTCAATTTCTTGATCTGCTTCCGCAAAAATATTTACTCGCATCGCCATTGTAAATTTTGAATGCGACCTAGCTAACTTAAACGAATTTTTTTTCCGTCGAAATCAAAAAATATACAAGAGACAAATTACGAAAGAAATAAACTAATAATGACCAAAATTTAAATAATTGAACAATAACCTATTTCGCGTGTCGCTCTTAATTCAGTCACAGCCTCCTTCGTTCGACAATCTGTATAATTCCAAATTACACTTATGTAATTTACTAACAACACTACGACCAGACAAGGAAAAAAAAAATTCAAAAGAAAATTTTCCGATTCGAAAGAAAATTCCAAAATAAAATTTACAACAAAAACCAATATTTTATTACCGAGCTGTACTCGAATTAAGAGTTTACTTTCTTTAAAATTTAAATTGAAAAAAATTTCGCTTAAATTGTATCACGAACAAACAAAATAAAATAAAATATTTCGTCAATAATCTCAATTTAAATTCAATAAACCTACACCGAGAAATAAAGTTCAATTTCAAATTTCAAATTCAAACAGTAATTTACCCTGTCGGTAAGTCCACGCTTCGCCGTCGCAATACGCTCCGTAAAGTATACCTGTATCTAAACCTATCTCGGTGATACACTGATACACGCACACATACAATCAGCTGAGCGCGTATGCTATATAGCTGTTAGCAACGCCAAAATCACGCTATCACACACAATATATAAATCAGAAAAATTAACCAGTCGATTTGACTGCAATTATATCAAATAATATAAATAATAAAAATAATATTTAATATCACTAGGAAAAACAATTATTTACACTTAATTGTTCAATCAATAATATTCAAAAAATTATTCCCCTAGTATAATCGCAATCTGAGATTCGATTCGCTATACTACTATTCATCCAGTAATTACGTATACTGATTAATCGCCAACATCAAGCATATAAATCACGCGACGAGAAAATAAAACTTATTTCCCGAAATAATATTTCAGCCAATGCTAAAATTTTCGGTAGCTGGAAGCGCGCAATGTTTACGTTCGCGGACGACAAGTCTAGCCGCTCGATGTAAACACTCGGCAACGTTCGCGCTCGCTCGCTACACTATACACGCAATGTATATCTCCGCATGCTTATCCGCCTATAACGAACACTCGCGATTTCGCACTAAGTTTTTCCTACAAAATTATTCCCTGCTCTAGCTAAATCTAACCACTGATGGGCGCCAATGTAACGGGGATTGTCCACGTTAAATGTAGATTTACTCTACTTAAATTCTCCGTGGGTTTTAGAAAAAGGGGAACAGGGAAAACCATAAACTCACAAATGAAATACACACGTGACGTTAGGTAAAAGGCTACTGCTTATATTATCCAAAAATTGTAACAGAGTAAAAGTACAAATGTGCTTTGTTAGCGCACAATCTCGCGGTTAATCGGAAGCTGATATTGTTGAACGCGCTGGTGAGAGTGAGAGAGAGAAGCTGATACTTACAGTAATGCGAAGGACGCTACTACAATAATTAGCCGTAAACTGCGGTCTCGCTTCGGTCCAGCTATCTCGTATGCGGTACGCTCTCTCGACGAAAAACAGTGGCACTCACACGCGTGATCGCAATCTTTATACAATAAATGCCAAGCAACAATGTTATTAATTTCGAGAAGACCGCTCCTTTGCTTCACGGCTCGCGCGCTCGATGCTCGAATCGAATCTAACGTCTAACCTAACGTTACGCTAGAAGCTTCTCTCTCACGCACTCTCTCACCAGGCGACGCGTTCACAAACCCATCAGCTCTCGTACAGCTCTGGTGCGCGGGAACATCTGAAAGAACCTCACATGCAAATATATACAAACATAGGTATTTAATAAACAGCATGCGGCGTGACGATACTCGTCACAATATTTATTATTATTTATTTAAAATTAAATGAAATTGGTACTTTTTTCTATATGAAGTTCAAACTCATGATTGTTGCGAGAGTATGGGAGCGAAAGAATAAAGGCGTAGAATATAGTAAATGACTTCTGATTTATTGATTTGTCATTTATACTTCGTAAAACTTAGGTCACTCTGGCCTCAGACAGTCGGAATAACTATTGTCTAGTCGAATTTTCGAATATATAGCTTCAATTTGGATGTTGATGCTGACAACGAAGAAACAAGCCATTTCGGTTTGAAATAGGTTAAATAATAAATACTGAGCATGATGCATACTTCCTCTAGTCTTTTGCGAATACAAGCTATTTTCCTCCACTACACAGTGACCTACCGGAGCAGCACTCCAATCAGCTATAAAAGCTATTTTATATATATATATATATATATATATATATATATATATTAGGGTGACACAAAAATGCACGTGAGTGCCAAATCCCATTTGCCATAACTTTAACCGATAGTTTAGAAGCCGACGAGGCCGACCGAGTTTTTATTTTTTTGATTGAACCATTTTTCGAGTGGCCACATTCATTTTAAAGTTTGTAATCTAAAATAGGCTAGGGTAAGCAGGTGTTCATACGTTTTTGATTATAACTTACAAACTATTAATACTATTTCACATTTGCCTTCAGTAATCTTCTTACAGCATAAATACCAATCGATTGGAAAATGTTTGGTCCAAAAATAATAATAATTAAGAAAGTGAACAGGTGCCGATTTGCTCTAAAATGCTTGATGTTTGGAAGCTTTTTAAGGTCCGATCCGTTGCTGCTAGAGCCTTCAAATTTAAACACAGTAACCTCACGTTCATGTAAAAGTGATTTCCGAAAAAATTTTTCAGAAAAAGTATTTAGAATGGCGAGTACAATCAAATGAAAGTAACGGCTTCAGTTTAAAAATATAGGTGAAAGTAGTAAATTTTTTTTGAGGATAAGCTGACATGATACTTCTAGTGACCCTTGCTGCCTGAAGCGCAGAGACGCGACACATGTTCGACGGCCGTGGATCTTGGCTGTATGTATACTCCAGGTATACTCGTACAGTACTGCTTACTCAGTGGAACACAACTAGCGGCGCTGCGACTCTCCCTCTTCCTCTGCTTGATTTCTCTCTTTCCGAAAAGACTAAGTTGAGCACCCGTACTACGCAGTGATGAAATTTGGAAGGAAAGGAAAGAGGGAAAGTTGTAGCAAAAAAAGGTAGCTGCGGAGGAAAATTCGAACCCTCGGTCGAGCCAGATGTCGGAGGTACCTAGAGAGACCCGCATACCCTACCATAAATCGTACTAATACTGTGTATTGTTCTGTTTATCTCCTCATTAATTTTTTCAGTTACTTTGCACAGAAATTTAGTAAACTTTAAAATGAATGTGGCAACTCGAAAAATGGTTCAATCAAAAAAATAAAAACTCGGTCGGCCTCGTCGACTTCTGGACTATCGGTTACGCTTATGGCAAATGGGATTCGGCACTCACGTGCATTTTTGTGTCACCCTAATATATATATACATATATATATTGCGTTGGAGCTAACAGTAGATTCCCGGTCCTTAATCGGCACATATCGCTCTACTCCCGGCCTTCAGCCGGCGCACATTGTCCCGCTCAGCTCGACTCGAGCCAAACCCCAGACCACCAACCTAGGGCCAATACATCGAATAAATAAAACCAGTCTTACGAAACCCAGACCAGTTTCCCGCGTCCCCTATCTCTAGCAGAGTGACACTGCTTCGAGTAACAGTCTTCGACTCGCGGGTCTCTCGTCGAGGTCTGCAGTCCGCTATGAAGAGAGCGATCGGCGCTCGCTCCCGTCATTCGACTCTGGGCAGTCGAGTCGAGAGGACGGCTGCTGAAGCCTCCTGGACGTCTCTCTCTCTCTTCCTATCTTCTTAGAGCCAGCGTACCCGGCAGTTGTACAGGTGCTAGCCCTGGACGCGAGTAATACGTAAGATCGAAATGTCAGAGAAAAGATCTAAGTATTGGCTCATTTGATTAGGTTTCTAATACGAATACAACCGTAGTATTACATTTGTAAATAATTTCTTTCTCGACCCGTATGCTAAATAAATTACTCGAGTCAAGTAGTTCTGCGGGAACTTTGGAGATAAGTGGTTATGCGGTCACTCTTTTTCAAGGCTCGTAACTAATGCAATTTGCCATTCAAAAAATTCGAGCGTGGCATATTTTTAAAGTTTAACTCATGCCCTTTCCAATGGTGTAATTGAAATTTTCGGAAATTGTTATTAACAATGACAAAAAAAGGCTTAAAGGGAAAAAAGCAAGGTTTTTTCACAATTATTTTTTTTTAATTCATGATTTCAAGAACGTTTTCATTAGCAATGTATCTGGAACCCCTCTAATCAATGAAATAAATGTCCAAACCTAAAAGATACGTGATTTGACGATTGATTTTAAACCTCAGTGTGGTCAAACTGGCGCATATTATAATTGAAATTTTTTTACGAAGACCTACGAATTTTTTATTCAGAAACCACGTACTTTTGGAAAAAATTGTGAAGAGTAATAAGTTCTTAGAATCAGCCAAGGAATACGTACGAATTTTATCAGACCGATCCCAGTAATTTTTTGTTTTTACTAATTAACAATTTTTGAATAATTGAAAAAAATTAAAAAAATTTTTTTAAATTTAAAAAAAGCTGACGAATATATCGGTATAGGTAATTAGATATATATTATACAGTTTGAATGTACTCCACACGGCGTAGCATGCACAAAAACAAAAAAAACGAGTGCACTTAAGTGGTTCTGCGGTAACATTTTTACAAGAACGCAGTTAAGTGATTATGCAATCGACTGGCATTTAAACTATTTGTGCATTTCGGAAATCCTACTATTGTACAATGAAAAAGGGTACTAAGAGCACCTCAAATTGAACATAAAAAAATTTTTTACAAAAAGTCACTTAAGTGGTTCTTCCTGCAAGTCACAGATATAAACTCAATCGGAATCTTGTAAGTTCAATAGTTTTTGCAAAATTAAGAAAAGTCCCTCTACAGAAATTGGATAAAAATCCTGGACGCATTGCAGCAAGCCTCAGCAATAATACACAGCATCAATTTTACAAAAATATTTATTTCATTATGCCCTGGTCGAAAGTTCGCCAAAACATGCATGTTTTACGGCTCGGAAGTTATGCATTACATTCACGATTTTGGTTATAGTCATGCGCAGAAACCGAGTGCGCATTTATTTTCTAGTAACTTTTAGTTGTTTCACTACATTCTAATCTAAATTGTAACATTCTATTCTTTCTATAAGTCTAATTTCTTATTATATAACAAAAACACAATTTATTGTATTTTTACAAAATATGCTTTAATTTATTATTATGTAACCCAAATACAATTTTAAAATAATTATTAAAAAATAATAAAATTTTACAACACCGTAATACAATAAATTGAAGTAATATTTTAACATTCAACATTCTTACTATGATGGCATGAGTAATTATTAAAGTTAATTGTGATATTTTCTTCATAAGTAGCATCCTCAGTAACTAATTTATTGAATTTTATTTTTTTTAGATGAACTATTTTCATCATTCTTAACCTGTACAGAACATTGTTTAAAATTGACTTTAATTTATTGATTATTTAATTTACTAATATGTTGAAAGTGTTCAACATTTTGAAATGGAATGCTTTCCATAAAATTATTGGCGACTATTTGGTTTAATGATTTACTTTGTAGAGGGTTATGAGCTTGTCCTGGTGCATCTGTAGATACATCATCTGGAAAATTTTTAGTAGATGATCATGTCACTGTACTTGTTTTTGTTGAAGTACTTGGGTACATTCATGGCACTCATAATCGAATCGAAATTCTGCTTTTTAGTAACTTTGGAACTTTCAATATATTTTTGGGTGGCAGCGTCTGACTTCCAAGCACCTATATTTTTTACTCTTATCAAACTAGCACCAGAATCTGAAAGAAGAGTTGCACTTATTCTTCATAACTAACAACCAGTATATATATCTGGATTTTCTCAGCTTAAATATAAAGCCACAGTCTTTGGTACTTCTGAAATCTTATGCTTTCCTAAATCTTGTCTCGAACACTTGCCTTTCGCATAATGAATAAAAAATCTCTGTGTGTCCATATCATTTGACCTTAATGATAAATAATTTACTACCTCGTAATAAGGTGCGCAAATCATAAAATTACGAGGATAATCATTTTTGGAATCTCTAATATGTACATTGAAATAACTTCCAAAATCCTGTACATCAGTAATATTAAGATTTACTAATTCACAGCATCTTGTCGCATCACAAACTCCGAAAATAAATTGTCTGAAATGTGTGTGTGTGTGTGTGTGTGTGCGCGCGCGCGCGCGCGTGTGTGTGTGTGTATAAGCCTACCCAAGTCCTCTTTATGAGTCTTATATGGCTCTTCCCACTGCCGGATACCATACAGTGGTACTGGCTAGTAAGGTTCCCTATAGTCGGGATACACGTGCACCACATCGGAATGTAGTCCGCATGCATCTCAACTGGACCTACAGTTTAGCTACACAATGCATCCATTGATTGCGTACAGTGGGATTCGAACCACTGGAGCTTCGAAGTTATAAGACACTCAAGTATATACATACAGGTGTATGTAAACATAGAAGTGTCCCAATGACAGAAAAGCCGAGAGCCGGGATCATATTATACGTATGCACTAATATTGAAAGTTCTAACTAATTTTGATATAATAAATGTGAAACGTACCTTTACAGCTAAGTAGTGATAATCATCACTTGATTCCAAAAAATGTAAAACTTCAGAGCCATTTAAAGTTTTTGCTTGTTTTGGCTTGTAGCCTTTTGAAAAATTTTTTTAAAAACTTTTTAAATTTTGATAAGACGATATGTTGATTTCATGTCGAAGCAGTAATGTAGTATGTAGCATAGACCATCGAGACCATAAGGTGGAAGGCTTAATATTTTTAGATATTTCATTAAAATATACCAGTAAAATAGGCTCTTCCATAGAAGTTGTTTTATTTTTCTTACACCTATTCATGAAATCTTGATAAATTGCTTCATATTTGTCGCAGGATTTCTTTGGCAGCAAATTACTTAAAATCGATCTTCTCTCAGCTTCAAAATCTCTGAGAAGTTCCTCTTGTGCATCCTCATCAAATTGAGACTCTTCTGAATCAGACATATTGTATTGAAATTTGAGGTTATGTTACTTGGACAGTGAAGTCACTTTTAATTTATCAGGGATGAATACCGAACTTCTTAGAGAAAGCACATGTGCCACTTTTTTACAGGGTCCTTGAAACAAGAATAATTATTGTAAACTTCTTCCCTGGCGAGACTGTGTTTGCTCTGCTCGAATCTGTTCGGAATCGAAACACAGACGGAATTAAAACCGCGAAGACCTTCGAGGCGACGACAGCGCTCTCTCTCTCTCTTTCTCTCTCTCATATTCAGTCTCTTGTCTTTTCCCCCATAGATTGAGACGCATGCGCATTCTAATCAATACGCACGCAAGGCACAAGACGACGTTTTAAGATTTATAATACATTTATGATATATTTATACTTTTTTTGGGGTTGCGAACTTTCGACCGTGTATAAAGAAAAATAGTATACGCAACGCACGTGTCCGTTGGTAGGGGCCTCTTTCAGTCAATTTTAAAGTTAGAGAAATGCAATAAAATGCATCTAAAAGAACATAAAAAGCCATAAATTTTCATATAAATTTTTTTTAGATCGGATCAGTAGGAGCTCAGATAATTATGTTTTTCAATCGATGATTACGCCGAAACTATTTGATATTTTTAGTTGAAATTTGGTACAGTGCTTGCTGAATTAATACTTTAAATTATGACATTTCCTTAACAGATTTAGATGGCCAAGTTCGTCTAAAACAACCGATGAACAAAGTGTCATCATCGCGCGGCTGCTCCAATTGGGCAGTGTGGTAGTGAGGGAATCTATGCTACATCGCCGGACGGGTTTCATACATCGTAATTGTCAATTAATTATCTCGGTAACCAAAGCTGCTATTATAACAGGAAATAAGCTAGCATGCTGTCACTTCAGTCTGTTACCATTTCAGCACGCTACCAATTTAGTGTACAGCCAATTCACCGTTGTTATCGATTCACCGTCGCTACCGATTCATCGCTCTTTAACGTAATCGTTTTTTTTTGTACCCGAATGTATCCAAAATACTATTATGAGAAGACAAACATCACATACATATGTTATTTCATAATACTTTTCTCTCGATACTGTAGCGTGAATTACTGTAGTTAAGTCTTTGAATGAATTTAGCTAGCGACATTGACTGCGTAAATAACTGATGCTTACCCTGAGTGTTTTTTAATTCTACCATTTTAATATTAAAAAATTTCTAGTCTTTACACATTCGAACCGAGAACCTCTCGGTAGCAAGTCAGGCGTCTTATTGACTTTGCCGCTACGAGCTCGTGCAATAACTATTGGGTTCATACGTTAAATTGTTTGATGTCCCTGAGAAGGGCTAATTGAATTAAATAATTTTTTTATAATTATATATATAATAATATATATACATAATAATTATATATATAATAATATATATACATTTTTTATAATTAACATCTTTTAAAAAACAATATTTATGCTTGAAAATTAATTTTCGAAAAAAATAATTAATTTTCATACTTCGCGATTGTGTTTCTATTGAGACAAATTTTTTGATAATGATGCTGAACAAAATGCGCCACATCTTCGACACCCAGCCTCTCAATCTCCAGCGAGTGCGCGCAATTACTTACCGCTCGCATCCAGACTACTTAGAGCATTTTTTGGTGTTGTTGCCCAAAGAGATGCGCTATCTTTTTCTCGTGTAATCGCTCGAGCTTCAGCCAATACGCGCAACCGCGAGAGGAGAATAAGTCAGTTCATCTTATTAAAAATCCCACAGTATATTGTTAGGAAAATGTAGGACAGCGGTTGTAAAGCAGTGCTGTGCTAGTTCCAAAAAGTGGTGGGG
Organism: Philotrypesis tridentata; assembly: GCA_018906965.1. Lineage (NCBI taxonomy): Eukaryota > Metazoa > Arthropoda > Insecta > Hymenoptera > Pteromalidae > Philotrypesis > Philotrypesis tridentata. The sequence continues at coordinate 46,001 of JACCIB010000130.1, read as the reverse complement.
CAACTTTCAATAGTGCTGGACCTCTACTAATTAATAACTGATCTTCCTTAAAACTGTCATAATTTTATTATTTAGGCAATCATAATAAAACTGTTTGTATTTTAAAGTGTTTATTGAGACCTTCAATTTAAGCTATTGAACTCTTTAAATTTTAATTTTTCATCTCGCAAATCTATTATTAGCAAGACATGTTTTTTACTGCAGTTTTTTGCGGTGTACACGTTTTTAAATGTTTGGGTAAACCAAATCAAAAGTTTAATATCTCCTTTTACTCCTTAGAACCTGCACTAATAAAATGAGGGGAGCACTTTTTAGTGCAGGTTCTAAGGAGTAAAATGAGATATTAAACTTTTGTTTTGGTGTACCCAAACGTTTAAAAACGTGCACACCGCAAAAAACTGCAGTAAAAAACATGTCTTACTAATAATAGATTTGTGAGATGAAAAAATAATATTTTGAAAAGTTCAATAGCTTAAATTAAAGGTCTCAATAAACACATTAAAATACAAGCAGTTCTATTATGATTGCATAAATAATAACATTTTGACAGCTTTCCAAAAAAAATTGTTTTTAGACGTTTAACACTGTTATAACCCCTTAAGCAGCACCAGGCTTTTGCCTCCCCCAAACAACAACGTGTATTGATTAAGTACTGTATATATTGTTCTGAATAACATTTTTGTTATGTTATTGATAATTGTAGTGTTACGTCCCACCTACACTCTCACCTCATAGGTAGGACATGTATTTGAGAGCATGCAGGATTTTATTTAGATTATTTATGAGCGCGTATATAATTGTTATTAGCGGCTGGGTTTAGACTCGTTACCCGCTCCGATATGTACTTTTAATGTATTTATTTGACTTACCTTTTTCTGCTTCACTTGTCTTATTTTGCTGCTGCTGCTATCCTCGTCTTTTTCTTCCTGCTTTTCTGCTTTTATCGTTTCTGCTAACTTGTAGATTGTAGGATTGAATGGCTTTGCAAATGATTACACCTCACGTTTAAAAATATATTTGTTTCTTTATTCAAAATCTAGTACTTAGAAGTACAATAAATATCTCCGCAATTGACGAACCGCGAGGTACGGAGTTCGGACTTAAACACGAGACTAATTAAAATGAGGCCAATTCGACTCTTTTAAAGCCCGAATACGTTGACCAACTCTTAATGTGTAACGCTTAATAATCAGTTTTAAAGTATAACGATTGCCGAATAAGTAACACATGCTGACATGTGTTACAAAATTACAGCGCGCATTCAAAATATAACGTTTCGAAATTGACATCATCATTTGTGTTTTGAATTTTGAAAAAATAGTTTAAATTAATAAATAATAGATTTAAAAATAAATAACGTCGTAGGACGTTACAGTAGCTATAACACGACAACTTCATGGTTTCATGGTTGAGAGTGCTGTAGCTTCATTGTAACTGAAATACCATTGGTTTCGTCACTCAACCAATGAATGAAACGTCTGACAATTTCGATACTGTATATAAGGAAATCCGTATTTTTCATTCATTTTTGTGTTCCCCAAAAATTGTAAAAAAATCTCGGACTACATCAACCGAATAAAGTTTTTTCTGTTCTATAGAACGTACAGAATAAGAAAAAATAGTGTACCCACGAAAATGATTTCGTGACAGTATTTTTTTGTCAATTTTTGTAATTTTATACATAGATTATTACGCATTTTTTACCAAAATATTCTAGGTTTTTTTCGAATGCAAGGCTAAATAGGCTTATAAAGAGGCTTAAAATAGGCTAAAGCTGTCATTTGAACCCAAATTAATCTAAATCGGATGCACTGATCAAAAGTCAAGTACTTTTGAAATAAACGAATTTTGCTTCAGACTCCCTTTAGACTGTCACGAAAATTCTAATGTAGTTGCTTCTAATGCTCGATGTTGGTAAAATGAAAAATTGAAAATCTAATCATCTCTTCAAGCCAATAATTTTTTATTTAGCCAACCTTTCGAGCCCAGCAAGGCTCCTTTTCGGGACTGTACAATATTAAAATAATGAATATATACAAATGGAATTACAAAAAATGTTTTAAACAAAATATAATTTAAAATTGTTGAAGGAGAATAATTATGCATTTCTTCGAGCCACATAGAAACTTTATTGAACGCTGACGTTTCGAAACAAAATTATCCTTATGGTGACAATGACCTACCGAACACACACTACCGGTGCCGCCAGGTGTTGATACGACACCGGTGGAGATCACTAATCGACTAACTTCAATCCACGCGCACGTTACTATTTATATACAGAAACCCCCCATACACCAGCGCACACTATTTTACATAAATAATAATCTTAAGCTACAGACGAAGTTCAATGCGCAGATCTACAGTAAGGGGCACACATACGATTCTAGGTGGTGGCAATCATTTCTTACCATGCGGCAAGGCCAAGAACCCGCGCAGCAAGGTCGAACGCTCCTTCCATCACTACATCAGACTGATGTAGTATGGCCGAAGCGTTGCTTAGCAACTTGGACTCCCAGTCCTCCCACTGGGATGTGCCGCTCCGCCCAACCCAGCCAGCCAATCACTATCGTACACACCGGGGGTTTTTTCTCTGGGGGTCTGGATCTATAAGATAATTTAGTGTTTTGTAATTTATTTATTTACTTAGTTATTTGTATTTTAGCCTTAAACTTTTAAGATTCAGAATGGTTCTCGTCAGTATGTTCATCATTTTTATTTTATTGGTAATTTTAAATTATGTTTTGCGTAAAAAATTTTTTGTAATTCCAATTGTATATATTCATTATTTTAATATTTGCGACGGAGATTCCGTCGTGAAAGCTTAGTAGCTTCCCTGCAGACACCCGAGACCGAGCAGAATGAACATGCTCTAACGCACGGATGTTTATAGGGGAGAATACCGAGCCGTAGCCGGCACCGAGCCGCGCCGTAGAAGGAGAGAGAACGCACGAGGAGAACAGCAGCTGGCCGAGTCGCCGCTGTGACCTCACGGCCGCCGAACTACGAGAGAGCTCACGGAGTAGGAGCCCCGCCGACTACCACACGCGGCCGCGCAGGGCCAGCAGGCGCACCGACGGGACACAGCCGCCGCCATGACACCACCGAGAAACACGAGGCGACAGCGAGCGTATAGCACACAGCGAGCGGCAGAGCCGCATATATATAAGTGAGCGAACGAGCGTATGTGCGTGCGCAACCGAGAGAGCGTGAAAGAGAGAGATAGAGAGAATGTAAATTGCCGAGTGAAGGCCTGCGAACCCCACTGTACGAGCGTGGAGGGAATATTGGGTCGAAGTGGAGACGCAAGTGTCGTCCACAATGATTGCTAGAAGTAAAATTATATGTACCCGCCGAAGCCGTGAGATGAGAAAGCCGAAATTGCGTGTAAGGAAATTTGTAATTGCCGCGATTGGAAAAAATTATGCGAACAGTCACGTGACGGGCCGCGGATGAAATGTGTGTGAGAGCCGGGAAGAGCGGCGAAGCAAGCGCGAGCATTTTTTCTTAGAGTTTTCACCAGCGAATTTTTAAAGTTCAGTGAGTTGTCGAGTCCAGGAGTCCATAAACTTCACCCGTGTATCCGCAGTATTCGCACTTTTTAGAGCACGAGCAGGCGCCGTACGGGAAGAAGGAAGCGAACGAGAGATTAGAGAACGTAAGAAAACTGTAATCGCCGTAGCCACGTGTGCCACGCACCGGAGCTCGAGTCTCCGAGGAAAGAAGTGTCGTCTGCTCTCGAAGAAAGTGCGTAATAAATAGTCATTCATTGTAAACGTGTGTTTTTTAATTTTCACCGGAAAACATACTGAGTGGCTAACGACCCCGAGAGATAAACCAAGAGTCTCAGCCGGGCCAGTAGCCTGTTCCTTAGCTTCGCGTCGCGGTCAAGGCGCCCCATTATCCCTAAACACACAAATTCGGTCGCGACGCGAGCCGCAGGAAGAACACTGAGGACGGGCGAGGAGAACTGTCGTCCCCCTCGCGCCCACTTTCTGCCGTGTCACATATTATACGTCCCGAAGAGGAGCCTTACCGGGCTCGAAACTTTGGCAAAATAAAAAATTATTAGCTCAAAGAAATGATTAGATTTTCAATTTTTCATGTTACGAAAATTCTCTATTTTAAATGCTTTTTTTAAATACTCGTAACTTTTGAATCAGTGACTCAATTTTAACATCTAATAGCTCAAATTAAAGCTCTTTTCTCCTAATTTTCTGTCAATGAGTCTAAATTAAATTTTTTTAATATAGTGAGCTACATATTTGCTTTCAAAAAATGAGGTACTCGTTCTAGTCGCTTCCATGTATAGCATGGCTTGTCCGACTCGGATACCGCGTATGGATATACAAGAATCGCGAAGGTGGCAGGGGACGGGGTAGTGAAATAATTAAACACGCGTGAAATAAAGAGAACTAGAAACATGTATTGTAAGGAATGAATATTATACAGCGCTCAATTACATGAGCGTGTGCGCGCCACCATACACTACGCGAAAGAAAGAGAGAGAGAGAGAGAGAGAAAGAGAGACGGGGCTCAATCGCCCGAATACGGAGAGTGAGAGAGAGAAGGTACTCACAATTGCACGTCGGTGCTAGGGGGTCTATCCGCTCTCGAGCGTAGTATGTATAACGTAATAATCGGTGTCCGATCTCGATATTTTAAAATGGCGTCTTATTGCAAAATTATTTACCCTAAAATTTCAAATTCATTTCAAAATTGCCCATGGAACGACAATCGGATCCAACCACTTTAAATCGACTGCTTATGGCGTACTTAATAAACGCTAAAAAGAACTTTTTAAAAAATTAATATTTAACAATATTTTTAACAATAAATAGTTTTTATTTTCGCCAATTTTAAAGTTAGAGAAATGCGGTATAATGCATCTTAAAGTACGTAAAAAACCATGAATTTTCATATAAATTTTGTTAAAATCGGACCATTAGGAACCGAGATACGAATTTTTTTTCAATCGATGATTATGCCGAAAGTACTTGATATTTTTTGCTGAAATTCAGCACAGTGCTTGTTTAAATGATACTTTAAATGATGACATTTTACCTGATAGCTCTAGATGCCCTAGTTTGTTGAAAACGGCTGACGAACAACGCGTACTCAGCGCGCGCGGCCGCGCGACTCGTACACTTTAGTTGTTAATCGATTATCTCGGCAACTACAGCTGCTATCAAAATAAATTTTGTTTTGATTTAACGTTTCTTTTCCTCAGCTTTAACGCCACGTAAACTAAATTGTCATAAGTGCAATGCGAACACCCGAAATTGTCATGTTTTTAAAAAAAAAATCCTTTTTCTGCTATTTAAACAACTTTTACACGCTGTAACGAGAGATTAGACCGCGCTATTCGAATAGCGCGCGCTCGTTATGTCGCACGATGTGAACGTAGCAGCAAGCTTCGTTCGTGTATTATGGTGAGGGATGCGCGGGGGAAGAATAGGATAAGGCCCGCGCGCCGAATAGATCAGATTTTATTTGACCGTGCTGGTAGGTACCTCGTGCGTTAGGTACACCGTTTGCGAGGCCACCGTTAGTGCCCGAGGTAGATCGACTCGTCCACAGAGGAGCTCTAGGCTGTGTTCGTCTTCAACACCCGGATTGTAGGAGAAGGGACGCCTTCTCTGTACCAATCGACAGCACCCGACCGAGATACCCGTAGGAGAGTTGACGGCTCGTGATAGTATCGAGGAAGCGACGCACACCTCGTGCTAATAGTAAGTCGAATCTCGTAAGAACATTTCCTCGACAAGGTCGCCGACAGACGAGTATTCTCGACCACAGAATACTCGTCTCTTCCTTGATTGAGAGCGTACGAGAATCTCTCCGCTGTCGCGCGTGCGAATGTCTATGCGGATTATTATATTACTTTCTTGATTTTACAATATACGAGTCTCCGACTCATTTTTTTAGCATAAATAACCGAGTATTTATTTCCCGTATCATCGCTTCGTCTTCTTGATTTCCGAACCCGAAAGAACTATTCTTTGCACATTAAGTGTGATGCTCGGGCGCATCACACATTTGTACACGCTGCATTTGGCCGCGTAAACGTTAATACGCAGGTTGCCGAGGAGCTACGTCGGGGTATCAGTATAGAAGCTAAAGGTAAGACTCGGTGACGCGGCGACATACTGTGGTCGCCGTGACAAAGCCAAATTGCCCCGTTACAACGCATATATCATGCACATACAAACATGGAAATAATTATTTGCTCAATATGTGCATATGAAAGTTGCGAAAATGTTGTGTATTTAGCAGAAAAAGGATTTTTTTTAAAAATGACAATTTCGGGTGTTCGCATTGCACTGATAACAATTTAGTTTACGTGGCGTTAAAGCTGAGAAAAAAGCACGTTAAATCAAAACAAAATTGATTTCGATAGCAGCTTTAGTTGTCCAGATAATCGATTAACAACTAAAGTGTACGAATCCTGTCCGCCGCCGCGCGGCGGTGCCCCCACCACCGCGCCGCGCGGCCGCAGGCGCTGAATTCGCGTTGTTCGTCAGCCGTTTTAAACGAACTAAGGCATCTAGAGCTATCGGGTACAATGTAATTATTTAAAGTATCATTTAAACAAGCACTGTGCTGAATATCAGCAAAAAATATCAAGTACTTTTGGCATAATCATCGATTGAAAAAAAATTCGTATCTCGGTTCCTAATGGTCCGATCTTGACAAAATTTATATGAAAATTCATGGTCATTATACCGCGTTTCTCTAACTTTAAAATTGGCGAAAATAAAAACTATTTATTGTCAAAAACACTGTTAAATATTAATTTTTTAAAAAGTTCTTTTTAGCGTTTATTAAGTACGCCATAAGCAGTCGATTAAAGGCAGTTGGATTCGATTATCGTTCCATGGGCAATTTTGAAATGAATTTGAAATTTTAGGGTAAATAATTTTGCAATAAGACGCCATTTTAAAATATCGAGATCGGGCATCGATTATTACGTTGTACATACTAAATGTCATATTTAAGAGCTTTTCTGATGCCAATAATCTTTTTTTTTTTTTTGAAAACTGTGACAATATCAAAAATCGAAAAAAAAAGTTTTTTTGTTTAACAATTTTACGATGAAAAAAGTTAATTTCGCATTCGGGAACATATGTTTCTTATTGGAAATTCAATTCTGAAGAAATTTTGCCCCTACCATTTTTTGCGTAAAATGAGTGGCAAAAGAATTGTTCGCGAAAAACTGAAAAAAGTGCTTTTTTGAAGTTTATTTTGCAATAATAACAATGTTCCCAATCAGGTCCGAAGTCGACAACTTAGGGTTACTTTCAGTACGTTATGACTAACATATTTCGATACAATAAAACTAAATCTAGACGGGCTAATGGGCGTTCTCTCTTTATATCGGCCTAATAGTAGACACTCTCTCTCTCTCTCTCTCTCTCTCTGTCTCTCTCGCTTACCCAGTGTCCTCTGGTGATCTCTAGAACAGAATAAGCATTAGTACATGTAACTACGGCATACACCCGGAGAGGCGGTAACGTGCGTATTATATATGCGACCGTTATAATATGTAAAAAAATTTAACTTAAACCTATTGACAGAAAAATAGAAGAAAAGAGCTTTAATTTGAGCTATTAAACATTAAAATCAAATCAATGAATCAAATGTTACGAGTATAAATACGTAAAATCGAGAATTTTCGTAACAGCCTAAAGGGAGTCTGAAGCAAAAGTCCTTTATTTCACAAGTACGGGACTTTTGATCAGTGCATCCGATTTAGATTAATTTGTGTTCAAATGACATCTTTAGTATATTTTAAGCCTATTTATACGTGTATTTAGCCTTGCATTCGAAAAAACCTAGAATATTTTGCTAAAAAATGCGTAATAATCTTTGCATAAAATTACAAAAATTGCCAAAAAAATACTGTCACGAAATCATTTTCGTGGGTACACTATTTTTCCTTGTTCTGTCCGTTCTATTGAACAGAAAAAACCTTATCCGGTCGATGTATCCAGAGATATTTTTTCGCAACTTTTGGAGCCAAAAAAGTGATTGAAAAATACGGATCTCCTCATATGCTGTAGAACGCTATGCCCCAAAAATTTTACACATCCAAAAATATACTATCCCTCCTCGTAGATTTTTTATTTACGCTGGAAATTTTAACGTAACTGACATGTTAAAAAATAGAAAAAATAATAAAATTCATCCTTAAAAATTTTAGAAAAGTTTTTAGAGCTGCGAAGTTTTTGTAAATTGGATATAAAATGCAAGTGTAAAATGACCAAAATGATATTTTTTATACGTCTTTTCTAAAATACAGTGTACAATAATGGGGTCAATTTCAAGTTCAGATGTTGAAAATATCACCTTACAAGTACACCTGAGTTAAAATGAAACTTGGAATTTTCGCGACTCCTGCCTTGTTCTGCGGATGTTACCTGACGTATGGTGACCGATCACGCTGACGCCGTTTTCCATTGGGAGATTAGGTCAACTTACTTCCCACAGTAAACGGGACGTTGCATGACCGGTCAGCTGACGTGCGTAGAATTCATTTTAATTCATGTGTACATAAGTACAACTTACTTAAAACGTCAGGCCTGGGTTAAAATATTGAAAAAATCGATTTTTTTTACCTTTTTTACAGAAAATTTTCCGTAGAATCTGCTGGTGAAACCCGTTTTAACTCAATTTTTTTTGCAAAGATATACCCAAAAAAACTGAAAAAATGTTCATAGGTAATTTTCGAAAAATGATGATTTATTCGACAATATTTACTAGCACTAAATAATATTGTTTGAATATTTTCCATACATGATTTCTATATAAAATTTTCTGTAGAATACGATAATAAAATCCATTTTACAAGAAAATACCATTTTGATTATTAACAAATTAGTGCAATAATTTAGTATAAGAACACGAGAGATAACAGATTTTCAACTTACCGGCTTACTGACTGAACCATATGGAGTAAATGGTGATAATTGGTCTATAATTCTATTTTGCCTAGCTCACACCAAGAAAACTATTTTTTCAAAAATAAACGCTGTGCATTTTCAAATTCGCTATCTAGTTTTGTAAAAACTATTTAATTTATTTAATAGTTTTATAAAAGTTTCAGTATTCGTAATTAAAAATTTTATTTAAAAGTGAGTGTATAAGTGAATTTATTTTAACAATTGAAAAAGACAATTCAAGATGAGTCTAGACTCAAGAGTTAGAGAGCCTGGATCATTTTCACACGGAAAACACATATTTGAAAGAGCGAAGAGGAGAGGAAAGTTTTTCATGACAAGAAGCAAGGAAAAAACCAGTCAGCGCAAACACCTACAAATCAGCAGCAATCACCATCAAGAGCATCGAGCATCAATTCAACATCAAGAAACCATCACCAACGACAAACAAGTACAGTGGCCAGCACTTGAAGAAATATACCTGATGCACTTACATCAACATCTAGAACACTGCATCAAAGAACTGATGCTCCGTCAAGCTCCTGACAGAAATTAAAAGGAGAATACAAAGAAGCTGATAAGACCAAGAATAGAATATTTGACATTTCCTTACTGTACCCAGGATTACAGGGGTTTCTGGCCTGTAAAGCTTGGGGTAGGGATGTCAAATTTGAGGAAATCGATACAAGAGGTCTCGGCACTATACTATCTACCACCTGCACTGGGTGCCACAAAGCTGCTTTCATTGAGTCAAGTAGAAAAATTGGTAAGCAACGTAAAGCATATGAAATCAATAGACATTTAGTTTTAGCTATGAGACTCCTTGGACACGGTCATACTGATTTAAACTGATTTCTGTGGAGTAATGGATTTATTAACTCCAATTTCTCATATTAATAATAAATCAAGATTTAAAAGCAGCAACTTAAAGTGTAGCTGAGGACTCAATGAGAGCAGTTATGCAAGAAGACTGCAGCCGTGAAACTCAAGAGGATGACCGTGAGACTGTTTCGGGTGATGGTTCTTGGAGGAAGCGAAGTCACTCTTCCCTTCAAGGTGTATAAGCACTGATACGCGATGCTAACGGAAAAGTGATTGACATGTCTCCCAAATAAACCTTTTTAAAGTCTGCAAAAATCATCCTGAAGAGGATAGTGCGCAGGACAAAGACTGGTTCGAGACTCATCAAGATAGGTGAGTTCAGCCAATCACCAAGGTAATTCTGGAAAGATGGAAGTCGATGGTATTGTTGAAATATTTCAACGATCTGATACAATCCATGTAGGGAAATACGAAAATTACATTGGTAATGGCGATACAAAAGTCTACAAAGCTCTTTGCAATGTCCAACTATATGAAGACTTCACCATTCAGAAGAAAGAACATGTGCAGAAGTGAATGGGAACACGAGTAAGAAACCTGAAGAAGAGCTCGGCAGGAAAGAGTTTATCTGATGGCGTAGGCATTGGTGGAAAAACCCGTCTAACTACTCTGAGTATTGAACAGTTGACAAAGTAGTATGGTAACGCCATTCGAGGCCATAATGATTCAGTTGAAAAAATGTCGAATGCCATTTCGGCAACAATTTTTCACAAACAGTCGACTGATCAGGAGCCCAAACACCACCTTTGTCCTGCAGGAACACGAAGTTGGTGCAAATGGTAGGCAGCTAAAGCCAACAACAACCTGAAGAACTTTCACCACAAAGATTCCATTCCTCTTGCAGTTATGGACGCAATTGAGCCAATTTACAAAGACTTGACAGATCCTGGCTTGCTTGAGAGATGCGTTGGAGGCTACATACAAAACAACAACGAGAGCTTCAACCAATCTGTTTGGAAGATCATCCCCAAGCACAGTTTTAGTGGTTTTGTATTTTGGAAATTGGAGTCTACATTGCTTTCTCTTCATTCAATAACGGCAAAGCTGAAATCCTGGACATCATGAGCAGACTGAATCCCACTTTTCTGGTCTGACAAAAAAGCAGCAGGATCTACATTGCAAGCACGTCAAGCTCGAAGGAAGAGAAATCATCCAGATGATGATTCTTACAGAGCTAGTGCACATTGAAACCATAACCCTGCATTTCATTTCACTACAGATATGTGCTTAACCCTACATCACACTTCTTATCACACAATAACACACAAAAACTGCATCACTATACTTATACTGAAACACATAAAATCATACAATTTTTTTCATTTTTTTTATAAACATGAATCACATGCAAACCCTGTGTAAACACGGTCTCTTTCTTTGTACATACAGACTGCAAACACAACAGCAAGCCAGTCAGCTGATAATCAGTAGAGTTGTCTGCTTTCCAGTGTAACTTTTCATTCACAAGCTCATCTGAACAAGTTTCTGTATAACCTTCAAATTGGTGCTCTTGTAGTATATTTATTTGAAGCAAGAAAACTTCTGGTAAGCATATTATAATTATTCATATAATATTCAGTATAATTTACTTTATTAATTATTTGTAGTAATTTTAGTATTTTTTTTTTCATGGTATATACATACACAATAAATGGTTTTTCTGTGAAATAAAATGTATATATGTAAGAGAAAAACTAATTTGTCAAAAAATTTCTATTTTATAATTTAAAATAGAATATTAATTTAATGTGCTTGTTGGCTTTATCGATCTCTCCGAGGCAATCGTGTAGAAAAGGGTTAAAATAAAAAGGCCCTTTTCTTATATCGTCAACGTTTCGGCGAACATTGTCGCCCTCATCAGGACACTGTCGAAAGTTTTTATTGTAAATATAAATATAAAGTTACAGAACAATTTAAAAAAAAAACAATATTTTTAGAGAACTTACATATCGGAGCTGTCGTGATTTTTGCCAACAAGCACATTAAACAACTACCGAGGGATAAAGTCATATTTAGATTGTGTGACATACACATCTAAGAATACATTAAATATTAATTTAAAGTATAAAATAATTCTTTTTTCGTGATTTGTCATTTTCTGTTGCAGAGAAGCTGTTTGGACCCGGATCTTCATCAAATTCACAGAAATGACTAGTGTACAACAATTTTCAAGGAAATAAGATCCTGATGCTGAATAAAAATGGTAAGTATATTTTATTTGACTAAATATATAACAAAACTTTAACTGCATTTTTGTCAGTTTTTGTTTTTTTTATGATTTCAGGTCACTTGCCGTAAGGTTTCTCTGCCATGGATGGACCAATCGGGCTCAAACTTTAAAGAAACCTTTGGAGTGGGTTTTTTTATAGAATAACTGGAACAGAATTCAGAAAGGTAAGTAAGAAATAGTGGATGTTATTTATGTCAATATACGTAACATTCACTATAATTACTAATACTTTCAACATAATTGTAGCTAATTATTTAAAATTGTTGTTTTTCAGGAATCCGCTCCATTTATTCTAAGAAGATTTTCCATCCTGATTTTTAGTACCCGGATCCAGAGATATCATACGGCAAGTAAGTAAAAATACATAAAATGACTATTTTATAACTTGTTTAATATATAGAATATAGAGTTATTAGTGATATACATATGTATTTTGTTGGTGAAAGTGAAGTATTTTGTGCATATATTTATGAGAAAAAAATGTTTTAATGTAGAATTAAAAATAAAATTTTTTGTTAATCTAACAATTTTTTTTCGGAATTTAACTCAGGCCTGACCCCATAAGCACATGAATTCAGTCATTCACCATTTTTCAAACTAACTGAAGGATACAAATATTATTAAAGTTATCATTCTATTCAAAGGAATATTTATTCTTTTCAAGGAAGACCGCAGATTTTTATAATATATGAAAAAAAAAACAAAGAAATTATCCATTCCAAATACAAACCACCACTATTTGAAGAGCATTAAACAATGGTTTCTATTTTGAAGATCTCAATGTTATCTGCAATTGATCTTTCAAAATAGTGAAAGTCAATGAGATATTAAATAATTTCTATTTTGAATGCAGTAAAATGCACTTATAAGTAGGGATTAATGGTAATAATGGAACGCATTTAAAGGTTACGCAATCTGTTTAAAAATACACTTTTCTCAAAAGAAAACTTTGGCAATTATAAGCTTCGATCTCCAATAAGTTTTTTTAATATACTATTTATTACAAAAAAAATGAAAACTGCGAAAACGAAAATGTTGGGAAGGTCATGAAATCATGGTATAAATTGCCAAGTACAACTTCGATTTGTAGTCTTTCGAATCAATTCGTGTTTTAATACGATGATTTTTCAAATTTTAGATTAGTCAAGAAATTAAAATAATCAAGGTAAAGTTAGTGTGATTTTTTTATTACATCATATAAAATATTTAAAATTTCACCTTGGGCAGGTTATGACATCTTTGAATAAATTGTCAAGTATAACTTCGATGTGAAGTCTTTCGAATCAATTCTTAGTTTCATTCATATAATAATAATAAAGCAGTTTATTAAAATGTTAAATACAGACATTTTTTGAAAATTCAAGATGGCAGATCGAATATGGCGGACGGGAACGTCAAAAAATAGAGATTTTGAAAAAAAATTGCTATCGGGCCTTGAATTGTTCAGATGTTTTAAGTTTTTGTGACTTTTTTAAAGGTATTATAATTGACTTGAATTTGTAATTAATTTATTTGTTTTCTTGTAATTTATTTTTTATTTTTATATTTTTTGGTTTTGAAGCCCTGACGAGGAGCTGTACCTGCTCGAAACGTCGGCGACAATAAAGTTATATTTGCTCGAAGAGATGCATAGTTTCCAATTATCCTAAATACTTTAGGATTATGATTATTATCCTTTAGGATTATCGACATCGACAGCAAGGATGAGTGCTTCAAGACAGGTACTGAAACTTTTCAATATTATTCCGAAAACACATATCTGAGCCGTAAGACTTTGCATACTTCTTTGTGACACATGAGGAAAGAAGTCTGCAAAGTTCTGTAACAATTGCATGCGTCTTGTTTGAGCTGTAGAGGTTGGAAGCACTGCTATATGGGCTATGGCAGCGTTGCCTGTTTTAAGGCAAGCACCGTATTTTTTCATTATAAATAAAAAACTGGATATAGTTAATAAATGAGACCTCACACCTACTTTTCTCATACATTAAAAAACAAATCTAAAACAAGTATACCACAGGCAGCACCAAGGATAGACTTACAATTTTTAAAGGATATCAAAAATTTTGAACATTGTGACGAGTATCGTCACGCCGCATGCTATTTATTGAATACATATGTTTGTATATATTTGCATGTAAGGTTCATTCAGATGTTCCCGCGCACCAGAGCTGTTCGAGAGCGGATGGGTTTGTGAACGCGCCGCCTGGTGAGAGAGTGCGTGTGAGAGAGAAGCTTGTATCGTCAGTTTAGGCCGGAGCGAGATTCGATTCGAGCATCGAGCATGCGTGTTGTATATCAGGAGAGCGTCTATCCCGGCGATATAGTTATTTTGTATTGTTTATCATTACGATAATTGCGATTACGCGTGTGAGTGGAGAGATACTCTACACCGTTGCGAGAGCCTACTGTTTACCAGCTAGCTGGATCGGAGCGAGACCGCAGTTTTAGGCTGATTATTGTGTTAGCGTCCTCCGCATTTTTCTGTAAGTATCAGCTTCTCTCTTTCACTCTCACCAGCGCGTTCAACAATATTAGCTTTCTATTGACCGTAAGATTGCGTGCTAACGAAGCACACTTGTACATTTATTCTGTTGTAATTTTCTGATTGAATTAACATAATATATGCAATAGCCTTTTACCGAACGTCACGTGTGTGTTTCATTTGTGAGTTTTACGTATTAGCCCTGTTCCCCTTTTATCTAAAACCCACAGAGAATCAAAGTAGAATAATCTAAATTTAACGTGGTCAATCCCCGTTACAACATATAAGTGCCAAAATTTCCCAAGCTATTTTAAATAAAATGGATAATCATCTATGGTACTTGGGAAATGAGCTCATTGCTTTGGCATTATTTCATGATTTTTTCTCCCGTGACTGCATAAAGTCAATATGTACGGCGATGCAGGCTTCGAACAGCGATAAACATTTAAAAAGGCTGAGCTTATTTTAAGTAAAAAAGAATCATTATTAGATTTAAATATTGAAGATTTTGCTAATAATCACACATTTTCGTTGAAAAACTTAAACTAAGGTCAGATTTTGTAAATGTTGATCCTGAGCAATGGGAGAAAAGAGCCAATTACATAACGGCAAAACGTGTGGTAGAAAACTTACTCGTTGTTAATGATATTCCAGAAAGAGCTGTACATTTCGTAGCTCAATATAATCTTACTTTAACAAATAATAAGTCGTGCCGGAAAAACATTTTACAAGACGTTAACAAATATCAAACATTTTCCTAAGATGGTAATAGAAGTACATTAAAGAAGTCATTATCAGATTTTATATTTTCATAAATAAATAAGATTATATTAAGGTATGAAATAAGCTAAATGAAATTAATTTATCCGTTTGAATATATCAATATAGTAAATATTATTAAACTTGAAATTTATTGATAATTTTTAAGCATATTAAAATAGTATTTAATATTAATATTATTATTAATCTCTCTATAATTTATGTAAATGTAACTTAAAATTCTTTAAAATTTTTACTAATTAATTATTTACAAATATTATAAGGAATAACATTTAAAAAGAAATTTTTATATTTGATCTTCTACGTACGCATTGTGCAGAAAAATTAAAATTAAAAAAAATAAATATTTTGTTTAAAGCATTGTTTGTAATAAATTTATTGTTATTCAGAAAAATAAAGAGAAAGAAAAGTCCATAGAAAAAAAGGGTCGGGGAATTCTCTTGATCCTTTTTTTTCTCCTCGTTCTGTTCGTTTGACATGTGTTGCAGTCTTGCATATGCTCCTGCAGCAGGTCGAGGGACATGCTGTTAAAGTATCATGTCAACTTAACTCCAAAATAATTTATGACTTTCACCCACATTTTGAACTGCAACTTTTAGTCTTTAACTCGCAATTTAGGGGAGTTGTGAATAAAATTTGTTGAGAATTTTTTCGTTAATCAACAGTACGGACATAAAAGTAGAAGTACGCCCAAGCAGCAAGTCTGAGGGAGCAATAGATCTTCTGCAAACGCCCTTCGAAAATGCCCATTTTCAGCGAAAAAAATGATAAATATTTTACAGAATAAACTGGTGCTATTCTTTGGTGCTATTGCCTTTTAAAAGTGTTAAAGTTTTATATGAAAAAAGAAAATAATATGAAATTAAATTATTTAACGTACATACTGCAAAACTGAAATCAGAGCTCGATACCCTATAAGAAATATATTGTGACGTTCCCATTACTTGTGCGAACAGTAGTCGGTTAGAGGGGGAGAGTCTTAAGGAGGGAAAGTGTACGGGGTTATTCTACATCAGAAATCCAGGCGTGGACGACATTGGATTTCTTATATATCCCTGCGCCTATGCAAGATCTAAGGCAGATGTTGCATAGGGGTGGTTGCTCGACTGGGTGCAGCTCGGAGTACCTCCCCTGCACAAGCACGCAGTCTTAGACTCGTATTTACTTGCTCGTAAATATCTGGTAGAGCAGAATGATTAAGTCGAGAGCCCAAGCGTGAGAAATGGGACTCCACCAATCACCCCTGGAAGTAGCTCATTCGTGGAATAATCCTTCAATCATCACGGATCATGAAGGTTACCCACTATGAGTGAGGGGGTGGTTTCAAAAGATATTATCCGTATTTATGAAAAAAGATAAGATTTTATTGATTAATAAAGCGTTTAGAAGTACTGGCGGCCACATAGGTTAAAGTGTGTGAAAGACTTGCGGAGGTCGTCTGAGCAATTGCTCGTAACTCCCTATAGCTAATCTCCGAGATACCAGAAAGTCAGAGCCCATGCGAAGGAAGGGGTCTGACTCCTAGCGCTCGCCAGTCAGAAGTGGCTTTTCCTATGCTGTGCTTGCCCTTTTATACTCTTCTCGGCCTCTTGGTCTCGTCTTGGTGCCGCCTGGTGTCATTCCTTGTACCTGCGTTGTCTTCTGCGCCATCTGGTCGGTTGTTCACCGACTGCCGCCGGTTTACCGACTGCTGCTCCCTGCATTGCCGTCTCAGTGCCCCCCAATAAAAAATGTCACGACGAAGTGAGCGTTTTTTATTTTTGCGGTAATGACGGGAGACGAGAGGGTTTTATATAGTTGTACGCGGAACAAATTTTTGTTTTTGATTTTGTGTTTTTTATTTCACTTTACCCGGAGTTAAAGAAGCTTTCGTACTCTTCTATGGATCAGTCATTTGCCTATATCCCGTTCATTTCGTCGATTATTTTTTTTATTTTTTCTTCGTCCTCTGCCTTTTTTTCTTCCGCCCGACGCTTCACCAATTGTCTCCTCGCTTCCTCCCTCCAGGAGTGATCCGCTGTTGCCTCCGTGATGTTTCTCGGCGTGTACGGCTTAGGCTTCGAAGTTGCCATACACGGCCTTGTTGTTGTGCGGGTTATACCCATGTTGATGCTCTGGCGTATACATTGTATTTGTGTTATCGTATTGATTCATGTGTGTGTTTTTCTTCTTTTTTATTATTTTTTTTCTCTACCTTTGGAGGTGATGTTGTTGAAATTGGTGTTGTTGGTGGCGTTGGAGGCGCTGTCGGTGTTGGAGGCGCTGGGGGCACTGCCATGAGTGACGGCGTTTGAGTGACTCGGCACGGCTTGCGCATTGTCTGCGAGGCTCGCCCGGGTGCTGGTGTCCCTTCTGCTGCCGCGAATGTCCCGGCTCTCCCCATTTTAATTTGCACGCCTGTGCAGGTGTATGTATCCACCCAACACATCAGCTGGCGCTTCAATAGGAACTGATGGTTCACCTGGGTGTCCTGGTCACACACTCCTATTCCCCTGGTTTGCATAGCTGCGTTCACTTTCTTCATGATCATCAGGTATGTTATACTTGTCAAATTTTGATGAGTACTGATCAATATTCGTGTTCATTTCGCTATTTATTGATTTCATGTACTATTCGGTTATTCCTTCAGTTGATTCTTCTGTGAATTTGTTGGCTCTTAATCCTTTGTTTTGGTTTCGCGAGTAGCCTGTTTGTATACTCCGTATAAGTGAAATAAAATGTTTACATATACTACATTTATTCTTGTATGTCCGTGTAATACGGCTTCAAATTATTTAGGTGAAAATTTCCTCTCCTTTTTCTCGTCATTATGTCTATAATTACGTATGTGTCGGTATCTATATTTTTTAGTATTTCATACGGACCTTCATATATATCTAGGAATTTAACGATTTTTCCCGTTTCTGAATCTGATACATTCAATGCCTTTATTAATACTTTGTCGCCCGGTTCGAATGTAAAATGCTTCGTGAACCTATTTTTCTTGACTGCTCTGCTTTTTGTTATACACTCGATTCTTTCGCTTGCTAACGCTATTCTTTTTTCATGAGACTCGTCTTGATTTGACGGAGGTATGTACAAGTATTTTTCCCAAATTCTTTGCGGTTTTGTATTTGAGTGTAATTCTAATGGTGTACAATTCGTCGTTTCATAATGAGTCTCATTTATGATTTGTTGAATAATTTTTACGTATTTTGCCCAACTCTTGTGTTTATCTATTATAAATGTTTTGAAGAATCTACCCAATTCACGGTGTACTCGTTCTACTATGTTACTTTGTCTTATTGATGCCTTATTGATGCATAAATGATTTTGATATTTTCATTTTTTAAAACTTTTTTATATGTTTCACTCGTGAATTGTGTTCCATGATCACTTATAATTGCCTCCGGTTTTCCCTATAATGGTATATAATCGGTTCTAATTTTCCTAATTACCGCTCTTGCTGTTGCTTTTTGTTATGGATATAAAACCACAAGTTTGCTAAATACGTCTATTGTTGTTAGGATGTATTTTGCCCCCTCCCCCCCTATAGACGTTGGTCATTGAAATCTATGAATAACAATTCGTTGGGCTTTTTTTTATAATTGGTTGTGCTTGCTCGTAAAATTTTTTTGTTAAATATTTTGCTTTTTAGCATGATTCGCATGTTTTTGTTATTTTCGCTATGTTTTTCCGTAATTATGGTAAGAAAAAATGTTCGCTGATTAACATATTTGTTTTTCGCCCCCCTATGTGGCCGTGTGCTATATGTACTTCATTTATAAACTTCCCATATAGCACTATAACACTCTGGGAATATTGCTGGAATGTTGCTTTGGTAAGTAAAGTAGGATCAATTATGTTGCGGGAAGGTTACGTAACCAGCTGGCCACGGTCAGGCAACATTGCTGCGAAGTCGAATGTCCGTTTTAATATTACATCGATTCGATCGGTATTCCATACCCATCCATGGAAAGTAATATTACAGTAATATTGTAGTAAGCTTATTCAACATTCCCAGAACATTAATATATTATATATTTTTTATCGATTTTTTCGAAAAAATTTCGTCCCTATTGAAATAATACAGCAATGTTATGGTAACATTACACAACGTTATCACAACATTACTGGAATATAATATCTTACAAAGGGATCAAAGAAAAATGGTTAAAAAAAATTTCTCCGGTCGGGATTTGAACCCAACTCCTTTCGTTCAGTAGACTCGCTCGTTATCCACTGAGCTATTATTTTGTTGTTGTCAAATAATTTTGAACCTAGGTTATATTTTGAAGGTCCTCGTTTATCTCTCATTTTAACCTACACATTAACTTCAATGACAACAGCAAAACAATAGCTCAGTGGATAACGAGTGAGTCTACTGAGCGAAAGGAGTTGGGTTCAAATCCCGACCGGAGAAATTTTTTTTAACCATTTTTCTTTGATCCCTTTGTAAGATATTATATTCCAGTAATGTTGTGATAACGTTGTGTAATGTTACCATAACATTGCTGTATTATTTCAATAGGGACGAAATTTTTTCGAAAAAATCGATAAAAAATATATAATATATTAATGTTCTGGGAATGTTGAATAAGCTTACTACAATATTACTGTAATATTACTTTCCATGGATGGGTATGGAATACCGATCGAATCGATGTAATATTAAAACGGACATTCGACTTCGCAGCAATGTTGCCTGACCGTGGCCAGCTGGTTACGTAACCTTCCCGCAACATAACTGATACTACTTTACTTACCAAAGCAACATTCCAGCAATATTCCCAGAGTGTTGGGTGCTATATGGGTTGTTCGGTATTGATTTTGGTATTACAATTTTTGATCTATTTCTATATTTTTTGTATAATATATCATTTATTTTTTCATATCGCCTCAGCGCGTTTTGATTCTTATTTTCTAGTTTTTCCTTAATATTATTTACAAACGAATCATCCTGTTGATGCTTTTCCATCTCTCTACATAATTTTACTAACATTTGACTTGGTTTTTGAACAATGGCGGAAATAATTATTTCAGTTTGTTTTTCTATTTTCGATTTTTCGTCATTGTCCATTCTACTTAAATAATCTGCCACTACATTGACTTTTCCTACTATCTGTTCTGTTTTCAAATTATAATCTTGTATTGCCAACTTCCATCTTTGCAATCGTTGATTGTTAAATTACACGTATGCAAAAATGTTAAGGCCTCGCGATCGGCTCTCACGATTATTTCTTTTGCTACTCTGAGGAACGTGTCTAATTTATGTAATGCCCACACGAGGGCAAGCATTTCTTTTTCTGTTGTGAAATATGACATTTCGCTTCCCTTGAGTGTTCTACTTACAAAACATACTATCTTTTCCTCTTCATCATTTTTTTGGGAGAACGACGCTTCACATGCATAATCGGATGCATCCGTTGTTAATGTGTACGGTCTATTTTGATCCGCGTATCGTAAAAACATATTTTCATCAAATAGCGTTTTTACATGTTCAAACGCTTTTTGATGATTTGTTGTCTATATGAACGGTGTTTCTTTTTTAATCAAGTTTAATAATGGCTTGATAGCGTCTGCAAATGTTTCATAAATTTTGAGTGAAAATTTAGGAAACCAATGAAACTTTGTAATTGCTTCACATTTTTTGGTTTTACAAAATTTTTTATTGTACGAATTTTGTCTGGGTCTAAACGAATCCCTTTTTCTGAAATGAAGTGTCCTAAAAATCCAATCTCTTTACAAAAAATTTGATTTTTTGAAGTTCAACGTTAAATTGTATTTAATTAATCATTCATATAGTTTATCCAAATGTTCTGTATGTTCTTCGAATGTTTTCGACCCTATCATTACGTCATCTACAAAAATAACTAGGAAATCATCCAGATCCCATGTTGCTTCGGCGAGTCCTCAAATTAATGCTGCCCCGCTTGCTTTTATTCCAAAGGGTACTACGTTAAATTCATATACATGACAATCTATTTTAAAAGCCGTGTATTTTCTCGATTTTTCTACTAATTTGATTTGCCAATAGCTCGCTGTAAAGTCGGATACATTTCTTATCGGCTTATTGGCACATCTTTGTAATGTTTCATCGATCCCTCGTGGACCTTCATAATTATCTTCCAGAACTCTATTTAGTTTCTGTGCATTTAGGCATGGTCGCACCGATCCACCTCTTTTTCTTACAATTTTTACCGGATTTATGTAAAGGCTATTTGATCTACGGATAATTTTTAATACGAGCATTCGTCTGAACTCTTTTAATGCTTCTTCGCGGTCTGCTAATGGTATTGGATATGAGTAACCAAACCATGGTGTTGTGTCCTTTACAACTAATTCGTACTCATACGATGTTAATAAACCTGGCTTTTTTTCGAAAACTGCTTTTCTTTTGACTAATAAATTTTTTAGTATTTGTTTTTGTGACTTATTTAAGTTTACACAATTATTTACTTTTTCATTAATTTCTTTCATTGATAGTTCATATGGATTTTCATAATTTGATTCATAATCTTTATAGATTTTATCAACATTTATATGTGTCCCATGTTTGGTGACGTTATTTGTTTCTTTTATTGACAATGATGTGAATTGTAATCGCGGCATTTTTGCGTACGCGTAAGGTAGTACTTCATCTTGTCCATTTATTGAGAATAATATCTCGTTTTTGCAGTATCTATTAACATTTTTTATTGTATCGAAACCAATTACCCAATGTCTCTCCGTTTTGATAAAACAAGTCCTCCGAAATTGCTGTAATCTCACTGCCCGTGTCAATTCATGCACTTATTAATTAACTTCTATTCGTTTGAATTTTATTTTGATTTCTGGGCAGTGAGTTACTTCAACTTCTTGGTCGCTTGGATCAATATCGTATATTAATTCTTCTCGCATATCATCGATCACGGATGTTTGCCATATAGTTACATTTTTCCGCAATTTTGCGTTATCCGTGTCTAAGGTAACGAATTCTAGTTTCCCGGCTGCAATTTTTCTTCATAAATTTCATAATCTCCAAGTGAGTCGTTCGTGTGTTTTGAGTGTATTGCCCCCCCCCTTTGTGGTAGGTTGTTTTATTTGATTTGTTTTATTCTGTTTTTTGTATTGTGTTTATATATGCATGCTGTTTTTCATTCCATTTTTTATTTTGTGGCAATTGCTTTTGTGCTGAATTTGTGTTTGTATTAGTTTCTTTCGATTTGTTTAAGTTTTGTATGTTTTCTTGTTTTTGTGCATACTCCGTTGTGTTTGACTTCCGTTTATTTTGATCGTCACTGTTAAAATCTTCGAGTATCTCTAAAAATTGGTGTATTTTTCGGACTTGTTGCCCCATTACCGTTCGTCGCATGTCAATCGTTATTTCTAACTCTCGTGTTAGCCCCAAAATGTATGTTGCATAGCTTACTCGCGATCGATTTCCCGGATAATATTGTCCGAATTCCTAGCATTTTGTCTTTGTATGTGTTTGTTCCAAAACCGCTCTTTAAAAGATGTTTCAAATTGCTGCAATGATTCTACATTATCTTTGATTAAATACCACCAATTCTGTGCCTCTCCCTCTAACGCTTACGTTATTGTGTAGCTAATATCCGCTGCCTCTAATTTCATTAATTGAATATATGTTTGTAAATTTTTCATGAATTTCATTCACCTTTCCGTAGCCATTCCTTTAAATTTTGGTAACTCTATTCTTATTTTTCTCGGCAATTCTGAGTATGAATCCGCGATTCCCCCCCTACTACTCATGCTTTGTTGGACCTGTTCCAGCCGATTTTCACATTTTGATAAATCACTAATTAATTTTGAATTTTTCGTAATGAGTTGATCGTTTTCATTTTCTAACATATTGATTTCTTTCGTTAATTCTCCTATTTGCTGATTACATTTTTCAACAATTTCGGCTAACGCTGTAAACCTTGAATCAAAATCGCTTTGGTGTATTTTTTCTTTGATCGTAGATAAATCTTCTATTGCAATACTATTTAAATTTATTGGGCTTTTTCATTCAAGGTTGTCTATTCTTTCCTCCAGTGCACCTTGGGTTTCAGATAATTCTTTCAAATCATTTACCACAGCCTCCCTCCATTGGAGGTCAATATTTGGTTCTTTATCGACACTGCTTTCGCGAAGGTTTTCCAAAAGGAGCCGTAATCTGCGTGACGACATTTTGGGATATTGATTTGATAGATTTATCCTTCGGTTTATAAGATTGTGATAGTTGTATATGGTTTCAAAAAGATTTACTCAAATTTTTAAATTTTTAAATTCTGTAAATTATTAGTTAAACCTTCGACTTCATTTTCGAGGTGTTTTGTTCTTTTACTTAAATCAGCTAGAGTGTTCTAGAGAGTGTGTATCAGGAGAGTGTTAAGGAGGAAAAGTGCACGGATTTTTCTACATCAGAAACGGATCATGAAGGTTACCCACTATGAGTGAGGGGGTGGTTTCAAAAGATATTATCCGTATTTATGAAGAAAGATAAGATTTTATTGATTAATAAAGTGTTTAGAAGTACTGGTGGTCACATAGGTTAAGGTGTGTGAAAGACTTGCGGAGGTCGTCTTAGCAACTGCTCGTAACTCCCTATAGCTAATCTCCGAGATACCAGAAAGTCAGAGCCCATGCGAAGGAAGGGGTCTGACTCCTAGCGCTCGCCAGCCAGAAGTGGCTTTCCCTATGCTGTGCTTGCCCTTTTATACTCTTCTCGGCCTCTTGGTCTCGTTTTGGTGTCGCCTGGTGTCGTTCCTTGTACCTGTGTTGTCCTCTGCGCCATCTGGTCGGTTATTTACCGACTGCCGCCGGTTTACCGACTGCTGCTCCCTGCATTGCCGTCTCAATATGGAGAACTTTATTTGATTTCCGGATGGCTATAAATTACTTTACAAATCTAACGGACGTGTTCATGGTCGTATTATACCTTAAACTATTGGTTGAGACCTTTAGAAAATAAAATTTTTAGCTGTGTGTAAAATGTGTCACCCTAGCACACATGCTTGTAGCATAATGTATACATAGAAAAGTTGTTGTTTTGACTGCTTTTGAAAAATTGATTTAAAAATCTATTATTGTGTCCAGGGATCTCTTGCGATATGCCATCTCGAGATAGCATCCAGATGATCGAGAGGATGCGAGATATTATCGACAAAAATAAGTAAAAATAAAGCTATGTTTCTTCCATTTATGCCAAGCTGTGTACCGCCGTATTCAGGCCGAAGGGTTACAATAAAAAAAGGTGTGTACATGCATTGTGCATTCGTTTTTGTTCCAATCAACAATGTGGAGCACTCTCTTCGATTATTATATGATAATTTGCCGAAGAATTAAATCCTGTACTTGATTGTTTCCAACATAACTACATTCAACGATGGCTATGTCGCAAGCCCCCTAGATATCTTCCACATCAGTGAAATCATTATACTTCGGCCTTATTGGAAGAGCTGCTGAAAGAACAGGCGGACAAAGATCATATTGCTACAAATACAAATTGGCCAGCGAATAAGAAAAGGCCTTGATAAACAGTGTTGGGCTTCGAGAGTATATCATGGGTGCTCATAGATGAACTTCAGAGCATACAAACGATTATTGTGGTGAGTAGCTAAGTTCACGCAATATAAATTTATTAAAGTATAATTCACGCGCTCTATCTATCCCTTTAATTTATTAATTTTTTTTCAAAGCAACTAACAAGATAAAAGCACGTAGACACAGACAACTATTTAGGTAGTTAAATACTCGCCATGAAAGATAGAAGAAACAAATTTTTTCTGTTTTTCGACAACTTATTTATCTTTCAAATGCAAGAACTTTTTGTTTATTTTTACATGCATTTTTAACAAAAAATGACTTGCAAAGTATTTATCTTGCAGAAATTGACTGTGATTCAGATCATTTTTTTGTAAACTCCCCAATATATGGTCTAAAAATTTAAGTTATAGTCTTCTCAAATTATAGTCAAACTCAAGTTATAGTCTTAAAACCTAAATAGAAAAGTTATAGAACTCGATCAAATACAACATTTTTCTATTCCGATAAAAGCTGAGAAATGTTTTAAAATTAACTTAACAATTCAAAATAGAATTTTATAATGAAAAAATCAACTTAAAAATAATGCATTCTATATGAAATAAGTATTATATAAAAAGGTTGATTTTTTAATTATAAAATTCTATTTTGGATTGTTAAGTTAATTTGTAAGAATTCTCAGCTTTGATCTCGATAGAAAAAAGTTGTATTTTATCGAGCTCTATAACTTTTCTATTTAAATTTTAACACTATAACTTGAATTTAACCGTGACTTGAGAAAACTATAACTTAAATTTTAAGACTATAACTTGAGAATACTATTGGAATTTGCAAAAAAAAATCACAGTCGATTTCTACAAGATAAACACTTTAAAAGTCATTGTTTGCTAAAAATGCATGTAAAAATAAATGAAAAGTGCTAGCTTTGAAAGATGATCAAATTAACGTAAAACAAAAAAGGTTGCTTTTTCTAACTTTCTGTTGCGTGAACTTAGCTACTCACCACCATAATCGTTTGTATGCTCTGAAGTTCATCTATGAGCACCCATGATGTACTCTCGAAACCCAACACTGTTAATAAAAAACGAAGAGAGCGAGAGGAGAATATTCCAAAACATCGTAACAGCCTATGATGAATATGCAAGAAATGAGGATATTTTGACATACTTAAAAAATATTA
Source organism: Philotrypesis tridentata (assembly GCA_018906965.1). NCBI lineage: Eukaryota > Metazoa > Arthropoda > Insecta > Hymenoptera > Pteromalidae > Philotrypesis > Philotrypesis tridentata. The sequence goes on along the minus strand of JACCIB010000130.1, from coordinate 20,001 downwards.
GATATTATATTAAAGTTTAAATAAATTATACTATTAGTATTCAATTTGTAATTATATTTAATTTAAAAAAAAATAATTTTAGAAAAACGGCATCTTAGAAAAATAAGTTTTAGAAAAAACGGCTTTTAGAAAACTCGGTCCTCAGACATTTCAGATTGGAACAAATGACCGTCCACCGAATTAGAGAAACACTTTTTTCGTAAATTTTCGTAAAAGTGCAATTTTGTTCGTGAATGGATTTTATCATCTCTTCAAGCCACACACTTTATTAATTAGCCGATGTTTTGAACTCACAGAGTACCTCTTCGGGGCTATTCCATACAAAGTTTGTACAATTTTTACAAAATTAAACATACTAAATAATTGTTGGAGTGGTGGAAAATTAGTGAGGTTGTTTTTAATAATAAGTAACTTTATTACAATGTGTGATGTGTCGTCGGACACGACTGTCTCCTTCCGAGACTTACAAGCGAGAGAGAGAATGAGCGCGAGTACAGTATATGCGAGCGCTCTTCTCTATAGTGTGTATCTATATATGTGTGTTTACATACTCGCGTATTCGCGTTTTCGGAGTCGCGCTTGTCTCGATGTACAAAATCATATATATACAAGAGATGGCGCGACCAGTATTAATTCATAGAACAACAAGCAAAGAGTATAATATTTATACAATATTCAACAATAATTATTGTAATTTTATTACAATTTTACCTAAATTATTAATAAAGTAATTAAAGGTGCGTCAAGAAAGCATTCGCCGATCACCATATAACGGCCGCAAATAAACGGAATAAAATTGAACAAAGATAAATTTAAGAAGAAACAATATACTTAATCATTTTAAGATTCACTAAATAATTAACAAACCGCCGAAACTTACGCCATTAACTCGACTGGTAAATTAACCCATTATGTCCCAAACCCATTTGGTCCCAAACCCATTAAGTCCCAAACTGCGAAAATTTAATTTTTACATTTGAGCTTGAATAATTTAATGAAAACAACAAAAAATTTATTGGGGAATATACGATACAATCGTTAAAAAAATGTTTAAAATAGATTTTTAATTAATAATTAACGTATTAACCTATTTCGTCCCGAACTGTTCAAAACTGTCCACTAACTTTCAACGACGTATTTTTATCCATTTTCAACTAAAAAAAATGGCAAAGACATAGTCAACAATTCTTGAGGTCGTTTTATCGATCTACACTATTAAAAAAATTAAATTCTAATTTCCACCCCCTGATTTTTTTAATTTAACATAAAAAAGTCATTTGGGGGAGGGGGGGACAATTTTTTAAAAAGTAGCCATTTTCAATGCAAATTACATTTTGAATCTTAGTGATACATACAAAATCAGGGCTATTTTCATCTAGTTTATAAAAGTATGCCATCGGGTTACAGTATTTTTCTCGTCCAATGGTTTTAAAACCACCCGTAAAAAGTATATTTCGTCCGTAACCAAGGCTGAACCCAGATTTGGCACACAAAGTTATTTACGCTGTAGAAAATGTTGGATATGTATGTTTTTGAGGTCGCTGATAACGATCCGGATGTTAAATTTTTAAAATTCAAAATGGATGGAAAAATTGCTTCTTTTACCAGTTTGAAAGGCCACTTTAATGAATTTATGTGTTTTTGAGGTCACTGATTATAATTGTGATGATAAATTTTAAGAATTCATGATGGAGGATCTAATATGGCGACTATTTTTCCGAATCTTCAAATTTTAACGGTTATAACGTCTTATCTAGTATTGTAAATATTACTGTTATATACGTCGTTTTTTGAAAATATCTAAAATTGGCCTCAATTTCCATACCTTATCATGGTCATTTTTGTCACGTTGTAAATAATATTTTAAATTTTATTTTATAGCGTAAAATTGATTTCTACTCATAGCTTTTTCACAGGTGCAGGTCCTAAAAGTGGATCGTGAGACCAATAATCTTTCTGGTCTGGATTACGATACCTATCTAAGTCATCAAAATTCAGGTCAAAACCATTTTCAAGTATTGCTTCAATTATTGCTTCCTCCAAAACACTTAAATTAAGATTCTAAGATGTTTGGAAGTGAAATCGAGCATTTTTGAAAAATGTCCGTCTGGATGTATGTATGTATGAACGTGCATACCGCTAGATCTCAGTTTGTGGTTATTAGATTGCATTACAACGAGGTGTGTTTCATTTGTCTTGCTTGTCCCATAGCGGCAAAAGAAAGCATTTTTCATTTTACTGATCCTTTTTTGAGCCATAGTCGATTTTATGTTTTCGTAAAATTATTATCTGATGTATTTTGAAAGTAATTTTGCATATTTTTAAATAGTATGAAAGCCATTTTTAAGAGAATTAAAATATTAACATTTTAACTGGAAAAGTTTTTAGATAACTGCTATAAATTTTGAGTTATTACCCATACAGCACCCAATGCTCCAGGAATATTGTTGGAAGGTTACTTTGGTAAGTAAAGTAGGATAAATTATGTTGCTGGAAGGTTACGTAACCAGCAGGACACAGGCAGGCAACATTGCTGAGAAGTGGAATGTCCGTTTTAATATTACACCGATTCGATCGATATTCCATTCCGACCCGTGAAACGTAATACTACAGTAATATTGTAGTGAGCTTACTAAACGTTCCCAGAACATTAATATATTAAATATTTTTTTCGGGTTTTTAGGTAAAAAACATCTGGACTTTGTAATATTACAGTAACATTGCAGTAACATTGCGAAATGGTATCTCAACATTGTCGGAATATTTAAAAGTTGGCTGATGCGAAACATCTGACCACGAATTACACTCTAGTAATTTTGTGATAAGGTTGCATAGTTTTCCAAGAATATTAATATATTCTGGAAATTCTTTTTCGGGTTTCATACAAAAATTTCTTCCATAGGAAATATTCCAGTAATATTCCAGTAATATTGCGAAATGATACCATTTCGCAATGTTACTGCAATGTTACTGTAATATTACAAAGTCCAGATGTTTTTTACCTAAAAACCCGAAAAAAAGTTTAATATATTAATGTTCTGGGAAGGTTTAGTAAGCTCACTACAATATTACTGTAGTATTACTTTTCGGAATGGAATATCGATCGAATCGGTGTAATATTAAAACGGACATTCCACTTCGCAGCAATGTTGCCTGACTGTGTCCTGCTGGTTACGTAACCTTTCAGCAACATAATTGATCCTACTTTACTTACCAAAGTAACCTTCCAACAATATTCCTGGAGCATTCGGTGCTATATGGGTAATGAAAACGAATTTTTCGCAAAAGCTCTTCTAATTCGGAAAATAATGAACCAATTATTTTGAAAAAAATGATGTTAATGTAGAATGTTTACATACATATTGTTCACAAATCTTACGCCATTTCGCATTGGTTATTTAGAAAATTGAAAAACATGTTTTCGGTTCTCCAACGATTACACGAGTAAAATGGTTTCGATATACTTGAAATTTTGAAAATTAGAACATTTGTCTTAAACAGTATGTTTACGCAACTTATAAATCTTATCAGGATCTGAAATGGTTACATTTTCTGAAATTTTCGAATAAATTTTCAAATATTCACACCTCAGCGAATAATCGATCTTTAGCAATGATCAGCAGGTCAATTTCTTCGTAATCGTGCCAACTTGTAAAAATCACAAAGAATTATTCGAAGAGATTGATTAATTTTTAAATTGTTAATAATTTACTGCAAAGGTTTATATCATTAATATTTTTGTTTCCTCCAAGAGCAAGCTTCGTGATAGTAATTTTTACAAGTTTGCTTAAAAACACTCAAAATAAAATTCAAAGATATTTGAAAGTGAAATCGATCCTTTTTAGAGAATGTCCGTCTGGATGTATGTATATATGAACGTATGTATACCGCTAGATTTCAGCTTCTGCTCATTGGAATTCATTGTAAGTTTTTTGGGTATGTCTTTCTTGTCCGATAGCGGCAAAAGAAAGTGCCATCTAGTTATTTTGAACAAATTCATATTTATGCAGAATGTTTAAAAACAAATGATGATAAAATTTTCCATCAATTTTTCTATTAATTAATTAGAAAGTTGAAAAAAACTTTTTTCGGTTCTCCAACGATTATAAGAGTGAAAATGCTTCCATGCACTTGAAATTCAGGAAAATAGTATCTTGAACTGCATGTTTGCGCAACTTATGAAACTTATTAGGATACGAGATATTGAGTTTCATTCCTTTTTTTGAATAAATTTTTAAAAATTCATAACTCAGTAAATAACCGGTATTTATCGATAATCAGCAGCTTAATTTCTTCGTAATTATGTGAAAATTAATTGGTTTTATATTATTAACATTTTAACTAGCCAATGAGCTCGCTTCGCTCGCTTCTACAAATTTTAGTTCTGATACGGTGTTGCATAATAAATTAAGTAACAATAAATTTTATTCTAAAGAATAAAAAGTTTATTATTTGTTCAAATTTTAAAAGTAAATATTATAAAATTAATATCAGAGGATATAAAAACATATTTAACATTCAATTCGCTTATACCAATTTAGTTATACTCAAAGTTTAAATAAAGCATATTTAATTAACTAATGAACTATATGAACAAAATGATCAAACTATATAATCAAAATGATCCAAGTAATATAAATGCTGAAAATAATGATGAGCAAGTAAATACATATAGTTTTGATGATATAACACAATATTTATCAACAAGATATGTTTGTGCACTAGAAGCTATATATCGCATTTTTGATTAAGAATTATGTAAACAATCGTATGCAATTTATAGATTACACATTCATGATGAATATGAAAATTATATTTATTTTATATAAGGACAAGAACACGAAATGATTAATAAAAATATTGAAACTACATTAACAGCATGAGGTTTAAATTATATATAGAAGATGAAAATGCCAGACAATTTTTATACAATGAAATTCCGTACCATTATGTTTTTAATTCAAAATTTAAAAAATGGACCAAAAGACAAAAATTTAAAAAATCATTAATGTCTCGAATGTATTTTGTAAATCTTAAAAAAAGAGAAACATTTTTTTACGTTTATTACTACTACATGTTCGCGGAGCAAAATCCTTTACGGACATACGAACAGTTGATAACATAATCTGTGATAAATATGAAGATGCTTGCTTAATGAGAGGCATAGTTAGTAATGATAAAGAATGGGACAACTGTTTAGAAGAAGCGTCAATATTTAAATTTCCTAAAGCTATGTGTGATTTATTTGCATATATTTTAATATCTCAAAAATTTATTAATGCATCTAAATTGTACAATAAATATAAACTGCATTTTATGAATCCAAAATTACCAGTTAATCTAGCAGAACTAACAGCTCTAAATAACATTGAGAAAATTTTAATATCACAAGGAATGAATTTAAAAACTTTTAATATATCAAGCAATGTCGATATTAATTGTGTGAAAGAAGACTATGAATATCTAGAATATAATAAACAAGATAATTTTGAAAATTTAGTAAATTCCTTAACTATTGATCAAATCAAATTATATGACTTAATTATAAATACCTTAACTAATGTACACGATGCAATGACTAATTATTTTTTAGTGATGGACCTGGTGGTAGTGGAAAAAGTTACTTACACGATATTATAATTAGATATCTTATTTCAAACAATATACCTTTCTTAACTACAGCATGGACTCGTATTGCTGCTAATTTATTAATTAATGAAAGAACTGTACACACTACATTTAAATTACCCTTAAATATTCAAGGTTTTATTAAAAGAAAACTTACGATTACAAAATTCAGACAATAAATTTAAGAGTTGGCTTCTTGATGTAGGTGAACAGAAAAATGTAACAAAGTTTGAGTTAAATAATAATATAAGGTAAATACCGGAGGAATTAATTTGTAATAATGATTTAATATTAGAAATATTTGGAGAAAAAATGAATCACAATGATGGAACACTACAACACAAAATAATATTAGCACGCTTAAATTCTGAAGTATTAAAACTTAATGAGGAAATTATTGAACGAATTCCTGGAGAAACTTATATTTTTTATAGTGACGATAAAATTGTATGTCAAGATAATGAAAGCATATTAGAATCCGTAACAATAGAATTTTTAAATACACTAACACCTAATGGCCTACCTCCACATAAATTAATTTTAAAAAAAGGAGTAATTGTTTCTTGTTTAAGAAATTTAGATATTAATGGCAGCCTTTGTAACGGAACAAGAATTATAATTAGGGACATAAAAAAATGTATACTTATTGGAGAAATTATAAGCAATAAACATGCTGGTAAAATAGTATTAATACCATGTATAGATTTATTTTCATCATTGGAAGAAATACCTTTTAATATGGTAAGAAGATAATTTCCCATACGATTAAGTTTCGCCATGACTATAAATAAATCTCAAGGTCAGTCATTTCATAAAGTAGGTTTATATTTATCTTCAGCAGTATTTAGCCACGGACAATTATATGTAGGTTTATCAAGAACTACATCAAAAGAAAATCTCAAAATTTTTATAGGTAAAGATGCTGCTATGTACAAAAATAGCAACTCCATGTTAAATAAACAAAATAAAAAACGAAAAATAGAAAATGACAATAAGATGTATACAAGAAATGTCGTATTTTCGGAAATATTTCTATAACAACACAATCCAATTGGTTGAGTAATCCCCAAAAGTATAATTACATTTTAATTTTTTTATATTCTTATACCTATTAAATTCTATTCATTGTTTATTTTAGAAATATAACATCATTACTGCAGTTGCATACATGAAAAATGAAAAAAGTAAACTAGAAATGACAATAGTATATATATACAAAAATCAATTTTAAAATCATTCCTGTAATAATACAATCCAATTGGTTGAGTAATCGCCAAAATATAATTACTTTATCCTTGTAAATTTTAAATAAATTGTAATGCGGGCATATTACAAATAATAAATATGACTGTCTCAACCCTGTTAAATGCAGAGAGCAATTTATTTAAAAACTGCAATAAAAGTAGTAAAATAATAATTTGGGACACACACGCAAAGACACAAAACATACATAACAAATTTACCTATATCTATATTTATTTCTTTATATCTGTTCATATATGAAAAAAATTTAGTTTTATTGCTATATCGAAGCATTTCACTAACCTTAAATTCTTTTTATTTTTAATTTTTCTATTTTTTTAATGATTAAAATTATTATAAAACAGCTTACATAATTGATAAAATTGGTTTTTCTATTTCGTACATCATTTTATAATAATAATATAATAATTAATTAAATTTGTATCTCCTTTATCAACGTAAGATTGGATTAGTCTATATGTATTTGCAATTATATTATTTATAATATATAATTAACCATATTTGGTATAAACTCTGATATTAATTGTATAAAATTTATTTTGGATTTGGATTTATTCTTTAAGATTATTATTCAACACTTTATTATAATTAAAATATGTATGTTACGTGTTCACGTACGGAAACTCACGATCAACACAAAAGAACGGGGAAGCGCGCGATCGGAAAACACGCGAGGCGCGTTTAGCTGCAGTTTGAATGAGCGCAATCGGGAAAATTGATGGCAGCGACGGAATAACTCGCGGCGGAATGAACTTCGTGCACTATTATGTATATATTATACTTATTATAAAGTCTTACCTTGGGCTTCGTTGAACCACGCAGCTTGGCTAAAGAGACTTTGGCAATGGAAATGGTGCGGTGTGTCGAGTAGAAGCAGCGGCGTGCGTCCCAGCAGAGTGAATGCGCGTGCTAATAATCGAAGCGTGCTAATATCGGAAACGAGAATGACTAACGAGCGAATTATACAAAAATCGAATCTTTATTCGTCAGAAAATGCAAATCGATAAACACAATTGAATTCGCCACTTGGGCCTCTAACAGTGATTAAAGAAATATCAGAAAAAGTATTAGAAATCCGAAAACTAAATATACGTTGAGTCCGCTCGGTGGCTCAAGACGCTCTGCCGGAGGGCGCGCAATTATGCATGGGAGAGAGCGCGTCACTTTCTCTCCCACTAATTGTTCTTACCTCTCCCCCATCCCTCTCTTCGCTTCATTAGCTACTTCGCTCTCTCTTGCACTCGTCGACTTCGGATGAAGTCCGGCGGCGCATGGGAGGGCGAAGCGCTTGGTCAGCGTTTCAAGGGCTGGAGGAGAAGTACCGCTATCGCTCGTCTTTGTTCGACTTGGCGACAGTTAGGCGCATACTTAGTGCACTTCTCTAATGTCTTATGCGTTATGCGACGTTGCCGATTTGGTCGTTCGGCATTGTCACATAACAATGTAAAAGCAAGCGAATTGAATTTGAACTACCAAAATACTGTAAGTTATCAGCAAGAAATATACATACGTTATACAAACAGATGCGCGTATATTTATAGATCTCTCACAGCATTCCTTTTATCTGAATTTTTTTTCATATACATACCATGACACTTTATGCATATTATGAAAATATTGCAAACTATCAAAATAAATCCGACCCCCAGAAATCCCCATGGATAAAAAAATGTTTTATATAAATGTACTCGTCATCGTATAAAGATTCGTTGCACGAAAGATACGAATAACACCGTAAAGCTGCATAAACCCTATAGACTACACATAAAAATACATACAAACTATTTTGGTGCTATCAAAATCCAAAATCTGATAAAAAATCGTGACCCCCATAAAAATCCCATAAAAACCTCATAATACCCCATAGATAAAACATACTGTACATAGGCATACTTATGCATAGGCAATACATGTGTGACCCCACGCACTACTCCATATATATATATATATATATATATATATGTATATATATATGTCATATCTCACAGCATCCCTTTTATCTGGACCCCATCTCATGATGACATTCTGTAAAAAAATCCTGGATCATTCCCCACCACAACTACTAACCCGAAATCTGCAAATATACCACATATACATGTATATATATACTTAACGGTTAGTTTGAGGAGAAAATTTTTGCGCATTGGTAGTTTTGAGGAGATTTTTGTCCGTTTGAGGAGCTCCTCGCACTTCTATACCCCTACTGGTCAGTTTGAGGAGCTCCTCAAAAGTTTATATACTTAATGGTCAGTTTGAGGATTTTTTTTTACATGCGTCTAAGATGGTGTCTAGGTATACGGGGTCGCCGATGACGTGGTCTAGGAAGTGCGCTCCGAGGTTTTTCGACCGAATATCTAAATACAGTCTCGGATGGAGTCCAGGTGTATGCGGTCGCCGATGACGTGGTCTAGATAGTGCGCTTCGATGTTTTTGGACCGAATAACTAAATATCAGTCTTGGATGGAGTCCAGGTGTACGCGGTCGCCGATGACGGGGTCTAGGTAGTGCGCTCCGAGGTTTTTCGACTGAATATCTAAAAATCAGTCTCGGATGGAGTCCAGGTGTACGCGGTCGCCGATGACGGGGTCTAGGTAGTGCGCTCCGAGGTTTTTCGACCGAATATCTAAAAATCAGTCTCGGATGGAGTCCAGGTGTACGCGGTCGCCGATGACGGGGTCTAGGTAGTGCGCTCCGAGGTTTTTCGACCGAATATCTAAAAATCAGTCTCGGATGGAGTCCAGGTGTACGCGGTCGCCGATGACGTGGTCTAGGTAGTGCGCTCCGAGGTTTTTCGACCGCGTATCGAAAAATCAGTCTCGGATGGAGTCCAGGTGTACGCGGTCGCCGATGACGTGGTCTAGGTAGTGCGCTCCGAGGTTTTTTGACTGCGCATCGAAAAATCGGTCTCTGATGGAGTCCAGGTGTACGCGGTCGCCGATGACGGCGTCTAGGTAGTGCGCTCCGAGGTTTATCGTCCGAATATCTAAAAATCAATCTCGGCTGGAGTCCAGGTGTACGCGGTCGCCGATGACGGGGTCTAGGTAGTGCGCTCCGAGGTTTTTCGACCGCTTAACGAAAAATGAGTCTCGGATGGAGTCCAGGTGTACGCGGTCACCGATGACGGGGTCTAGGAAGTGCTCTCCGAGGTTTTTCGACTGAATATCTAAAAATCAGTCTCGGATGGTGTCCAGGTGTACGCGATCGCCGATGACGGGGTCTAGGAAGTGCGCTCCGAGGTTTTTCGACCGCTTATCGAAAAATCAGTGTCGGCTGCAGTCCAGGTGTACGCGGTCGCCGACGACGGGATCTAGATAGTGCGCTTCGAGGCTTTTTGACCGAATAGCTAAAAATCAATCTCGGATGGAGTCCAGATGTCTGCGCCTCATTTAAAATTTATTATAGCTAGAAGGCTTTGGTATATAAATTGGTTTAAACGTTTTAAAACAATACCTGCAATTAGCTGTATCTAAAAACTGATAATTTTAATTTTCCTATTGATACTTATAAGTATACAGTTCAGAAAAGACAGTTAAACTAAAACTAGCAATGCGATCTGTTTTTCATTTTTTAAGCAGCTATTTGTAAGTAAAATTATACGTCTTACGAAATAACGGATACTGATGATTATTGCTTTTTTTATGCTAGTCAATGTTAGGTATTGTAAATACCGGATAATGGCGAAATTTTGAAAATGACATTACTTAATTTTAAGAGGTCGAACCTGGGTTAAAGTATCAAAAAAATCGATTTTTTTCCCTTTTTTTTATAGCAAATTTTCCATAGAATCTTTTTTTGCAAAGATATAAACAAAAGACCAAATAATAAGGTCCTGATACTAAATCAAATGGTAAGTATATTTTTTCGACTAATTATTTCCTAATTTAGTTCCTAATTTATTTAATTTTCTTATTTAAGTCCTTGATTTATTTAAGGGGTTATGACAGGGTTAAAATTGTGAAAATATCGATTTTTTTTGTTCACTTATTTTACAATTAATAGTCCATAGAATATGGTACTGAAAATAGTTTTTCGCTGAAACAATTTGCCTCGAAGATACAGACTAAAAACTGAGAAATATTTTTCTAGGAAATTTTCGAAAAATCGAGAATTTTAAATATTTTAACTAGACTAAACTTGTGGAATAAATTTTTCTACGACGTTTCTTATAGAGTAGCTTCATGAGAAATCTTACTAAAAATATAACATAAAAACCGTTTAACAAACAGACTCTCTGGCTGCTAGTGATGGTCGAAGTGGAACGCTGACGCGACGCGAACCTCGATCTCTGGCTGTCGTGGCTGTTTTGTCGGCTTAGCTCGCGGTAGCGGTCACCGCAACGCGGGCAGTCGGCGATGTCGACTTCTCTTCTGCCGCAATTGTTGCAGTAAGGGAGTCTGGGAGCCTCCGGACAGTTGCCGTGTTGATGCCCGTACCTCCAGCAGTTAAAACAGCTGTACGGGGACGCATGAATCATGGCAACCGTCGAGATCGCCCGAAGGTCGCCGAACCTCAAGCTCGACTTCTTCACGGGCAACTGCGCCGTCTGGTGTCGAACCCGGACCAAGGAGGGGACGCCCGGGGCTTTGGCTCATTGGGGGGGGGGGGGCCCTCTTTGCCGTCTGGAACGGCTGAGGCTTCGAGATGGGGCAGGTACTCCTTCCCGGGGTGCGCGTGCGTTCAGACGCGGGGAATCCAAATTCTGGGGCTCTAAGTCGAGATCCCAGGCGAGCGGGTGGTCCGCCGGCATCGTGTCGCCCTGTATGGGGACAAATCGGGGTGGTTGCAGGGGCCGTTTGAACGGGCCGACGGACGCGCGGGGTTTTTCCCCGGTCTCGTCTGACCGTTCACGTGTCTGGCTGTTCGCGGCTGAGTTGGGCGGTCCCAGCCTGGACGATAGGGGTCGGGTTTGAGTCGGCGCGTCGCTTCGTTGTGATGACCCTGCCGCCCCGAGAATAGGCTCTTTGGGTTCTGCGGAAAGGGGTCAGCACGGTGCTTCTGCGTCGACTCTCTCCCAGTCAGCCATAGCCAGACTGGGTGGGTGTCGTTCACTCGCTTTGTCTGGCTGTGTGGCTGTGAAGCTCGGAGAGATGACGAGCGACTTCGGGGCCGGCCTTCTCAGTGGCAAGGATCGCGGGCGTTGGATAGCCCCCGTGGCCGGCGTTAGGATCATCGGTCTTGCGCTGGTCCACAGGAGGGGCTGCCTCGGCGGGGATCCCGAGAGAAGCTGGTTTTCCCGGAGGAGCTCAACGTCCTCGGCGGAGGGAGCACTGGCAGTGATGGGGGATGGGCGTTTGCTGGCTTCGTGGAACAGCTCCTTTTCCTCGGCCCCCATGATACAGAAGTCTATCGGACTATATGGCTCCTGGGGTCGAGGAATTATAACTCCTGCTGGGGGTTGGGTTGGCGGCCCCTGCTTCCATTGTCCCGCTGGTGCCGGTTACTTCCATCGCTCGGGCTTGCTCCAGGCGGTGGGTTGCGGCCCTCGCCGTGAGCTCACGCCTCACCTCGATCTCGAACTGGGAGGGCGCGATGCACTCGCTGATATTCTCTGGCTCCTCGTCTCCCCAGCTCTTTCTGTCGAGCCGTTCTTATTGGTCTGTCGAATTCTCTCCACGTACCTTCGTTGGTTCGCCACCATCCTCTGTGACTCCCGTTTATTTTAAATATGTCGCAAAAATCTTTGCTCAAAATCATTTCATGGCTGACATCCTTCACTGCTCTGGTATGTAGGATTTTACTTATTCTATATAATTTTAAATGAATAGGTAAAACTTCTAGGACTGGAGTTAGTCCACCAGTGACTGTCTGGATCGTCGTTGTGCTGAGTTGCAATCTCTTTTTGTATTTCTTAGTTATTTCCGAGCCTACTAAGGAAATTGAAGCCCCTGGATCGAACAGTGCTCTGTATTCTTTTCCTCCTAGATCAACCTTTATATACTCACGATTGTCTATTGCGGCTCCAGCTATAGGCATCTCTGACTCTTGTGATTCCTGGTCGATTCCGGCTTCCACCATCGGCGCAGAAACTCGGGTGTCTGGCAGTGTATCATTGATAATAGCCTCTACCGCAGCCTCAATCTTCTTTAGTCTCCAATATTCTGTTTTGTCTTCAATTAGATCGGTAATCTTTGTCTTAATTATCCTCTCATCATTATTCTCCAGTAATTCATTTGCTTCGATGAGTTGTTCCTTTTCGCCGATGGAACTACTGTCTTCATTTACGTGCCATTGTGTCTCAAAATTCGCAGCTTCATCCATCTCGAGATCACTTTCTCTAGCGGTGATCTGGTCTCGCCGAAGTCCAAAGTTTGTACTAGTTTCTGGGCTGTTTCCTTTTTAACTCCGGCTTTCTTGTGTAAGGTTGTCGTTGTGGTAGGCTCCTGTCTAAAATCTAATTTTGCTTCTTCTCTCATGAGCTTCTCGGTTTTCCTAAATTCCGCCAATTCTTTTATATTTTCTAGGCTACTTTTCGAGAATTTTACAATATCTTCCAATCCGCGACCTTGTATTGTATCCTTCTCAACTCTGAAGTATCTCTTTTTATATAACTGAATTTCTCTTCATTCGCGCAGCCGGCGTCCCGTCTGGCTTAGATTCCGCGTCTTTGGCGATGCTGGCTTGATCGTGATTTCCTCTTTTGCCTTCCCGTATTTCTTCCTTCTTCGTGATAGAGTCTCACCGCTGTCTGGCAAAGGCATCTCTTTTTCGACACCGGACAAACTGTAGGCCTGCACGATACACGGAATGACCCTACACAAATAAATACTACACAAAGAAACTGCACACAGTTAATAACTACACAGAAATATTATACACCGCAAAACTCTACACACAAATTAACTACACAGTAAAATCCTACACATAGTAAATGAATTTACTACACCGCAAAACTCTACACACATACATGTGTGTATATATATATTAGGGTGACACAAAAATGCACGTGAGTGCCAAATCCCATTTGCCATAAGCGTAACCGATAGTCCAGAAGCCGACGAGGCCGACCGAGTTTTAATTTTTTTGATTGAACCATTTTTCGAGTTGCCACATTCATTTTAAAGTTTACTAAATTTCTGTGCAAAGCGTGGTGTAAAGTAACTGAAAAAATTAATGAGGAGATAAACAGAACAATACACAGTATTAGTACGATTTATGGTAGGGTATGCGGGTCTCTCTAGGTACCTCCGACATCTGGCTCGACCGAGGGTTCGAATTTACCTCCGCAGCTACCTTTTTTTGCTACAACTTTCCCTCTTTCCTTTCCTTCCAAATTTCATCACTGCGTAGTACGGGTGCTCAACTTAGTCTTTTCGGAAAGAGAGAAATCAAGCAGAGGAAGAGGGAGAGTCGCAGCGCCGCTAGTTGTGTCCCACTGAGTAAGCAGTACTGTACGAGTATACCTGGAGTATACATACAGCCAAGATCCACAGCCGTCGAACATGTGTCGCGTCTCTGCGCTTCAGGCAGCAAGGGTCACTAGAAGTATCATGTCAGCTTATCCTCAAAAAAAATTTACTACTTTCACCTATATTTTTAAACTGAAGCCGTTACTTTCATTTGATTGTACTCGCCATTCTAAATACTTTTTCTGAAAAATTTTTTCGGAAATCACTTTTACATGAATGTGAGGTTACTGTGTTTAAATTTGAAGGCTCTAGCAGCAACGGAACGGACCTTAAAAAGCCTCCAAACATCAAGCATTTTAGAGCAAATCGGCACCTGTTCACTTTCTTAATTATTATTATTTTTGGACCAAACTTTTTCCAATCGATTGGTATTTATGCTGTAAGAAGATTACTGAAGGCAAATGTGAAATAGCATTAATAGTTTGTAAATTATAATCAAAAACTTATGAACACCTGCTTACTCTACGCTATTTTAGATTACAAACTTTAAAATGAATGTGACTACTCGAAAAATGGTTCAATCAAAAAAATAAAAACTCGGTCGGCCTCGTCGGCTTCTGGACTATCGGTTAAAGTTATGGCAAATGGGATTTGGCACTCACGTGCATTTTTGTGTCACCCTAATATATATATTGCGACAAGGCGCCCGTACAATAACATGTATGCACACCTTACGCAACGCCGTGCACGCACACAAGCATGCGAGCGCACGGCAACGCGAGGATCGAGGCGGCAGGAGCCACACACGTAACCGCAAGAGGGGAAAAGAGGGAAAGAGAATAGGAGAAAGAGAGAGACCGACGAATACGAGTCGGCAGTGTAAATAAAGCGCGAGAGAAAGAGAAGAACAAGAGAGAAACAACAGGAGACGCGATAGCGCGTTAGAAGACGCTGCCGCGTAATTAGGAGTGGGGACTCGGAGAGCGCCGAAAGCGCGAAGAAGCGACCACGCCAGGCAGATTATCCTTTGGCCTTCGACCCGAGAGGACCGCTCTCGATTGCCTCTATAAATCGGCAACGGTCATCAACCGCCTGCTGGGAGGCCCACGCTGCAGCACGGCCCAACTATCGCCCGCCAGCCTCGCCTCCCAGGGAAGTCGCCCAGGGCCTACCAGGGGGACCCCGGCCCGGCCGCCACCAATCGCCGAGCTATCTCCGACTCCAGCCCGACCGCCACCGACGCCGAGACGAGCCCCGGAGGAGACCGACAACGTAGCCACGCAAGCGAGCTCCTCGACGGCGCCGACCAGCATGTAAGTGCCGGCCGAGCGTCCCTGTCTCTCTCTCTTTCACGCGACGTAACGCGGGATTGCGGATCCCAACGCGATCATAGCATAGGGCAGATATCGGGAATAAGAGCGATCCGGAATTGGCCGCGCCGGCCGCGATCCTCGCGGTGCCCAGCGCGACAACCGAGCGCGGTACACTCGCTTACAAGAGCGAGCATTTATTGTATCTACAAAGTACGAGAATATATATACGGGTGAGCGCGTCCTGCTCATCTGCACCCACCATAAACCCGCGTGCATTATTCTGCGTACAACCCCCCCCTTCCTAGCACCTGACGAATCCGTCGCCCAGCTCGCCCGACAAGCGGAGCAGCCGAGCAAGGGTCCACAGGTCAGGTAAACAATCTTCTGTAGTCGCGCCTCCTCTCGCTAGGAGCAGCCTACGAGAAGCCAGGCAGGAGCCGCGTCACAAAATGGCGCCCTTAACGTGGTTAATACTATCGCGAACAATCGCGAAAACAGCGTGTACGCAACGTGCAATTTTTTTTCAAGCGTGCGATTATAACGCGATAGCGGCAAAACCAAAAATTTTTTTTTAAAAATACGCGGATTCAATCTGTAATCAATTCATATCGCGAAAACACGGAAAACGTCATATGTCGTCATCGCGAACGAAAAGCGAACACGAGATCAGGGATAGCGTACGTTCCCCACACACCCCCAAAAATAGCATTCGAGTGCGCAAAATCGAAAATCACAATAGTGAAAAAATTAGAAAATTTTTAATTTAATTTCAATTCGAGGAATTTTCGGCAGAAAATTCCATCGAGAACGAGCACACTCGAAGCCATAGCGAGCGTAAACACCGCACAGCGGTAAGCGAGCGCAGCGATCTCGTACGACCGCTAATCCTCACAGGAAATCAAAAGCGTCGGCAGACACTTTTGCGAGCCTCGAGGATAATTCCGAGAACACGCGCGTGAGTGAAGGTATGAATGGCAATAATAAATGAACATTGTACGAAGACAATTTTCGATTCAAAATAATACGAGTGTTTACCGTATTATAATATTTGCCAATACAAATATGTACATATACTATATAATATATACACATACACAGCACACACAGCGCGAATCCCCGAATACAATGGACGAGACGATACAGAATAAAATCGACGAATTCCTCAAATCAATAAACACGAGTGAATTGAATACGGCACTGAACGCGCTGTTATTGTCTACGGACGGTACAATAACCGACAAATTACATCGGCTACGCCGACGGTTACAAAATAAATACAGCGAGAAAGATTTCGAGCCTATGTTTTCACCGACAGGGAACGCGCGGAAGAAACGCGACGACGCATTGTGAATAAAGATAAGTGGCGCACGTGGGAACAATTCGTCGACGACATCCGAGCGCAGTTTCGATCCGAAAATTACGCAGAGGATTTCGAAGACGAAATCCGTGCGCGCAAGCAAGGATAGGATGAAACAATGAATAATTATATAAATGCGATGCTCGCTCTTTTCAGTAGATCCCCACAAGATTGGCCGGAAGAAAGGAAAATTAAAAGAATTTACAGTAACATGCGAGGCGAATTTTTCACAATGCTACAACTGTTCAAAAACGGGAAACTCGATACGTTTATCGAACAAGCGCGCGCAATCGGGAGAGCATACGAGACGGGCTTGAAGGCGAACGAAAGTCGGAAAGCAGCCAATACTGCAACCATCGACGTGACAGAGTACGCGAAAAATAACACAGCGCCAAGCGCGGAAATAAGCGCGGTATCCGTCCCGACGATGGAAGAATTCACGAAAATATTAAATAAAGAATTAAGAAAAATACGTGAATCATTTAGTAAGGCGCTAGCAAACCGCAACAATCAAGCACCGATTCCTCAACCGAGCGCGAACGCACAGGCGAACGCGTCGAACGCGGGAAATTCCAACGCGGAGAGAGGTAGAAGCAACCAGAATCGTGGTGGCCAAAATAATAACAATAACCGCACCGAGATGAACAATCAGACCGAAGTTCCGGAAGCAGTCCGAACAATAACAATAATATTAATCGCGGAGGTTATCGCGGCAGGGGTCGCGGCCGAGGCCGTGGAAATTATAATTCGAACCAAAATCGAAATACCCCTGTACCGACGAACTCCGTCGAAACCGAAGAAGCGGGAAACGAGGAAACGGCAGTGTAACTGAGGCCGATACACTAGCCGATGCTCGCGAGGTCTCGAAAAAATGCGAGGGGTCGAACCAGCACGACTCAAAGCCCAGTTCGACATGTGGTCAATTTCTTGCGAGGAAAAAACAAACGTCGCGAGCTGCGGTATATCCGAAATCGCGAACAACGAAAGAATACAACTCGAAAATTTATTAAACAAACTATTGCCACATGACGAGAACAAATCGAAAATTTTAAAATCAACCGACCTAATCGAGCACGAAATTCAATTATTACCGGGCACACGCCCGATAAAACAAAGATATCACCCGGTCTCGGACAAAATTCTCAAAATATAAAACGAACAGCTCGACAAGTTAATCGAACAAGGCGTAGTCGAAAAGTCGCATAGCCCATGGAACAGCCCGATAGTCATGGCGAAGAAAGACGACGGCACACACCGAATGTGCGTAAATATGCAGAAAGTCAATGACGTTTCAAAAAAAGAAGCATACCCTCTACCGTACACGGACATAATTTTGAACAAATTGAAACGCGCGCGATATATTACAACAATCGATCTGAGCAGCGCGTATCATCAAATTAGACTAACGAAAGAATCTAAAGAAATTCCGGCTTTTACGATACCGGGACGCGGCCTTTGGCAGTACACGCGACTACCCATGGGTTTGAGTGGCTCAGGGGCGACATTTCAGCGCCTTCTTGAAAACTTGATCGGCGATCTAGAACCTTACGCATACAATTATCTAGACGATATAGTGCTCCTAACGGAAACGTTCGACCAGCACCTCACGCTGCTAGAAAAATTAATTAAACGCATTATCGATGCCGGGCTGACTATCAACCGCACGAAAAGCAAATTTTGTAGAAACGAGGTAAAATTTCTCGGCTTCCTAGTTAACGAGAAAGGGCTAATGATAGACCCAGAAAAAACGCGAGTGATCGAAGATTATCCGCGCCCAAAAACACTGCGACAGCTGCGCAGATTTCTGGGAATGGGCTCATGGTACAGAAAATTTATTCGAAATTATTCTGATATCTCTAAGCCACTCAAAAAACTAAAAACCGAGGGGAAAAAATTCACTTGAGCGGACGAGCACGAGAAATCATTCCTTGAAATAAAACGCCTAATAAACGGAGCCCCTTTACTACACAGACCGGATCCATCTGTAAAGTTCATATTGCATTGCGATGCATCGAACACAGGGCTCGGTTCAATGATCACTCAGATCATAGGCGATAAAGAATATGTAATCGCATAGGCGAGCCGCGTGCTTCGAAAAGCCGAGCTAAATTATAGCACGACCGATCGCGAATGTCTCGCGGTGAAATACGCGATCAAAAAACTCCGACCGTACATCGAAGGTGACACGTTCACCGTTGTGACAGACCACTCGGCATTACAGTGGCTGCTCAAGAAAAAAGAGCCGGTCGGAAGATTAGAAAGATGGGCGGAAGAACTTCGATCACACGATTTCGACGTAATACACAAGCGCGGGAAGCAATGGTCCCCGACGCATTGTCGCGCTTATACGAAAATGAAGACGCGGCAGACGAAAATTCGCCGACAATCAGGGCAATCGAAATAAAAAATAAAACGATCGATAAATGGTACAAAAACCGAATTTTCCAAATACTTAAAAACCCAAAACGATTCAAAGATTGGAAAATAAATAACGGGAATATATATCGATTCAAACCTACAAAAGATATCGATGATATTATACCCGACCTCGACGCGTGGAAACTCGTAATTCCTAAAGATAAACGCGAGAGAATCCTCGAGGAAACGCATCTAGAGCCAACCTCAGGACACTCCGGCGTAGAAAAAACATACAAACGCCTTGCTCAGTCCTATTATTGGCAGGGAGCATATAAGGACACAGTCCGTTTTGTGCAAAATTGCACAATCTGCCAACAAATTAAAACCGAGCAACGCGCACAAATAGGATTAATGGGCTCACGCGAAGTCGACCGACAGTGGAAAATAATCGCGGCAGATACAATAGGAGAATTCCCAAAAAGCAAAAACGGGAATCAACACTTACTCGTATTTGAAAATATTATCTGCGCGCAATTCGGCACACCGGAAATTTTCTTGACCGATAACGGCAACGAATTCGTGAACGATACAATCAAGGAATATTTGAAAAAAAACTCGATAACGCACGAAAGAACAACGACATTCCACCCGCTGAGCAATCCAGTCGAGCGCGTGAATCGCGATTTGAAAACGCGTATGACCGCATTTATCCAAGCAAATCACAAAGAATGGGATA